>SJYT01070221.1:309912-340160 GCA_006410635.1 Cephalophus harveyi | reverse complement strand
AGGAGATCCAACCAGTCCATTCTGAAGGAGGTCAGTCCTGGGATTTCTTTGGAAGGAATGATGCTAAAGCTGAAACTCCAGTACTTTGGCCACCTCATGCGAAGAGTTGACTCATTGGAAAAGACTCTGATGCTTGGAGGGATTGGGGGCAGGAGGAGAAGGGGATGACCGAGGATGAGATGGCTGGATGGCATCACGGACTCGATGGACGTGAGTCTGAGTGAACTCCGGGAGCTGGTGATGGACAGGGAGGCCTGGCGTGCTGTGATTCATGGGGTCACAAAGAGTCGGACACGACTGAGCGACTGAACTGAACTGACGCTATGAGGTGGGTCTTAGAGGATCTTGCTGTGATTTATGTCAAAGAGTATTCTGCCTATATTTTCCTCTAAGAATTTTAGTTTCTGGTCTTACATTTAGGTCTTTAACTCATTTTGAGTTTATATTTGTGTATGGTATTCAAATTTCATTCTTTTACATGGAACTGTGTAATTTTCCTGCACCACTTATTGAAGAGACTGTGTTTTATCTGTTGTATATTCTTGCCTCCTTTGTCAAAGATAAGGCACCCATAGGTGCATGGATTTATCTCTGGGCTTTCTATCTTGTTCCATTGGTCTATATTCTGTTTTTGTGCCATACTGTCTTGATGACTGTAGCTTTGTAGTGTAGTCTGAAGTCAAGAGGTTGATTCCTCCAGCTCCATTCTTCTTTCTCAAGAATGCTTTGGCTATTTGGGGTCTTTTGTATTTCCATATGAATTGTGAAATTTTTATTCTAGTTCTGTGAAAAATGCCATTGGTAATTTGATAGAGATTGCATTGAATCTATAGTTTTCTCTGGGTAGTATAATCATTTCCACAATATTAATTCTTCCAATCTAGGAACATGGTACATCTCTCCATCTGTTTGTGTCATCTTTGATTTCTTTCATCAGTGTCTTATAGTTTTCTGTATACAGCTCTTCTGTCTCCTTAGGTAGATTTATTCCTAGGTATTTTAATTTTTTTTATTGCAATGGTGAGTGGAATTGATTCCTTAATTTCTCTTTCTGATTTGTCACTGTTAGTGTATAACAGTGCAAGGGATTTCTGTGTATTGATTTGGTATCCTGTAACTTTACTAAATTCACTGATTAACTCAAGTAATTTTCTGATTGTATCTTTCACATTTTGTTTATCTGTTCATGTGTCAATGGATTCTTGTATTGCTTCCCCCTTTTGGCTATTGTAAATAATGCTGTTATAAATGGGTGCAAAAATACTTGAATTGTTGCTTTTCACTTCTTGTTTTTGAGAGTGTGCAGGTTAAAGTGTCTTTAGGTCAGTGGAGTAAAATTCTGAGATGCTTAAAAGAGAGATGGACTTGAACTTACAAGATTTTTCTTTTGATCACTTGGATGTGTGAGGTGCTGGTTAGTGGAACTCTGATTAAAGTTACAGTTTTGGGTGGCAAATACAGGTATTGGTCCTAGATAACTTGTTCCTCAACCTGCAACAAATGTTTTTTTAAGTGAAGTTTAGGAGGAGCCAGTACAGTTTCATAGATCTCAGCAGGGGGAGTTCATGGACCATCCTGGTATGTTGCTGTTAATGTAATCTATCTTCAGTTAGCTATGTGACTTTGGATAACTTATTAAATCTTTCTGAATTTTAATTTGGTCATCTGTTAATTGGGACCATTATTAGCTTCTTCATAGGATACTCAATAGGCTTCAGTGAGAGTGATATACTTCAAGTTCTTTACATAATGCCTAGCATCTAGCGTATACCTAATAGATGTTACCTCCCTTGCCATTTATGACTTTTGTGTTTCTCCCTTTGAAAAGAGATGAATGCAGTTTGGGAGAGATGATTTCTGTAGTTAGGTATCTTTTTTTAAGCTGTCAAGTGGAGTGCAGTAGAAAAGAGGAAGATTTGAGATACAGTTTTCCCTCTATATCCATGGTTTTGCATCCACGATTCAGGCAACCACAGATAAAAATATTTGGAAAAAAAAATTCCAGAAATTTCCAAAGAGCAGAACTTGAATTTGCTCTATGCCAGCAACTATTTACATGGCTTTTACATTGTATTAGGTATTGTAAGCAACCTAGAGTTGGTTTAAACTATATAGGGAAGATGTGTGTAGGTAACTGTACCATTTTATTTAAAGGACTTGAGACTCTACAGAGTTGGGTATTTGGGGGGGAAGTCCTGGAACCAATCCTACCCACCCCCCACCCCCACTGTGGATACTGAGGAACAACTGTGCTTGATGTGAACTTCTGGCATAGTTAGTGACTTGTAGTAGGTGTCATTCAGCGGAAAGATATGATCCATTTCTCTCTATGATATATCTGTCTGGTATTGGTGTTTTGAGACAGCCTGTTCCTGGGGCTGTGAAGGATTGGGGCCAGTGAGAATTGTCTGTTAAGGCCTGGAGGGTCTCAGCCACCAAGCTTGTCCTCATCTGACAAGATACTCTGCAATAAACTGTGTGATTCTGTTTTGTGGGATGAGTAGCCACTGCTCACCTAATGGACAAAACTGTTTACACAGTACTGGATTTCCATAACATAGGCCCTTTTTCTTTGGAAATCCCTCAGACTAAGGATTGTATTTTTATTGAGGAAGATTTTGTGTTAGTCTCTTCTCCCCTGCTTCCTTTTAAAACTATTATCTAAAAATTAGAAACATGGTATCCAAAGTGTTAAATTAAAAAGAAAAAAAGTATATCCTGCTCCACCTCTTATCTTCACAATGACTACAACATGTATCATGCTTGATACCAAACTCTTAACAGAGATATGACTAATTAACAATCTTATGTTTATACAATCAATACCTTATCTTTTTTAGTTATCTTAACTCTTCCCTCTATGTACTGTTACCTCTGGTGACTGTCCTTGGAACAGTTTGGCTGGTTATGTGCCCAGATGGCACCAAGTGAACAAGTGGATCAAGGGCAGTTTTCTAAAAATGTGCGTGTGGAGAGTGGTGAGGCAGGAATCGGCCAGCATGAGCTCTGTGCTACTTGTGTGTTGGCACCGAGATCCTGAGTACCATTTCTCTTCTGTCCTTAACCTGCCCCTGGCCCATGGCTATTCTCTGCCCTGCAGTTAAACCCTGTTCATAGCACTATATCATAATAGCTTATGAATAAACCTGAATATTAATTGTTTATACTCAGGTTTTTTTGTTTCAGTTCTGATTTTGCATAAAGAAAGGGGATCTTAAAAAAAAAAAGAAAAGAAAAGAAAGGGGATCTTAGCTTCATTTGAGGAGAAGGAAATTGCAACCCACTCCAGTATTCTTGCCTGGAAAATCCCAGGGACAGAGGAGCCTGGTGGGCTGCCATCTATGGGGTCACACAGAGTCGGACACAACTGAAGCGACTTAGTAGGAGCAGCAGCAGCAGCTCCATTTGAAGTTCAGATCTGATCATGGTCTATGTTCAGTACATCATTTTGAAGGACACACCCAGAGTGAGGGGAATAGGAACGGTTTTAGTTGGCATTTATTATTAGTAGCATTATTTTTTAAAGATCCTAGAGAGGAAACAGAGAAAGAGAGATAGAGGTGTGGGAAAGATGAGATTTAAAGAAGAGAGGTGAGGGACTTTTGTGGCGGTCCAGTGGCTAAGACACTGAGCTCCCAATGCAGGGGGCCCAGGTTCCATCCCTCGTCAGGGAACTAGATCCCACATACCGGAACTAAGAGTTTGCAGGCCACAACTAGGAAATCCCGCATGCTGCAACTAAGAACTGGCATAGGCAAATAAATGTTTTTTTAAAAAACAATTAAAAATAAAAATAAAGAGGGGAGATGAAAGCTGGTATAGAGGGCCTGCCGAGGTGGTTTTTGCTGAGAAAAGCTACTAGGAATTTTTTAGTGTTGAGAATGAGTAGAAGAAAGGTAATAATGAGGTGTTAAGCAGCTGTGCTATAATAAGTAGCTGAGGACTAAGAAAAGAAGAGCACCAAGTAGATGGAAATAACCTTGGAGGAGCCAATAGGTGGAGAAAGTTATAAACCAGAGTCTTCTAGGAAAGTGTTGATAATAGTATAGTTAGCAAATCTTAAGCACACCATTTACATAAGCTTCCTTCTGTTTTAATATTTGACTGCATCTAGCTCAGATGGTAAAGAGTCTGTCTGCAGTGTGGGAGACCTGAGTTTGATTCCTGGGTCAGGAAGATCCCCTGGAGAAGGAAATGGCAAACCACTCCAGTATTCTTGCCTGGAAAATCCCACAGATGGAGGAGCCTGGCTATAGACTTATAGCCCATGGGGTACCAAAGGGTTGGACACGACTGAGCGACTTCACTTTCACTTTCAGCACCTTTATTTGTCTGTTGTTGTTCAGTTGCTAAGCAGTGACTCCACGGACTCTTGCAACCCTGTGGACTGCAGGCTTTTATCTTAATGGAATGGAAGAAGGAACACTAAACAGGAGACCAGGTTCTAGTCCCTGCTTGGTCACTAACTAGTTGGGATGGTGGCTGGGGGTTGTTTTTGAATCTAAAAATGAGGTAGTAGGATCAAATAACCTCTAAGGTTCTTTCTAGCTCTAAAAATTTAAAATCAACTATGTTGAAGCCTCACAGACGTTGAACTCCCATCAAATTGGGTCAGAGGATAGAAGACCATGTATGTGTATATAGGACACTGAACAGTTGATAGAATGCTAAGTCAGAGAGATGTTGAAGGAAAAAAGTGTTATATTATGGGATATTTGGGGCATTCCTTCTTGAAGAAGAATCGTGGTTCCTGATGTCAGAGGCTTGTGATTCCTGATGTCAGAGGCTCGTGGGAGCCAATTTTAAGGTTACTTTGTTCATTTTAGCTGCCTTTTAAATTCCCTTTAGAGAATGATGACTTCCAGGTAAGAAAACCCTGGCTTTTTCAGAAGGTAGGGGGTCTGACCTGCATTGTCAGGGATAGAATGCAGATTTCCCCAACACAGACTCTCAGAGTATTTCAGTGCTGGACTCTCCTCAACACTGTTTGACTCTGCTGACATTGGTGACAATTGAAACGCAGGCCACCTCTCGGCCTGTGCTAGAATTGCTCTCTTCCTCCCCTCATATTTATCACTTTGTCATCCCTGACTCTGAATCCCAGAGATCAAGACTAGCTGTAGTCCAGCAGAGGAGCAATAAATCATTGTGCTCACTTCCTTTTCTCCAGGTTTTCTACCCCTTAATTACCACATAACCACTGCTGAGGCTGCATCTTTGTGCTGCATGTGCCTGGGACAGAAGCCTTCTTGATTGGTTATGTACAAAAGCAACTTTGTCTCTAGCCATTATATTTTGCAGAATGCCACATGTGTTACCCATCCTTTTTTCTTGTCTCTTGTGAATTTATAGAGTCGTACTGTCAGAAGATTTATCTATTAACAAGGCTTGTCTAAGCTCTGGGGTTAGTGAGGGTGGCGTGGGAAGCCCCTACACATTAAGAAGAGAGATTTGGGCTGTGTTAGTCTTTTTTTTGGCCTTGCTGCAGCTTGCAGGATCTTAGTTACCCAATCAGAGATTGAACCCGGGCCACGGCAGTGAAAGTGCCGAGTTCTAACCACTGGACTGCCAGGGAATCCCCATGGGTTAGTCATTTTTATGTGGATTTTAGCTAGTCCCCTTCATTCTCTGAGCTCCTGGTAGGAGCTTAGTAGATTGTATGATCCAAAGTGGTCTCCCGTGGAGCTTTTTTGGGTCCGGTCCAATAGATCACTTGTTAACAGACAGCATCAAAAAAGCCAGCTGCCTATCATTTGCCTTTCCATTAGGAAACCTCAGAGAACTTGAGTCAGGGTGAAGAGTTCATAAATGAGGATGCCTGCCTCCTTCAACCCTAGCGAGGCTTTTTTTTTCCTATTTGAAGGGAAGAGTCAGGCTTTAGAAACAGAATGTAGACAAGCTCTTGTACTTTTTCTTGCCTGCTGTTTCTTTACTGTACCTGTGCTTTTAGAGGGTTGAGAGTGAGGGGTGTTGTATGGCAGGCAGCAAGTGTCTGGAGAGACTTACTCCTACTCAGCATCCCCTGCTGTTTCAAATCTAAGCTCACATCTCTTTTCTAAGAGTAGTAAACTTGACACAAAGCTCAGACAAGAGAATGGACTTCTCTGCTGACAAAAGAGCAGGTATGGTCTTAGGAAAGGAACGGTCAAGCCTTTTTTGTGTGTGTATATGTAGAAGTAGGACAGGTTGACGGGGAGAAGACAAAAGGAACATCAAATACTTGTAGCCACTGAACCCCTCCTTTATATTCCCCATCACACAGGGGAGATAGGTACAGTGGCAGTGGCTATGGTGGGCACAGAAGCGGGACTGAGTTTATAGCCTTGGGTGAAAGAGTATAAGGCAGCGGTTAAATTATTTTATGCTTAATATTTATTGGCAAAAATGTCTTTAAAGCTGTACTGTTCAACTAGGGACTTGGCGGTCAGTCTCATGATTGAGATTGTTTGGGTTTTGGCACTCTGTCCACTCATTAAAGATTACAAGGCAAAAAGGGGACCTTTTCAGTAAATGTTTTCACAGTTAAGAGAGGACAGAGCACGCTGCACTCTTATTTGAATATTTAGAACACTTAAGGGCTTTTTTTTCCTTCATGAGCTTTTTTTATCCAGAACTAAAGCAGTAGGTTCTACAGTATGTCTGTTGATCATTTAGATTCGAAAGATGTCCTTCTTAGTAGTAATGTTTGAAACAGATACGTAGCTAAAACTTGGTGACTTGAAACACTAGCAGCCTGGGGTGAGAAGGGACGCTCAATAAACTGAGGAAATTTGATGGGGAAATCAGCATACAGGTGTAAATTTGGAACACTGAAATGTCCATTTTATAGTCAAATTTCTGAGCTTAATTGCTAAATAAGAAGTAAAAAGTAGATTTTTTAAAAACTTTCTATGGACAGATAAGCAGACATGTGCTTGAGAAGGTCAGTGCTTTCTTCAACTACACCTGCTCTGCCTGCTTTTAAAAATTTCCTAGTAGCTGTGATATATTCGTTCTAGCCCTGTTTGGATTTCTTTAGATCTAGTCTGCTTTCATTTAACTTTATTGATTATGCTTTATCTTATCAATTCCTTTTTTTTTCTTTTTTTAAAGCCTTGATAAATTTGTTGAAGTTCCTTATGTCAAATGAGACTGTACTTTTGGCAAAGCACAACATTTTTACGTTAGCTCTTATGGTGAGTAGCAAAAAAACACATTTATTTTTCTGAAGCTATACTCTAGGGCAAAAATGGGCTGGTTTGAGACAGGAGCTGGTGTTCTAAGGATTAAACTATAGGGGGATACCAGGCCTTTATTTTCCCTTTGGATCAGAATCTCTCTACTAGTGCTTCCACTTTCACCTGTGTCTTTGGAGAACCTGGGGTTCTTTCATGAAATAATGGTAATATACACTGTTATATAATATTCCCACCACACAGATATAAGAGTTGTAAATTAATTTCAAGGGGATTGATAATATGGAAAGGTAGAAAATAATTAGAAAGTGATGAGTTTTCAGTAATTATTACTTTATGTAATTTATTGAATGGTAAGTTTTATAGAAGTTAATTTTTAATAATGATTTTGTTTAAGAACCAACTAACAAAATTGCTGAAAATTTAACTGCTCTTGAAAGACAATGAGAGCTGGCTATATAGCACACTACTGATAATACTCTTCCGAGTCTCTTCCGAGTCTTCATAGTATGATGTCTGTATATGGGCTTTTGCTTCTTTTTTAGATTGTGAACCTATTTAATATGTTCATCACATATGGAGATACATTCCTGCCCACCCCCAGCAGTTATGATGAACTCTACTATGAGATTATCCGCATGCACCAGAGCTTTGACAACCTCTACTCTATGGGTAAGCTGTCTTCTTTTTATTTTTCTCTCCCCATCAGCTGTGATTTTTGGTCTATGAAAGGAAAAGACTACAAAAGATTCTCCCCTAGTTGCTTGGTGCCCTTACTTGGCACTGCTGCTGTCGCTTCAGTCATGTCCGACTCTGTGCGACCCCATAGAGGGCAGCCCACCAGGCTACCCCGTCCCTGGGATTCTCCAGGCAAGAACACAGGAGTGGGTTTCCATTGCCTTCTCCCAGATAGCTGAGGGACTGCTCCTTTTCTCAGGCAATAAGAAAATATGTGTGGACTTCCTCGCCTTCAGGAACTCAGAATTCATCTCAGTAGAAAGCTGGTTAGCGTCCCTGTAGGCCTTTCTTGATGTTTGTGAAAGAGAGAAAATAGGGAGGCTTGTAGATTTAGTGAATGCCAGTGAGATGGGTGTGAGAGTGGGTGGGAGTTGACAGCAGCAAATAGAAGAGCTTGGATCCCAAAGGAACATCGTGTGATTTGAAAAGGTACAGGTTTTAAGGATTTTTAATGTACCTATGTATTTTTAGCATAACTTAGAAGAGGAAGTGGGCATTAGATAAAAATCTTTTTTGCAAAAGCCTTTTGGTGATTGGCTCACCTAAAATTTACTCTGCAGCCACATGAGTATTCCTTATTTCTGTAAGAGGTCATGTATCCCTGTAAGTTTGAGTGTAGAGTCTAATCACACCTACCTAAGTTTAAAGGTCAAGAAAGATTTCTTTAGATTTCCCAGAAATAGTAAGCCACTCAATAAAGCTGTCTATTAAAAAGCTCCGGCTTATTAGCTTTATTGGGATGTAATTGATATATAATAAACTGCATTCTTTTTTTGGCCATGCTGAGGCATGTGGGATCTTAGTTCCCTGACCAGGGATGGAACCCATACCCCCTGCAGTGGAAGCATGGAGTCTTACCCACTGGACCCCCAGGGAAGTCCCAAACTGCACTTTTTTAAAGAATACAATTTTTGATAAGTTTTGGCATGTGTATATGTACATGAAGCTGTCATTAAATCAAGATAATGTACATATCCACCCCCCCCCCCAAATTTCCTTGTGTCCCTTTATGTCACTTTTTCCACCTCTGTTCCTTATCCCTAGGCAACCCCTGATCTGCTTTCTGTCACTGTTGATTAATTTACTTTATCCTTATTGTTGGGACTATTTATGAAAAGTTCATCTTCTGCTTGGGACTCCTGTATGTATCATGAGTAAAGTAGAGGGGATTTGGAATACATGGAGAAGAGTAGAAGCAAAGAGTGGAAAGAAGGATTGTCTAGGAGGAAATTTTTTTTCTTATTTCCCTGCTCTCTCATTCTCAATGTAATAGCTTTAGGATCAGGTCAACTCCCCTCAGAATAAGAGGTTCCCATTGTCATATCAAGTCACACATCTTTTTTTTTTTTAGCTAGGAAGTCTTCCATGAGAACCCTCTAGCAAATTTCCCACTGGCAGCATGTTCTCAGTGTACCCTGGTGTGGTTTGCATCTACCTGGCTTTTACGTGTCCTTGTTTACAAGAATATAGAATTTTCCAAAGGTGAAGAGCTGCCCCAGAGGCTTTAATACCCATTAATGGATGAATAAAGAGGTCTTTCGGTGAGGAAAGGAAGGAGAGCTGGAGTTGGGGAGTTATTTTACAGATATCTGACTTAGCTACACAGTTAAGCCATGTACACAGTCAAATGAGATCAATGTTTACAGCTATAGCAACAAGAGAAGAAAGGGTATCTGGGAATGCTCAGATGTACTAAGAAAGTACAAAGAGGAAAGTGAATTTTACTAAATGAAACACAACAAATAGTAGGAGGTGGCATGTTTCAGTACTCTCCATTTTGTGTAAAGTATGATGAAACTTCAGGTGGAAAAAAATGTATTTTTTAGCCAGGTTTTTTGAAGTATAGTTTACATATATGATATAATTCACCATTTTTAATGTACTGTTCTGAATTTCAGCAAATGCATATAGAAGTATAATTATCACAGAAAATCAAGATTTAGAAGAGTTTTACCATCTCAAAAACTTCCCTCTTCTCTGTACTCCTATAAGATCAACTCCTCCACCCACTCCTGTGAGATCAGCTCCTAGCCACTTTCTCGCACCCACTGATCTATTCCTTGTCCCCATGATTTTGCCTTTTCTAAAAAAGTATATAGATGACATCATACCGTTTTTTGAGTCTGGCTTCTTATACATAGTAATTTGTTTGAAGTTATCCATGTTGATGCAGGTATCAGTAGTTTGTTCCTTTTTATTACGGGGTAATATTCCATTATGGGAATACGCTAGTTTAACTTAGCCATTTATCAGTGGAAGGATATTTAGAAAGTTTCCCGTTTTTAGGGATTATAAATAAAACCTCTGTAAACATTTTTGTACACAGATTTATGTGAACACAGGTTTTCTTTTCACTTGGTACCTTCCTGAGCATATGGAGCATATTTACAATAGCTGTTTTAATGTCCTTTCCCACTAACTCCATCATCTCTCTTCATGTCTAGGTCTGTTTTATTGACTGATTTTTCTCCTACTTATGGGTTATGTTTTTCTGGCTTCTTTGGATTTTTTAAATTAATTAATTAGGCTGCATTGGGTCTTAGTTGTGGCACGCAGGGTCTTTGTTGCATCATGTGGGATCTTTGGTTGCAGCACATGGACTCTAGTGGAATCTGAAGTTCTCTGACCTGGGATTGAACCTGTGTCCCCTGCACTGCA
Organism: Cephalophus harveyi; assembly: GCA_006410635.1. NCBI lineage: Eukaryota > Metazoa > Chordata > Mammalia > Artiodactyla > Bovidae > Cephalophus > Cephalophus harveyi. The sequence goes on along the minus strand of SJYT01070221.1, from coordinate 329,589 downwards.
AGGTGGATTCTTTTTTTTTTTTTTTTCTTTTTTGAAAAATTTTTTATTGAAACAGTTGATTTACAATGTTGTGTCAGTTTCAGGTATAGAGCAAAATGATGTTTGTGTGTGTGTGTGTGTGTGTGTGTGTGTGTGTGTGTACATATGTGTATTCTTTTTTAGATTCTTTTTCACTATAGGTTATTACAAAATATTGAGTATAGTTCTGCAAGGTGTTTTCTTAACCACTGGACCACCAGGGAAGCCCCTTTTCTACTTCTTGAATGCTGGTAATTTTAAAATTGGATTTTGAACATTGTGATGTTAATGTTGTAAGGTTTGATTTTATTATGTTCCTTTATATAATGTTAGACTTTGTTCTGGAATGCAGTTATGTTGTGTGGAATCAGTTTCATCCTTTTAGGATTTGCTTTTAAGGGTTATTAAATTGGGTTAAGAGCAACTTTTATTATAGGCTAATTTGGCCAGATGCAGTACCCATCTGAAGATTCTTCTTGATAATTCGTATATTAGTAGGTTTTTCTACTCTTGTTGGTAGAAATGCAAATTATTTTGCTTGTAGAGCCTTCCATGAGCTCCACAATTTCTTCTCTTTTCCAGTGGTTCTTTACCCCCAGCCTTGAGTAGTTTTCTCTTTCTTATGTGCAGATCAGTGCTCAGCAAAAGATGTAAGAGGACCCCTCTACAAACTTATCGAATACCCTGTTAAACTCCCTCCTCTACAGTACTCTACGCCACAGATTCTAGGTGCCTTGGCCTGTCCAGTTGCTAATCTCTGTGTCTTTGATTTGGCAAGCTTCTGGATTCTGTTTCAGTTCCTCCTCTCTCTCCTGTAGGTTGGAAACTTTTTCACACAGTAAGCTGGGATAATTCTAGGGCTCACCTTGTTTGTTTTCCATCTTCAAGGATCACAGTTCTGTATACCCGTTGTCCAGTGTCTGAAAGCTATTGTTTCTTATATTTTGTTCAGTTTTTTATTGTTTAAGGTAGAAGGGTTAATTATGTTTTTTTTACTTCATCATGGCTAGAAGAGGGAGACTCTTGATAAAGACACACATTTATTATTCTTACGGCAGTTAAGTTACTGCAGTGATATCCACTGATGAGAAAGGACCTCGACACAAGCTACCCTGAACCATAAATGATACCATATTTTGAACTGTTTTTTTCCTTTTAGAAAAAGATAATTACCAGTACTAATGAAAAAACAAGGTACAAATTTTTTTATTTAATACAATCTGTCCTTTCTAGTATGACCACTAATTTTCATATGGGCTTCCCAGGTGGCGCTAGTGATAGAGAACCCACCGGTTAAATGCAGGAGTTGTAAGGGATGTGGGTTCGATCCCTGGGTTGAGAAAATCCCCTGGAGGAGGGCACGGCAACCTATTCAAGTATTCTTGCCTGGAGAATCCCATGGAGCTTGGTGGACTACGGTCCACAGGGGTCACAAAGAGTCAGACACGACTGAAGCGACTTAGCATGCATGCACGTATTAGTCTACTTTATGCATAGTTTTACATAATTGTGATCATGTTATCCTATTTCTTTTTTTTTTAAACTATTATAGAACATTTTGGGGTTTTTTTTGGTAGTTTTCTTAGGTTTCTTTCTCTCTCCCCCCTCTCGTTTTTTGCATAGTATGGATACTGTTTATTGAACCATTCTTTCCTTTCATGAAAATTATGGTTGTTTCCAGTTTTTGCTATTACTTAAGTCTCTTTTTTTAAATGGCTGCATGGTATGCTGTTTTTGTGTATCATACTTTGTACTACCTAAACGATAACCTTAGCTTTGAGGCGTTTGGGCATTTTGAGATAATTTTGTGTTTAAATTTGGGAACTTAGAAAAGAATTTAAAAGCCAATGGCTTGGAAAGCTTGTTTCCCTTGGAAATGCAGTGATGAGGTCATCTGGGTGCCTATTCACTAAGGAACAAAAGTGACAGGATGTTAACAGAGAAATAATCCATGAACAGAGCTGAATACCTCTCTGAGGTAAGGGGAGTAAAATTCAGCTCAATTCCACAAATACTAGATCCTCACCATCAGAGAATTTATGATTTAGTGGAGGGTCTAAACAGATATATCTAAACAGTTTTTGCAACTGAGTGGGAAAAAATATGTCTGACCTGCTTGAAACAGTTTTGTTCATTCATGAATAAATTTGTGCATACACTTAATGAAACCCTGAGTTGAGGCTGAAAAGTTCTAACTTGAAACTGAGTTCCCCTGCACTACATCTTGTAAATTAGGAAAGCAGCACTCTGATAATGTTTTATTAAGGCTTCCATCTTCTCTTTCGTAAAATTGCATGAATTTATAAAAATAAAATATTGCTGAAATAGATGCAGAGTAGCCAGATGAGTTTTCTTACCCTATTACAGCTATATGCCCTCCCTCTAGTACAGCTGCTGCTACCGCTGCTCTTGCTAGAGGAATACTGGTCAGGAGTTGGTAGTGATGGTACCTATGCAGATTGATTATACGTTTTTTAATGTTAGGTGCTGATTAACTAACTAAATAACTTTCTTCTCTGAGAAAGTCTTAAGTATATTCTTGCATTTGTTTGGAGGACAGTCTGTTTAATGAATAATAGCTAATATTAATACTTATGTAACAATTACTATGTGCCAGGTACTGATCTAAGGCTTTATATATCTATAACTTACTTGATTTTCATAATAATCCTTTCATGTAAGTATTGCTGTTTTTCTCTAGTAAGTGGCCAAGGCTAGACTTGGACACCAACAGTTGGCTTCAGAGTTCACACTCTTAACCACTCAGTGTATCAAGTACAGGCTGTAGGACCATTCCCTCCAGGTTTAAATTCTAGCCCCATTACTTACAGTTCTGTGGATAAGCTGGATTGATTAATTGTATGTCTCCTCTGAGTCTCATGTGTGTGCTGTATTGTATATATTCTTTGTCCAGTTTCTGGCACATAGTAGACTCTCTACATGTTTAATTCATATTCGTTATTCACTCATTAAAAACATATACTTGGAGTGCCCACAGTATGCTTGTTCTTTCAAGGAATGCTTGTGCTGGTTTGTCTCTTTTCTGAAAGAGTATAGGTACTATAATATGTGGCCCTGAAGCTCATACCTGATAGAGAATATGCATGTATGTGTGCTAAATTGCTTCAGTCATGTCTGACTCTGTGACCTTGTGGGCCATAGCCCGCCTGGCTCCCCTGTTCATGGGATTCTCCAGGCAAGAATATTGGAGTGGGTTCCAGAGTATCTTCCCGACCCAGGGATCAAACCCAAGTCTCTTACGTCTCCTGCATTGGCAGGCGGGTTCTATACAGCTAGCACCACCTGGGAACTATATTTCCATCATCCCTTCTGTGAGTAAGGGTGTAAGAGACTTTGGTCAGAGAAGGGAAGAATATTCCAGTTGATTCATGTTGCAGGTTACACAGTTAAGTCAAGGGAGCTAAAGCAGATTACTCTTTGATTGAAACATGACCATCCTCTGTCTGACAAGATTATTTATCCTATTTGACCCAGTTCGGACCTTTAGGAGAAAGATATACTGTATGTGGAACAGGAAGGGACACTTACTCAGCTGGCCAGTTCCACTAAATCGGCCCCAGCTATTAGGGAAATGATTAATGTGGCAATCAGGTTACCCTCACATCACCACCCCAGTGTAGATTTTAACTGAATGCAAAAACCTAACTGAATGCAAAAACCTAAGTATGGAAACATTTTAGAGTGAAGTGGAGAGAGGGAAACCCAAGGCAGAAGAGTAGAATATTTTGATAGAAAGTGAAAGAAAGAGGGAAAAAATTGCAGGAAAGATAGTTGAGAATAAGCCCTTATTTTTTTTCTCTAGATTAGGATGTCTTAAATAGAAGATTGGCACAGACTGCATTTGGTTTTTCCAATAGTGATATTCTGCATTGTGACTTCACTCATATTTGTTTAACCCCAGTCGTCTGACACATCTTTGTTCTTTCCTTTTTTACAGTCCTGAGGCTTTCTACCAATGCAGGCCAGTGGAAAGAAGCAGCTAGCAAGGTGACTCACGCATTGGTTAATATCAGGTAAGAAGTGAGGATTTATCTCTTTCAGAGTTCTGTGGTTAATCCTGAGGTTTATTGTACCTTTCTAAGTGAAATGTGTTGAACATCACTACTATTTTAAGCCCTTACGTCTGTAGGAGTGGAAGAAATTTTTGTATTTGATCAAGAAAAGCAGGAACGCATGTGACTTTCATTTTGTCATATTGAAATAGCTCACAGAATTTGCTCGTTTATGAATTTTCTTACCAGGAGATAGTTGCAAACCCTTTTTAGGCCTCTTTGTTGCCAAAGTGGTTTCTGTGTATAAGCCATCTAAAAGCGCTTCTCTGGAAATTTTTTTCTGCCTTTCTCCATGAGTTGAATGAATGACTCATGGGATCTGGAACTTTTGACATTTTGCTTTACATGGCTATTTCTATTTGTGGTAAACAGAGCCAAATGGAGCTCATGGGGCTAAGTCATTTTAGGTTCCTTATGAAACAGCATGGCAATTACAGAGTGCTGTATATATTGGATAAAATTGAGTCACACATGGAGTTGGTTTAGGGTCTTGAGAAAATAGCACACACTCAAAGGAGAAAACTGTTTGTAAATGGAGAGAATGTGCTTTCAGTGTCATGAAACCTAAAGCTGACTTGTGTTACATTTCTGGCTCCCTTTGTGCCTATCATTTTTTATTTTCTCAGCAGTTATATTATGTTGCTCTTGCAAACAATTGAAAAATTAACATTGAGTAGAAGAGGCAAACCCAACAGATGGGGAAACTTGATTTAGCTCCAGATGTAAGTTTTGCCAGACATTCCCAGTAATAGTAATGCACATTTACAACTTGGTATAGATTCTGATTTGTGACAGAGTGAGATTCAATATTTATTTCTATATCGTTGTTTTCTTGCCACCCCTTTTTTTTAAGGTAAAATGTCCTGTCCGTGCAGTGACTTACTAGTATTTGACAAGTCTGAGAACAAGAGAAAAAGTGTGAGATGTGTGTTTTGGGAGGGCAGGGGTGAGGGAGCAGGCAGGTGAGATGTGCTAACAAGATTGCATTGAGGGTATTGAAGGTTGATCTGCTTTACCTAACCCCCAGAGACATTTTGCAGCAAACATAGTTTTATAAATCTCACAACTTCATGTATATTTGCATCTAGCAAATAAGCCAGATACTGTAGTAAATCCTTATGATAAATGTGACTCTCTATAGGAATCAGGAATTACAAACTGCCTTCTCCTAAAGAGCCCTTTGTGACCGAATGACAGTATGACAAATGTGGGTGTTTGAAAGAAACACCAGATTCTGGACTATAGAATGAAATGCATATGGGTATAATTTATGCTGTGTTTATTTATTCATGTATTTACTTAGGGTTTTCAGGCAGTGCCTTTTCATCTGGGGCTTGTTTCCTTGATCACAGTCTTTTATGCTTGCTTTATCTCCTGCATTTTTGCTTTTCCTTTCAGTGGCTTTTGGTTTGGCTGCTGTCCTTATTCTTCCCAGGGGCCATCAAACAGCTGATTTAAACTATTGATCTGTCCTTTTTCTGAATACCCCAGAAAGGACTGGCTTGGGCTTAGAGCAGATGCCTATAACCATGACATGGTTCTCTTTGTAAGTCAGGCCTATACCTTCATTTTCATTCCTCAAACTTCTTGATGAACTTGCTGCAGACAGTAATTATATCATCTTCACTGTTGCTAATGAATTAGACTTGGAATATATGTAGAAAATATCAAAGATTCAGTCAGTTTTTTCAAGAGATTACTGGAAAGATGTTTTAGAATATCACACTAACGCCAGATCAGGGGAATATATTGGTGATGCTAAGCCTGCAGAAGTTTACTTTTTTCTTTTTTAAAATTTATTTTCATTTAGTAAGTGCTAAACTAGGTACTGTTCTTTCAAAAATTGCTGTCTTTTTCAGTCGTCAAACCCTATAGAATATACTTTTTAACCAATGAGGAAACTAAATCTTGAAGATATTTGAACTGCAAAATGTCCCACAATTCTTTTGTGTCAAATCTGAGAATTAGTCATAGTTCTTCTAATTCCAAATCTAGGGCTCTTTCTTTTATATTGTAATGCCTCCTTCTTTAGTGTTACTATGGAGGTAAGCAGAAAACTCAGTATGATGTATTGAAAGGAGCTTGAGCATGGAAATTTGAGTTAATTTTTGTCTCTACCACTTAATGTGTGACCTTGAGCAACTTATTTAGCTTCTCTGGACCTTTCCTACTATCTATAAAATGGAGGTCATGAGGATATCAATTGTTTTATAGAGAAGCGGTTATGAGAATTATGTGTTATAGTACTTAGAAAACTATAAAATACTGGTCATTTCTTTTAGCATAATATCTTTACAGTTCATCGCCGGTGTAGCACTTGTCAGAATTTCCTTCCTTTTTAGGCTGAGGCTGAGTAATATTCCAAGTATATAGGTGCCACATTTTGTTTATCCATCGTCCACTGATGAGATCCCAAGTGAATTGCTTCCACCTTTTGGTTGTTGTGTTTTTGGCTATTTGTACATGGGTGTACAAATAGCTCTTCAGTTCCTGCTTTTGCTTCTTTTGCAAATACACTTAGAAGTAAAATTGGTGGATTGCATGGTAAGCCTATGTTTAATGGATAGATGTGAAGAGCTGACTCACTGGAAAAGACCCTGATGCTGGGAAAGATTGAGGGCAGGAGGAGAAGGGGACGACAGAGGATGAGATGGTTGAATGGCATCATCAACTCAATGGACATGAGTTTGAGCAAACTCTGGGAGTTGATGATGGACAAGGAAGGCTGGCATGCTGCAGTCCATGGGGTCACGAAGAGTTGTAAACAACTGAGCATCTGAACAATAACCATATTTAATAGGGCTTCCCAGATTGGGCTAATGGTAAAGAATCTGAATGTCAAAGCAGGAGACACAAGAAATGCTGGTTGAATCCTTGGGTCTGGAAAGTCCCCTACGGTAGGAAGTGGCAAGCACTACAGTATTCTTGCCTGGAAAATTCCATGGACGGAAGAGCCTGGTGGGCTAGAGTCCATGTGGTACCCAGAGTCAGATATGATTGAGCAACTGAGCACACCTCAGTTCAGTTGCTCAGTCATGTCTGACTCTTTGTGACCTCATGGACTGCAGCACGCCAGGCTTTCCTGTCCATCAGCAACACCTGGAGCTTATTCAAATTCATGTCCATTGAGTCAGTGATGGCATCCAACCATCTCATCCTCTGTCGTCCCCTTCTCCTCCTGCCTTCAGTCATTCTCAGCATCAGGGTCTTTTCCAATCAGTCAGTTCTTTGCATCAGGTGGACAAAGTATTGGAGCTTCAGCTTCAGCATCAGTCTTTCCAGTGAATATTCAGGACTGATTTCCTTTAGGATTGACTGGTTTGATCTTATTGCAGTCCAAGGGACTCTCAGGAGTCTTCTCCAACACCATGGTGCAAAAGCATCAATTCTTCAGCACTCAACTTTCTTTATGGTCCATCTTTCATATCCATACATGACTGCTGGAAAAACCATAGCTTTGACTCAACAGACCTATGTTGGCAAAGTAATGTCTCTGCTTTTTAATATGCTGTCTAGGTTGGTCATAGCTTTTCTTCCAAGGAACAAGCATCTTTTAATTTCATGGCTGCAGTCACCATCTGGAGTGATTTTGGAGCCCAAGTCTGTCACTGTTTCCATTGCTTCCCCATCTGTTTGCCATGAAATGATGGGACTGGATGCCATGATCTCAGTTTTTTGAATGTTGAGTTTTAAGCCAGCTCCTTCTCTCTCCTCTTTAACTTTCATAAAGAGGCTCTTCAGTTGCTCTTCGCTTTCTGCCATAAGGGCGGTGTCATCTGCGTATCTGAGGTTATTGGTATTGCTCCCGACAATCTTGATTCCAGCTTGTGCTTCATCCAGCCTGGCATTTCGCTTGATGTACTCTGCATGTAAGTTTAATAAGCAGGGGAACAATATACATCCTTATCATACTCCTTTCCCAGTTTGGAACCAGTCCATTGTTCCATCTCCAGTTCTGACTGTTTCTTTGTGACATGCATACAGATTTCTCAGGAGGCAGGTAAAGTGAAAGTGAAAGTCATATCCGACTCTTTGCCACCCTATGAACTATACAGTCCAGGATTCAAATTCTCCAGGCCATAATACTGGAGTGGGTAGCCTTTCCCTTCTCCAGGGGATCTTACCAACCCAAGGATCGAACCAGGTCTCCCACATTGCAGGCGGATTCTTTACCAGCTGAGCCACAAGTGAAGCCCAAGAACACTGGAGTGGGTAGCCTGTCCCTTCTCCAGTGGATCTTCCCAACCCAGGAATCGAACCAGGGTCTCCTGCATTGTGGGCAGATTCTGTACCAACTGAGCTATCAGGGAAGTCCTAGGTAAAGTGGACTGATATTCCTATCTCTTTAAGAATTTTTCACAGTTTGTTGTGATCCACACAGTCCAAGGCTTTGGCATAGTCAATAAAGCAGAAGTAGATGTTTTTCTGGAACTCTCTTGCTTTTCTTATGATCCAACGGATGTTGGCAGTTTGATCTCTGGTTCCTCTGCCTTTTCTAAATCCAGCTTGAACATCTCAAAGTTGTCAGTTCACGTACTGTTGAAGCCTCTCTTGGAGAATTTTCAACATTACTTTGCTAGCATGTGAGATGAGTGCAATTGTGCAGTAGTTTGAACATTCTTTGGCATTGCTTTTCTTTGGGATTGGAATGAAAACTGACCTTTTCCAGTCCTGTGGCCACTGCTGAGTTTTCCAAATTTGCTAGCATATTGAGTGTAGTACTTTCACAGCATCATCTTTTTGGATTTGAAATAGCTCAACTGGAATTCCATCGCCTCCATTTTAGCCTTATTTGTAGTGATGCTCCCTAAGGCCCGTTTGACTTCACACTCCAGGATGTCTGGTTCTAGGTGAGTGACCACACCATGGTGGTTATCTGGGTCTTGAAGATCTTTTTTGTATAATTCTTCTGTGTATTCTTGCCACCTCTTCATAATATCTTCTGCTTCTGTTAGGTCCATACCATTTCTGTCCTTTATTGTGCCCATCTTTGCATGAAATTTTCCCTTGGTAGCTCTAATTTTCTTGAAGAGATCTCTATCTCTTTCTTATCTCTCCTTGCTATTCTTTGGAACTCTGCATTCAAATGGGTATATCTTTCCTTTTCTCCTTTGCCTTTAGCTTCTCTTTTCTCAGCTATTTGTAAGGCCTTGTCAGACAACCATTTTGTCTTTTTGCATTTCTTTTTTTTGAGGACGTTCTTTATCTTGGGGATGGTCTTGCAGGTCATCATAGAACCATTCAACTTCTTCAGCGCTACTGGTTGGGGCATAGACTTGGATTACTGTGATACTGAATGGTTTGCCTTGGAAACAAACAGAGATGATTCTGTCATTTTTGAGAGTGCACCCAAGTATTGCATTTCAGACTCTTTCGTTGACTATGATGGCTACTCCATTTCTTCTAAGAGATTCTTGCCCACAGTAGCAGGTATAATGGTCATCTGAGTTTAATTCGCCCATTCCAGTCCATTTTCGTTCACTGATGCCTAAAATGTTGATGTTCACTCTTGCCATCTCCTGTTTGACCACTTCCAATGTACCTTGATTCATGGATCTAACATTCCAGGTTCCTATGCAATATTGTTTTTTACAGCATTGGACTTTACTTCCATCATCAGTCACATTCACAATTGGGCACTGTTTTGCTTTGGCCCAGGCTTTTCATTCTTTCTGGAGTTATTTCTCCACTCTTCTTCAGTAGTATATTGGACACCTACTGACCTGAGGAGTTCATCTTTTAGTATCATACCTTTTTGCCTTTTCGTACTTGTTCATGGGGTTCTCAAGGCAAGAATATTGAAGTGGTTTGCCATTCCCTTCTCTAGTAAACCATGTTTTGTCAGAACTCTCCACTATGACCTGTCCTTGGGTGGCCTTATCAAGCATGGTTCATAGTTTCATTGAGTTAGACAAGGCTGTGGTCCATGTGGTCAGTTTGGTTAGTTTTCTGTGATTGTGGTTTTCATTCTGTTGGCCTTCTGATGGATAAGGATAAGAGGCTTATGGAAGCATCAAGATGAGAACGACTGACTGTTGGGGAAACTGGGTCTTGTTCTGATGGGCGGGACCATGCTCAGTAAATCTTTCATCCAATTTTCTGTTGATTGGTGGGGCTGTGTTCCCTTTCAGTTGTTTGGCCTAAGGCCAAACTATGGTAGGGGTAATGAAGGTAATGGCACCTCCTTCAAAATAACTTGTCCACACACTGTTGTATTCAGTGCCCCTGGCCCTGCAGCAGGCCACTGTTGACACATGCCTCCACCAGAGACTCTTGGACACTGACAATCACCTATGGCTCAGTCTCTTGTGAGGACACTGTTCCTTTCTCCTGGCTTCTGGTGTGCACAAGGTTTTGTTTGTACCCTCCAAGAGTCGGTTTACCCAGTCCTGAGAAAGTTTTGTAATCAAATCCCACTGACCTCCAAAGTCAAATTCCATGGGGGTTCTCAATCTCTTTGCTGGATCCCCAGATTGGGAAATCTGCTGTGGGTCCTATAACTTTCTTAACAGTGCAAGAATTTCTTTGGTGTAATTATTCTGCAGTCTGCTCAGCAGCTCTATGGTGGAACTAATGGCGACCTCCTCCAAGAGGGTTTATGCCGCAAGCTGCTTGACGCAGGTCTGCTGCAGCCAGAGCCCCTGTCCCCGCGGCAGGCCACTCCTGACCCATGCCTTTGCAGGAGACACTCAAACACTCAAAGGCAGGTCTGGCTTAGTCTCTGTGGGGCCTCTGGGTCCTGGTGTGCACAAGATTTTGTTTGAGCCCTCTGAGCATCTCTGGTGGGTTTGGAGCACACCTATGTTTAGTATTTTGAAGAATTGCCATGCTGTTTTTCAGGGTTAGTATTTTGAGCACTTAGAATGTTTCCTATGTGTGTCTTCATTTATCCCTTTTATATATCTTAATATATTACCCTTAAAAGATGTTTTGCTTTTCTTTGTGGGTAGGCTTTGATGCTTTGAATAACAGTGTCCAAGGAGTATTCTTTTCTCTGAGGACAAAAATGTAGTATGCCTAAGAAGTCTGCATTCCCACTGTTGTCATGTTCAGTCGCTCAGTCCTGTCTGGCTCTTTGTGATCCCATGGGCTGCAGCATGCCAGGTTTCCCTGTCTTTTACTGTCTCCCAGAATTTGTTCACACTTATGTCCATTGAGTCAGTGATGCTATCCAACCATTTCATCCTCTATCGTCCCCTTCTCCTCCTGCCCTCAATCTTTCCCAGTATCAAGGTCTTTTATAGTGAGTCAGCTTTTCACATCAGGTGGCCAAAGTATTGGAGTTTCAGCATCAGTCCTTTGCTGTACAATATTGTTCTTTACAGCATCAGACTATACTTTCACCACCAGACACAATCACAGTTGTGCATCATTTTTACTTTGACCCAGCCTCTCTCTTAATTTTTTATGGAGCTATTTCTCCACTCTTCCCTAGTAGCATACTGAACATCTTCCGACCTGGGGAGCTCCTCTTCTGGTGTTGTATCTTTTTGCCTTTTTATACTGTTCATGGGGTTCTTGGGGCAAGAATACTGGAGTGGTTCGTCATTCCCTCCTCCAGTGGACATTTTGTTAGAACTCTCTATTATGACCTGTCCATCTTGGGAGGCCCTGCACAGCATGGCTCATAGCTTCTTTGAGGAAGGGGGGGATTATGCAGCACAGAGAGGCCAGAAACACAGGATATATGACACTATTAGGCAATGGCACCCCACTCCAGTACTCTTGCCTGGAAAATCCCATGGATGGGGGAGCCTGGTGGGCTGCAGTCCATGGGGTCGCTAGGAGTCGGACACGACTGAGCGACTTCCCTTTCACTTTTCACTTTCATGCATTGGAGAAGGAAATGGCAACCCACTCCAGTGTTCTTGCCTGGAGAATCCCAGGGACGGGGGATCCTGGTGGGCTGCCATCTCTGGGGTCGCACAGAGTCAAACACTACTGAAGCGACTTAGCAGCAGCAGCAACACCTGGAAAGTATCTTTTTAAAATTTGGCTGCACCTTAAGGCATGCAGAACTTTCCCAACCAGTGATTGAAGCCACAAAGTCTTAACTACTAGACCACTGGGGAAGCCCCTGAAAAGGATTCTAAGGCAGAGTGAACAAGCTTAGCCACCTCTTCTCTAGTATGTTCTTTGATAATCATGGGAAGGGATTAGGTTGCATGTGAAATTTTCAGACACCTAACAGCTGGAAGAGCCTCCGAGACTGGTTTGCCAGTTGATGACAGATACAAGTTATGTCTTTGGGATCTTCTGGAATGTACTGCATGTAATGGCAACCCTGATAGTATCTCACCAGCAAATGAAAAGCTGCAGGAAGACTGCAGACCTTTTTTTTTTTTTTTTTTGAGTTTAGATTGTGACTGAAAATTAAAAATACTTCCACTTGCTTGGAGGCCTAAATTTGCTCAAGTGTCAGTCTGTTTGCTTTTCACTTGTCTTTCATGGCTTAGTCATGCTAGTTCTTTAATTGTCAAAGTTATTTGTGTTTAAACAATTTGTCTCTCTCTTCCTGTTTGATCCTTCAGAGAGATTCTTAAAATGCAGCTGCTTAGAAACTGCTATTTTTATTGAAACACCTGATGTCATTAATATACAGGACCTTATGTTTGTTCCTTCCCCTCTAGGGATGTTGCTTTGCCACAAGGAAAATAAAATAGTATGTCTCCACCTTTAAAATTCCGTTTGGTATAATTGTTACTTTAGCTGCCTTCACAGATCTACTGATCCACAAAGGAAAAATACTCTGAGGGACTATGTGCAAGGCTAGAAGGAAAACATTTGAAACTTTCACTTGGACACTTCTATGCTAAGTATTTCCTGCCACCACTGAGCAGGCTACCCCAGTGAGGCCTTGTACTTTAGGGAAGATGTCTGCTGACTTTTAACCTACTAGTCAAAAGAGAAAAAGAAAAATGTTAGACTGAAATCTGACCTTCATCTAACCAAACAACTTTCAAGGTAAGTAATTTGAAGCCCTTAATGAATCTATTCATGTTAACATCTTAGTGCTTTTCAGTTAATGAGCATTTTATTAGCACCAAGTTCACATCCTATTTTCTGGTTGCTCACAGAAATAGAGACTGAATCACTGCAGATGGGCTTTTCTCCTGATCTGTGATTTTCTTAAGGTGGATAAAGTTTGAACTCTGTGATTAATATATTAAATTTTCCCTTTATTTGAAATGCATTAAGCCAAAGTTTAGTTGGTCTTTGAGAATGACTTTTTAGATATTGCTGGGGTTTAGTGACAAGCTTGTGGTTTGGAATGAGAATTAAGTGCATTTTTTTGTAAGTCTCTTTTAACTGTTCACCTGGTGAGTCTGCCTGCTGTCCTCTGTTTGCTCCAGTGGTTTTTTTGTTCTGATGCTGAGGTGTGCTCTCCCCTCCTGCTTAGTGCTTATGTAGCTGTGTTCTTTCATCCTAAAAAATTCTCCCTCAAAAAAAAAAAAAAAAAAAAAGAATGCATTAAATGTATACTCTGCTGGGGACTCTAAGGAACAGAAAAATTCAGCAGCCTCTGGCTAAGGGGGTTCACTGAGAATAATACCCTTTGGAGTGGGCTATGTACAGAATTCTGAATGTCACAGAGAGGGAGGTGTGGAACACCCTCAGGCAGTAATCAAGGAGGGTACATTCACTATTGATGGCCACAGAGTTAGGATTAGAAAGGGAATGGAAGGTCTCAGCCAGGCAAAATCCCCCCGAATCCCTTTGCACATGCACCTGTTTGGGCTGCAAAATTTGCCTCTTAGTCACAGCTCTCTTATCAGAATGGATGCTGATGAGTTGAGAGGAGGAGCAGTTTGACACCAGGCACTTCAGCTGAAAGATGCAACTTAGTCTCGTGAATAGTAAATATAGACTAATATGATTAATATTAGGAGCAGAAGTATTGGGCAGATGACTCTTGAGTAGCAAGGAGTACATCCAGTTGTCTACTCCAAAGTGACAGTCAGGCTCAAATTATTCCTGGGATCAGAACTTAGCAGTAATGACCTTTCTTCTGTTAATCAGACCCTGCAGATCTCACATTACAGAGGATGAAAAGCATTATGCAGATTAAAACAAAGCACCATAATGAGGCTGCTGCAATATTGTTTCCCCAGTGGCTGGGAACATTACATATTATTCTAATAGTTGCTGTTCCCCAATCTCTTAAGACTGTAGCAGCTAGAAATGAAAAATCAAACACTGAATCCCATGTGGTTTATCATCTCTTTTGCCCTATCTTGGTTTATGCTGCAAAGAGAGGTTTTTGCATTAGGTCATATCTGAGCTTGGTCAACTGCAGTGCAGTGAAGAAGTCTTGGTTTAGGAGATGCAGATATATATGATGAAATATTAAGATTTTTTAAAATTGGGGCTGCTGTGATATTAAAGTGTTACTTGAGCATATAAAACCCTTCCTTACTGCAACCTAACTTCCACTTTGCTTTTTTAAAAAAAAAAGTGTGAGCAAATATTTGTAACATAAAATTTACCATCTTTAACCCTTAAGTCTGCAGTTCTGTGGCATTAAGTACATTCACACTGTTGTGCAACCATCACCTCCACCAACCATCTCCAGAGCATTTTCATCTTCCTCGGCTTAAACTGTACTCATTAAGCAATAATTTCTCATTCTGTCCTCTTCCCAAGTCCTGGCAATCACCATTCTACTTTCTGTCTACTCTAGAAACTTCATATAAGAGGAATTATACACTATTTGTCTTTTTGTGATTGGCTTTTTTACTTAGCATAATATCCACAAGGTTCTCCTATGTCATAGCATATATCAGAATTTCTTTCCTTGTTTTAAAAACAAAATTCAGTATTCCATTGTGTGTGTGTGTATTTATTTATTTCATTTTCTTTATGCATTTATCCATTGTTAAATGGTTGCATCCTCCACCTTTTGGCTATTGTAAATAGTGCTGCTGTGAACATGGGTGTACAAATATTTGAGGATATGCTTTCACTTCTTTAGGGTATATACTGAGAAGTCAGATTGTTGGACCGTATGGTAATTCTATTTTTAATACTTTGAGGAGCCATCATACCTTTTTCCACAGCAGCCACACCATTTTACATTTCCATCAGTGATACACAAAGTTTCCAATTTCTCCACAGTCTTGCCAGCACTTGTTATTTTCTGTTTTTTAAAATCACAACCATCCCTATAAGTGTGAAGTATATCTCACTGTGATATTTGATTTGCAATTCCCTGATAACTAATAGTGTTGAATATCTTTTCATGTGCTTATTGGCCCAAATTTGTGTATCTTCCTTGGAGAAATGTCTACTCAAGTCCTTTGTGGGTTTTTTAATTGTGTGTTGTTGTTGTTGAGTTTTAGAAATTCTTTATCTATTCTGGATACCGATATCCTGCCTTCAGTTTAGTTCAGTTCAGTCGCTCAGTCATGTCTGACTCTGCGACCCTATGAATTGCAGCACGCCAGGCCTCCCTGTCCATCACCAACTCCTGGAGTTCACTCAAACTCACGCCCATCAAGTTGTTGATGCCATCCAGCCATCTCATCCTCTGTCGTCCCCTTCTCCTCCTGCCGCCAATCCCTCCCAGCATCAGAGTCTTTTTCCAATGAGTCAGCTCTTCGCATGAGGTGGCCAAAGTACTGGAGTTTCAGCTTTAGCATCATTCCTTCCAAAGAAATCCCAGGGCTGATCTCCTTCAGAATGGACTGGTTGGATCTCCTTGCAGTCCAAGGGACTCTCAAGAGTCTTCTCCAACACCACAGTTCAAAAGCATCAATTCTTCAGCACTCAGCTTTCCTTATAGTCCAACTCTCACATCCATACATGACCACTGGAAAAACCATAGCCTTGACTAGACGGACCTTAGTTGGCAAAGTAACAGTTTGCAAATACTTTCGCCCTTTCCACCTATTTTTTCTTTTGTTGTCAGTGCTTTTGGTGTTATATCCAAGAAATTGTTGCCAGTGCAAGTCATGAAGCTTTTCCCCTATGTTTCTTGAAGAGTATTATAGTTTCAGCTTTTATGTTTAGCTATTTGATCCATTTTGAGTGACGTTTTTAACATAGTGTAAGGATAGAGTCCAACTTTGTTTTTTTTGGAGTTGGAGATCCAGTTAAGCACCCACTTTGTTCTTTTTGAGATAACCACAGCTCTAATTTCTAAATTTGAATCAGGCTGAGTTTGGAACTTAACTGATAAAGTATAAAAATGGAGACTCCACATTTTTTTCTGCATGTCTTCATTCCTTTTGGTTTTTAAGTTTGCTATTCCTCTGCTTTTTTAAGAACAGGGACTCTGGAGTTAGATTGTCTGACTTTTAAGTCTGAGCTCTACTGCTTGCTTACTTTGAAGAAGTTATTTAACCACTTTTTGCTTGAGTTTCCACATCTGTAAGGTGAGGATAGTAATGGAACCTGTGTCATTGTTGAGATGATTAAATGACAGTATTGAAAAGCACTTAGACTAGTACCTGGTATATAGTCAACGCTATATAATTGTTCATTATTATTATCTTTTTAAAAAATTGCTATCCTGAATGTGCACATCTGGGGGTCTTACCAGCCTTGGTTCTGATGATCTGTACAAGACTTCATTCTGATCAAGTGAATACCTTCCATATGCAACTTTGTTCAGTTCCATTCACTCCCCTTCATGTGGAGTTAGAAGGGACCAGAGATACAAAATGATATTATTTCAAACTTCCCTGGTGGTCCAGTGGCTAAGATTCTGGGCTCTTGATGCAGGAGGCATTGGTTCGATCACTGGTCAGGTAACTAAGCTCTATCTGTCATGACTTGAGGAGGGGCCAAAAAGAAAGAAAAAAAGAATATGAAAGGAAACTAACCAATGTGTTCACATCTCTGGTTGGAGAGATTATACATATTTAGAATTTTTTTCTTTCTAATATTTTATTAAAAACAGCTGTGGATTTTTTTTTGATACATGCCCTTTCTTAGGCTAAGGAAGTTCCTTTCTATTTCTGTTAATAGTTTCTGTTTTGTGTGTGTGTGTGTGTGTGTGTGCTTGTTTTGTTTTACCTTGGGAGGATATTGGGTTTTTTTCTTTTTAACTTTATAAACTTTTTGTTTTGATTGGGATATAGCTGATTAACAGTGTTGTGGTAGTTTCAGGTGAATAGCGAAAAGACTCAGCTATCCATATACACGTATCCATTCTCCCTCAAACCCCGCTCCCGTCTAGGCTGGCACATAACATTGAGTAGAGTTCCATGTGCTATATTGTAAGTCCTTGTTGGTTATCCATTTTGAATATAGCAGTATATACATAACCTTCCCAAACTCCCTAAATTCCCTTCCCCTGGCAAACATAAGTTCATTTTCTAAGTCTGTGAGTCTCTGTTTAGTAAGTTCATTTGTATCATTTCTTTTTAGATTTCACATGTAAAGGATGTCATACAATATTTTTCCTTATATGTCTGACTTAACTTCACTCAGTGTGACACTCTCCAGACCCATCCATGTTGCTACAAATGGCATTATTTCATTCTTTTTAATGGCTGAGTAATATTCCATTGTGTGTATACACACACACACACACACACACACTCACTCACTCACTCACTCACTCACTCTACACCTTCTTTATCCATTCCTCTGTCAATAGACACTTAGGTTGCTTCCATGTCTTGGCTTCTGTAAACAGTGCTACAATGAACATTGGGGTGTATGTATCCTTTCAGATCATGTGTTTCTCCAGAACGTATACCTAGGAGTGGGATTGCAGGGTCATATGACAGTTCTATTTTTAGTTTTTTAAGGAACCTCCATACTGTTCTTCATAGTGGCTGTACCAATTTGCGTTCCCACCAAGAGTGTAGGAGTGTTCCCTTTTCTCCTCAAGAGGGTGTTGGGTTTTGTCGCACTTTGTCCATCTGTTGAGATGGTCATGTGGTTTTTGCTTCTTATGTTATTGATATAGTTTAATTGATTTTTCAGATATCAAACCAATCTTGTCTTCCTAGGATAAATCTCACTTACTTATGGCTTATGATTCTTTCTATATGTTGCTGGATTCAGATTGCTGATATTTTTCTGAAGAATTTTTGTGTCCATATTCATAAGAGAAGCTGCTCTATAGTGTTCTTTTCTTGTGATGCCTTTGGGCTTTGGTGGGGGGTTATTTGTTTTTGTTTTAAATATTATCATATTTTTATTCATCTTACTTAGGGATATCCCTTCATTGTGGTAGCAGTGAGGAGCAGGGGGAAAGAAACTTTAGTCATGCCTGCATAAAGGTTATGATATTGACTGAAGATGATGGTGAAAAGGTGTTTGCACTGGCTAAGGCCAGCTTGAGGTAAACTTTGGAAGCTAATTCTGGTGCTCAGAACTGTCCCCACATGTGTTCAGGAGGAATCTGTCATCTCTTGGCAGTTTTACCTCATCCAGGGATGTTTGGGGAAAAACTGATGCTTGGTCAGGTCTGTGGTCTGTGGCCTGCAGCAGAGAAATGCACACCAGGAGGATTGGGTCGGGTAGCAAGTCCTTGCTGCCCAGTGATCCCTATGTATCTGCTTACTCAACTGCTGGTTGTCCGGTGATGTCTTTGATTTTGATATCAGGGTAATGCTGGCCTCATAGAATGAGTTTGGGAAGTGATCCCATCTCGTTTTTTGAAGAATTTGTGAAAACTTAGTATAAATTCTTCTTTAAATCTTTGGTACAGTTAATCAGCAAAGCCACCAGGGCCTGGGCTCTTTTTCACAGGTGGTTTTTCTGAAGTTGTAATTCATTGTCTTTGTTTGTTATAGGTCTATTCAAATTGTCTATTTCTTGAGTCAGTTTTGGTAATTTTTGTCTTCCTAGGAATCTGTTCATTTTGTCCAAGTGGTCTGATTTATTGACATAGAATTGTTCATAGTGTTTCTTTATAATCATTTTTTGATATGTAAGGTAAGTAGTAATGTGCTCTCCTTTATATCTGATTCTACTAATTTGAATTTCCTCTTTTTTCTTTGTTAGTCTAGCTAAAGATTTGTCTGTTTTGTTGATCTTTCAAAGAATCAACTTTTGGTTTTATTGATTTTTTTTTCTCTTTTGTTTTTCTATTCTGTATTTCATTCACTTCCATTCTTGTTTTTTTTAATTTTCTTCCTTCTTCTTGCATTAAGCTTAGTTTACTTTTCCATGAGACAAATCTCAATATGTTTTAAATGATAGAAATAATATGAAGTATATCCTCTGACCACAGTAGAATGAAATTAGAAATCAATAATAGAAAGAAACTTGGTCAGAGAACATACTTTGTATGATTTCTGTCTTTTTAAATTTATTGAGGTTTGTTTTATGGCCTGGCGTATGATGTATCCTGGAGAATGTTTCATATGCACTTGAAGAAAACATAGTTTATTATGGTTGTGGGTACTGTTCTATGTTAGATCTAATTGATTTATAATATTGTTCAAGTCTCCTATTTTGTGTTAATCTTCTGCCTGTTGTTCTCTTCATTATTAAAGAATGGGTATTGCAATCTCCAATTTTTATTACTGAATTTTCTCTGATTTTATTTCTTTCACGACATATCTTTTTTGCTAATTTTTTTTTTACTTTCAATCTGTTTATACCTTTAAATTTAAAATATGTCTCT
>SJYT01070221.1:267728-309750 GCA_006410635.1 Cephalophus harveyi | reverse complement strand
TGTGTATAAGAGACAGGTCTCTAGTAGATGACATTTGTTGGATCTTATCTACTTTATCCAGTCTGATAATCTCTACCTTTTGATTGGATTATTACTTTCATATTTAATGCTGTTATTGATATAATTGGACTTATGTCTTCCATTTTATTTCTAGTTTTCTCTGTGTCTCAGGTCTTTTTTTTCCTTCTGTACCTTAGCTGCATTCTTTTGCATGAAGTAGACATTTTCTAATATAGCACTTTAATTTCTTTAATGATTTTTTCACTGTTCTTTAGTGGTTGCTCTAGGACTTACCATATATATCCTATCAGAATTAGAAGTTGTTCAAGTTTATAATATAAATTTGTGTGATATATGAATATTACTTATGTAGCCCTTAAATAATGTATACATGAATACTCCAGTAAACTTTATTTGCCAGAATAACACACTAAAGGGAAGAATTTCACGTATTTCCTGAGAAAGGAGGAATTAGAAACAGGACCCTAATTTTGTCCACTTTTTCATATCTGGAGTTAGGACTAGGTAATAGTAGGGGAATGTCTGTATTTAAACTTTATATGCATACATTTCCTTTGTGAGAGATTTTTTTCACATGTAGGTGGTAAATACAGCACTCTAGAACCTGCTCTATTCTTTGGTGAGCTAATAGCCCACAGCTATTTCGTTTTCTATACTCAAAATGTGAGCGCTCAGAGCTTACTGGCTCTTAATGCCTGCATGTTGAGCTTTATAACTAGAAGTCAAGGTACAAAAGTAATAGGACTAATTGGTGAAAACTTGTTTTGGAGGTATATAATTTCTGAGAGAAGAACACAGTACTTTGATGTGGAGTGTATGAAAGAGTTCTTAGGTGTGTTCTTTTACACCTGGAGTCAGTGTTGGTT
This sequence comes from Cephalophus harveyi, assembly GCA_006410635.1. Taxonomy (NCBI): domain Eukaryota; kingdom Metazoa; phylum Chordata; class Mammalia; order Artiodactyla; family Bovidae; genus Cephalophus; species Cephalophus harveyi. The sequence continues at coordinate 308,863 of SJYT01070221.1, read as the reverse complement.
TGTGGAAAATATTCTTGTCCTGTGCCCTGTCTTTTGCATCTCATTTTCTCCCAGCAAGGTAGGAACTGCTGATTGTGGCCTGTTTTTATTGGCTCAGATAACGAACAATCTATGGAGTATGACTCCAAGGGAAAAGGAGTCAGCTTTGAGCCCAACCCTCTGTCCTGAATCTGGAATGTGAAATAGAAGGATCTCCTTGGTGGGTGCATGCTCTGGGAGTGTCAGTTAAGGCCTCCTAGGTATGGGGTCTCATTCTTTGTAAAGGCTAGTATTTTATAGGAATGTGACAGCCAACTTGAGGAACCTCATCATTTTGAGTTAGTTGAGAGAGATCTTATATATATCAGATAACCTTATTTTGAATGTTGTTTTGGGGAACGCTTAGAGAATCTTTTTTCTTGTTAATTACGTTGATATTTTTCTCTTTCTTAATGAATTATGCCAAGTACTTACTTGAGCCTTTTGGAGATGGCCTGGAGGGACTGCCTTTGTGACTGAGCCAGTGATAATGGAGTAGCTGCTTTCTGGGACTAAGGTAATTAAGAGTGCAAGTTCTTGAGGTGAGTTGGAAGGGCTTTCTTCTCAGCAGACAGTTGCAGATGAAACTGCTAAGAACACTGGAGGAGAAATGTATTTTTGGCAGTTTGCTCTAGAATGTTCTAGACCTTGGTCTCAGTTGTTTGAGTGAATGGCCCCTATGTGGCAGGAGAGCAAATCGTTTCACAACATTCTTTGTTTCTGTAAATAATGTATTTACAAAGTGTCACGCAAGTGTATGTTTCTCGATTTTTTTGTCTCGTCACAACAAAGATTTGGAGTGATGGACATTAAAGCCCCCTCGACGTGTCACAGCTCTCAGGTCTCGAATGGACCGTGTTATAGCTCTTAGACAAATCAGTGTTACAGGTCTATTTTATTTAGAAGATAGCAGGAAAATCCATCTTCGAGGCGTGAGGGCACGTAGATCTAAAGACACAGGAGAAGAGCGCCCCAGCGCGCAGGAGAGAGAGAGAAAGCTGGCTCTGGCTCCTCTGTTTATATGTTTATCTCTCCCTGGGCCTGTCCTATGTAAATTGGGCCAGCCAGGAGTGTTGTTTGTTTAACCTGAGGTCCTCACTCCGGTCCTCGGACCTTCTTTTGTTTCATTTTCACGGGCTTTTCCCTTCCTTGTCTGTAGCCACTGCCATTTTGGACTCCTTTTCCCTGTTCTACCTACCTAACAAAAGCAAAGGCCTTTGGTTTGTTCCTGTCCCATTGGTTATTAGTTGGATCTTCTATGTATAATTTTATGGTGTGGTAAGAGATGTGAACCATGAACTTCCAGATGTTCAAGCTGATTTTAGAAAAGGCAGAGGAACCAGAGATCAGATTGCCAACATCTGCTGGATCATGGAAAAAAGCAAGAGAGTTCCAGAAAAACATCTATTTCTGCTTTATTGACTATGCCAAAGCCTTTGACTGTGTGGATCACAATAAACTCTAGAAAATTCTGAAAGAGATGGGGATACCAGACCACCTGATCTGCCTCTTGAGAAACCTATATGCAGGTCAGGAAGCAACAGTTAGAACTGGACATGGAATAACAGAATGGTTCCAAATAGGAAAAGGAGTACGTCAAAGCTGTATATTGTTACCCTGCTTATTTGACTTCTATGCAGAGTACATCATGAGAAATGCTGGGCTGGAGGAAGTACAGGCTGGAATCAAGATTGCCAGGAGAAATATCAATAACCTCAGATATGCAGATGACACCACCCTTATGACAGAAAGTGAAGAAGAACTCAAGAGCCTCTTGATAAAAGTGAAAGGAGAGTGAAAAAGTTGACTTAAAGCTCAACATTCAGAAAACGAAGATCATGGCATCTGGTCCCATCACTTCATGGGAAATAGATGGGGAAACAGGGGAAACAGTGGAAACAGTGTCAGACTTTATTTGGGGGGCTCCAAAATCACTGCAGATGGTGACTACAGCCATGATATTAAAAGACGCTACTCCTTGGAAGGAAAGTTATGGCCAACCTAGACAGCATATTAAAATGCAGAGACATTACTTTGTCAACTAAGTTCTGTCTAGTCAAGGCTATGGTTTTTCAAGTAGTCATGTATGGATGTGAGAGTTGGACTATAAAGAAAGCTGAGCACCAAAGAATTGATGCTTTTGAACTGTGGTGTTGGAGAAGACTCTTGAGAGTCCCTTGGACTGCAAGGAGAGCCAACCAGTCCATCCTAAAAGAAATCAGTCCTGGGTGTTCATTGGAAGGACTGATGTTGAAGCTGAAACTCCAATATTTTAGCCACCTGATGCAAAGAGCTGACTCATTTGAAAAGACCCTGATGTTGGGAAAGATTGAAGGCAGGAGGAGAAGGGGATGACCGAGACTGTGATGGTTGGATGGCATCACCAACTCAGTGGACATGAGTTTGGGTAAACTCCGGGAGTTGGTGATGGACAGGGAGGCCTGGCGTGCTGCAGTTCATCGGGTCGCAAAGAGTCGGACACAACTGAGCAACTAAACTGAACTGAACTGAAGAGGAGCCTGGCAGGCTACAGTCCATGGGGTCCCAAAGAGTCGGGACATGACTTAGCAACTAAATAACAATAAAGTTAACTTTAGATTTTAAACCTAACATTAACTTTTTTACGGGTATCTGAGATGAGCCATTATTGATAGTTGTTCCTCACTCTGCTAGTATTTGAATGAGTAGAATCAACCATATGGCATTTTTAGTGGCTGTAGATAGGCATCAAAAACATGAGAGGAGTGACACTGAGAGAAGGAGAATGAATGAGAGGAAATATGGTATGTTAGTGTGAGATAGATTTGGGCTTCTTTGTTTAAGTGTGGTTTTAGGAACGTTTCTTTATTCTTGTCTTTCTGTCACTGCTTCCTTATCTTTATAGCTCTTTCTAAGTACTACTGCTGCTGCTGCTGCTAAGTCGCTTCAGTCGTGTCCGACTCTGTGCGACCCCATAGATGGCAGCCCACCAGGCTCCCCCGTCCCTGGGATTCTCCAGGCAAGAACACTGGAGTGGGTTGCCATTTCCTTCTCCAATGCAAGAAAGTGAAAAGTGAAAGTGAAGTCGCTCAGTCGTATCTGACACTTCACGATCCCATGGACTGCAGCCTACCAGGCTCCTCCGCCCATGGGGTTTTCCAGGCAAGAGTACTGGAGTGGGGTGCCATTGCCTTGGAGTTGAAAACCAGAGGGGCAGTCAAGGTGACCTAGAATTGCTGCTCCATTTTAGCAGATCAGGAAGAAAGGTGTTTTCAGTTGACTCATTACAAAATGGGGTGGGAGGGGGCTAGAGTGTATAGCAGTCCAAAGCCTGCCATTCCTCAGCTGCACCAGCAAAAGCAGATGTAACTTGTTCCCTTTCCCAGCCATTTTGCCTCATTCTCTCTCTCTGGAGACAGCCTGCTTTTGCTGGTGCAGCTGACTCTGGTCCTTTAGGGATGGGCTTTTCCCTAATTATTATTGATTCAAGAGGTGGGGGGGTGGTGGGAAATTTTTGTTTTCATCCGAGAAAAGGTCATTGTTTTCCAAAAGGAATTCTTTTTTTTTTTTTTTTTACTTTACTGGGTCTTCGTTGCTGTACTGGCTTTTCTCTAGTTGTGGCAAGTGGTGGCTACTCTCTAGTTGCAGGCTTCTCATTGCGATGGCTTCTCTTGTTTCAGAGCACAGGCTGTAGGGCACGCACATTCAGCAGTTGCGGCTTCAGTAGTTGCAGCTCACGGACTCAATGGGCGCGTGGGCTTAATTGTTCCATAGCATGTGGGATCTTCCCAGATCAGGGGTTGAACCGTCTCTCCTGCATTGGCAGGTGGATTCTTTACCACTGAGCCACCAGGGAAGCCCCAGAAGGAATTCTTGCTAGGAAATGTAGACGTTTAATCATGCCTTAATTCACAAAAGGCTGACTTCTAACTGTAATTGATACAAAGCCTAGCTGCAAATAGGCGTAGTTTTAACTCCCTAATTCCTTTCCCTTTTCCATCCTATATCTAAGATACTTTAAAAAGTAGTCTTAAAATTGTGGGAAGTTCTTCATCTTTTCCCTTATTTTTCCCTTTCTATTTATGTTTTCCAAAAGTCAGAGTGGAACTCTGTTCATATTACTCAGGTATTTTATTTTATTTTATTTTTTCTCAACTTTTTATTTTGTGTTTTTTTTAAATTAATTAATTTATTTTACTTTATGATATTGTATTAGTTTTGCCATACATTGACTTGAATCCACCATGAGTGTATATGTGTTCCCCATCCTGGACCCCCCTCCCGCCTCCCTTCCCATCCCATTCCTCTGGGTCATGCCAGTGCACCAGCCCCGAGCACCCTGTATCATGCATCGAACTTGGACTGGTGATTCGTTTCACATATGATATTTTACATGTTTCAGTGCCATTCTTCCATATCATCCTGCCCTTGCCCTCTCCCACCGAGTCCAAAAGACTGTTGAATACATCTGTGTCTCTTTTGCTGTCTCGCATACAGGGTTATTGTTACCTTCTTTCTAAATTCCACATATATGTGTTAGTATACTGTATTGGTATTTTTCTTTCTGGCTTACTTCACTCTGTATAATAGGCTCCAGTTTCATCCACCTCATTAGAACTGATTCAAATGTATTCTTTTTAATGGCTGAGTAATATTCCATTGTGTATATGTACCACAGCTTTCTTATCCGTTCATCTGCTGATGGACATCTAGGTTGCTTCCATGTCCTGGCTATTATAAACAGTGCTGCGATGAACATTGGGGTACATGTGTCACTTTAGATTCTTGTTTCCTCAATGTGTATGCCCAGCAGTGGGATTGCTGGATCATATGGCAGTTCTATTTCTAGTTTTTCTAAGGAATCTCCACACTGTTCTCCATAGTGGCTGTACTAGTTTGCATTCCCACCAACAGTGTAAGAGGGTTCCCTTTTCTCTACACCCTCTCCAGCATTTATTGCTTGTAGACTTTTGGATTGCACCCATTCTGATTGGCGTGAAATGGTACCTCGTTGTGGTTTTGATTTGCATTTCTCTGATAATGAGTGATGTTGAGCATCTTTTCATGTGTTTGTTAGCCATCTGTATGTCTTCTTTGGAGAAATGTCTATTTAGTTCTTTGGCCCACTTTTTGATTGGATCTTTTATTTTTGTGGAATTGAGCTGAAGGAGTTGATTGTATATTTTTGAGATTAATTCTTTGTCCGTTGCTTTGTTTGCTATTGTTTTCTCCCATTCTGAAGGCTGTCTTTTCACCTTGCTTATAGTTTCCTTTGTTGTGCTCAGGTATTTTAAAATCTCCTGATGGGATGAAGAAGCAATTACTTTTGGGTCTCAATATGTTTTCCTGTCAGCAAACCCAAACAGGCATTTCTTCTGCAAATGAAACTTTAGATTTCTTTGGATTACTGTGAACAAAAAGAGAAGTGTTCTTGGCCATAGGAGCTTCTGCTACTGCTACGTCACTTCAGTCGTGTCCGACTCTGTGTGACCCCATAGACGGTAGCCCACCAGGCTCCTCCGTCCCTGGGATTCTCCAGGCAAGAACACTGGAGTGGGTTGCCATTTCCTTCTCCAATGCATGAAAGTGAGAAGTGAAAGTGAAGTCGCTCAGTCGTGTCCGACTCAGCGACCCCATGGACTGCAGCCCACCAGGCTCCTCCGTCCATGGGATTTTCCAGGCAAGAGTACTGGAGTGGGGTGCCATTGCCTTCTCCGGCCATAGGAGCTTAATCATTTTAAATTCTCGATTATACCAGAATGGCCAAGGTCCCATACCTCCCAATTTATATTTAACTTTTATCTTGCAGGTTAGCAGTGCTGGGTCACTTAACCTTAAAAGCTGAGAGAATTTAAGAGGCCATCTACCCTAGTCTCCTTGCCAAAGTATAAATCTCATTTGTTGAGGTAATCTCAGCCTGTGCTTGAAGACCTAGTGAAAGAGTGCTTAATACTTCAGGCTGTATACACTGTTCACTTTTTTAAATGATGAGAATCTCTTCCTCATGTCAACTCATCCTTTTTATAATCTGAACCTGTTGATTGTTTTTCTACCTTCAGATGCAACACCAAAACGTTAACTCTGACTTCTGTGTTGAATTCTTCAAAGGGCTAGCATGTATATTACTGCCATTCTGTAGGCAAAACATCCTTTCCTCCCTCAGTTGTTCTTCATATGACATGGTTTCAAAACCTCAGACATGCTATGATTTTCCTTTTGGTGTATTCTCAGTTTACCTCCTAAAGTGTGGTATTAGCATGTGCCTTGTACCAAATGAGCATTCAGTTAGTTTTAGATTGAGTGACACCTAGAACTGGATCCAGATATGATCTTAGTAGTTTAGATTGTAGAAGTACTATTAGTGCCCAAGGTAGAAATCTATTTCATTTGCAGCCTTCCGTAGCATTAACTTTTCAGCAGCTGAATTTCATTGTTGATTCATAAAACATGCTTAGGTCCCACTAAAACTTTCAAATCTACTTAAAGTGACCTGTTGTCAAACTAACTCTTCCCAGTCCTGTAATTGTTCAGTTCATGGTGCTGTTTTGCTTTGTGGTGCTGGTTAATTTTTTTTTTGGATGCTGTTTGCTTATTGTAGAAAATTTTAAAGCAGTGCAGAAACTTGCAAAGAACAAAGTAAAGTCAAGTCAAATCTCACAGAGATAGCTACTATGACTTTTGGTGAATTTCCTGAACATCTCTAGTTCATTTTTTCTTTTAAACTAACCTAAAGGAAACTCTTCATCCATATTAAATGTATCTTAGACATTGCAACTCAGTCTAATTTATCAGGATATGTTTTGAGTCCTAGTTATGTCATTCTGAGTGTTGGTTTTCCTTTGTAGCTTTGTATCTTTGGGATATTTGATAAATATGCTTTCTAAATTTTTGTCCAGGTGCTTTGGTATAATCCTGATTCTGCTACTGATTTGCTGGGTGATTTGGAAATAATCTCCCCTTTCTGGATTTTGACTGCTTACTATTGTGTAAAGTGGCCTTAAACACTGAAGATTTTTCTTAAGAATCAACCACAAAGCTCTTGATAAAGAATAAATATGTAAAGAAAAAACTGTGGGTGGGGAATCATCAGCCAGGGCCAGACTAGAAAAATAAAATCCTTTTATAGAAAAATCAAGAACCACAACTTTCATAGAATGGTTCAGACCTTCCTCTATCCTCCTACTCTCTTAGCAGAGGGATTTACTAATTGAAATTTAAAAAGAAAAAGGGGAGAAAGGAAGGAAGAAGGAGAGAAAGGTAGAAGAGGAAGGGAGGGAAGACAAAGATTGTAGTAAACATTACTTCTTGTATTGAGAAATTAGAGAGGACATATAGGTAAAGAAGATTAAAAACGCAGTTTGGAGTGAGAGTAGGTGAGAGCTCTTCAGAGAGGGAAGATGTTCTTTACTGTTTTCTTTTTTAATAAGTAGTAAGCTTGGTGGTCACAATAAAGGCTCTTCTGAGCTGAGGTCTATCGGGAGAGAAAAGTGTGAAACTCACTGCTGCCTGCTCTGTCTCTCCTAAACAAGCTTTGTCTGTGTGTTGCATTTCCCCTGGGCTCTTCACGAAGGTGTGTGATAGTCTAAAACTGAAACAGAGGCACCATTTTAAGCAGGCAATTAATGACGTGGTAAGAATTTTTTAGCTCCAGTAGATTAATTGTTAAATGAATTTGTCTGAATTTTACTGTGATATCAGCCTAATTATAAATATAGTGTTATATAGTGGAAGAAAATAATAAACAGAATTATGTACTCAGTGATCAGACTTTAGGAGTTTCTAACACTGAGGAAAGATTTTCTTGTTAAACCGTCTCTTGCTGTTCTTTTTATGTAGGTTTTGATTAATTTTACCTTGATTACAAACGTTTCCCTGGAGCCTAGATATTGTGCATGCTCTAGCAAAGAAGACCCCTGTTTTAAGAGATTTAATGATTTTTTTGTTGTTCTAATTGATTTCTGTATAATTTCTTGTAAAACCAGTAACACTTGAGATGTCATATTCTAATACATTTTCTTATACACCAAAAAATATTAATTTCTTTCTCATTTGACATTCCTATCATATGATGAAAGTCCTCAATCTCAAGAAAGCTGTAGAGACAGTTGATTCTCACTGGTCTCTCCTCTCCTACATTCATCTTGGTGACACCTCTCAAAAGGCAGCAGGAGTAGCCATCTGTAGTTCGAGCTCCTTCTGAGTAGAAGGGGTGGAAGATTTCTGACCAGGGTTTGACTGTACTTCATGTTTCTTATGGGATAATTTACTAGATGGAATGCAGATAGCGATGGATTAAAATCTGTTCCTTTTGCTCATTTAATCGGAACTAGTTTCCTATTTTAAAAATGTGAGCTATTTGATAAATTGTGAAGAGTACTATATTAATGGATATTTGTAATAAAGCTTGATCGTGAAATGAACATCTGTAAACCATTCACCTTAAATAGCATGTTACCAACTCACTGAAACCCTTTTTTTCCTTTTAATTGAGGTATGTGGTAAAATGTACAGAATCTTAGGTGTGTAATGGAACTTTTGTACGTGTGTGTATACCCATCTAATCAACACATAGATCAAGATGTAGAGCATTTCCGTCAGTCCAGAAAATTCCTCATAACCCTCCTGTTCCCCAGAACTATACAGTTTTCTGACTTCTTTCACAAATTAAGTTTTGCCTTTTCTTGAACTTCATATGAACAAACTCATACAGTACATCCTCTTATGTTTAGCTTCTGGCCCTCAATATATTATTTTTTAAATTCATCCACTTTGTGGTGCACATTAGTTTATCCCTTAAAAAAATAATGTAGACCTTAAAAAATAGCGGTGAAAAACATAAAATTTACCATCTTTACTATTTTTAGATATACAGTTCAGTAAGTAGTGTTACATATATTCACATTGTTCTACAACAGATCTCCAGAACTTTTTCATCTAGCAGAACTGAAACTCTGTACCTATTAAACAGCAGCTTCCCCCCATTTCCTCCTTCTCCCCCGCCTCTGGCAACCACCATTCTACTTTCTGCTCTATGAATTTGACTACTTTAGATACATTATATAAGGCGATATGCATCATTTGTCTTTTTCTGTGGCTGTTTTTTTTCACTTAGCATAATGTCCACAAGATTCACTTATGTTGGAGTGTGTGACAGGATTCCCTTCCTTTTTAAGGCTAAATAATATTCCACTGTATATATAAACTATATTTTGTTTACATATTCATCTGTTGATAGACATTTCAGTTGTTTCCACCTTTTGGCTATTATGAATAATGCTGCTATGAATGGGGATATGCAAATATCTGATAGTTCTTTCCTTTTATTGCTGAAGTGAAGTGAAGTGAAGTCACTCAGTCGTGTCCGACTCTCTGCGACCCCATGGACTGTAGCCTACCAGGCTCTGCTGTCCATGGGATTTTCCAGGCAAGAGGACTGAAGTGGGTTGCCATTTCCTTCTCCATTTATTGCTGAGTAGTACTTTATTATTGTTTAAAATATACCACAATTAGTTTATTCATTCTCTGCATTTCTTTTTTAGTTGAGTTCTCTAAGCCTCTAACTGTACATGTCATCTTCACTGCCTCTCTTTTTCTCCTCCCTGTGCTTATCCCATCACTGGCTCCCTCAGCCCCTAAAGAAAATAAATATTTAAGCTCTGCATATATATATATACTCTGTTACTCAGTCATATCTGACTTTGTGATCCCATGGACTATAGTGCACCAGGCTCCTCTGTCCATGGGATTTTCCAGGCAAGAATACTAGAGTGAGTTGCTGTTTCCTTCTCCAGGGTATCTTCCCCACCCAGAGATCGAACCTGGGTCTCCTGCGTTGAAGGCAGATTCTTTAACAACTGAGCCACCAGAGAGGGTGGTAAGCTCTTGTAGCATGGGTACAATTCTGTTCTTAATATGCTTCCTGGAATCTGTCCTCATTGCAGCTGTGCTAGATCACCTAGAGTTCTCTGGACAAATGAGACACGTTCTCTGGACAAACTGTTAACTGACCATATATACATATATGTTAACAGTTTGTATATATACATATTATTCTTCCTTGTTATACCTGTTTTTCCTCTATTTGTCAGTTTGCCTCCTGAAATAGTACATTTTCAGCATTACTTCATTATTAAATATTACAGTATTAACTATTTGCTTGTCTGTTTGTCTTCTTTACTAGGCTGTGAACTCATAAAGGCAGTCCAGATCCATGTCTTACTCATCTTAGTAACACTGTGCTAAGCAACATTCAATGAATGTTTGTTGAACATAAATCAACATAGAGTTTTGCTCTCTTAGGCAGGGATGCAGGGTCAAATTTCCAAATTTGTTGGTGTATTGAGGCAGGATGCAGGGTCTGGCCTGGCTGGGCTTGATCTGAAATAAGGTGGAAGTGATAGTACTTCAGTTATCATTGGCTGATGAAGGGAGCTCATAAAGACAGTTCAGAAAGCATCTCAGAGAATCACTGAACAAAAGATGCAAGGCAGACTCTCCAGAAGAGAAGTGAACTGAAGGAAGACTAAAAGAGCTCAGATACAAGTCATTGGTACAAACGGGAATGATAAGAGCAGAAGGTTTGAAGGAGAGAAGTATCAGTCAGTATCAGTTTGGTTGCTCAGTCATGTCCGACTCTGCGACCCCATGGACTGCAACATGCCGGGCTTCCTTATCCGTCACCAACACCTGGAACTTGCTGAAACTCATGTCTGTTGAGTCAGTGATCCCATCCAACCATCTCATCCTCTGTCATCCCCTTCTCCTCCTGCCTTCAGTCTTTTTCAGCATCAGGGTCTTTTCCAGTCAGTCAGTTCTTTGCATCAGGTGGACAAAGTATTGGAGCTTCAGCTCCAGCATCAGTCCTTCCAGTGAATATTCAGGAATGATTTCCTTTAGGATGAACCAGTTGGATCTCCTTGCAGTCCAAGGGACTCTCAGGAGTCTTCTCCAACACCACGGTGCAAAAGCATCAATTCTTCAGTGCTCAGCTTTCTTTATGGTCCAACTTTCACATCCGTATGTGACTGCTGGAAAAACCATAGCTTTGACTAGACAGACCTTTGTTGCAAAGTAATGTCTCTGCTTTTTAATATGCTGTCTAGGTTGATCATAGCTTTCCTTCCAAGGAGCAAGCATCTTTTTATTTCATGGCTGCAGTCACCATCTGCAGTGATTTTGGAGCCCAAGAAAATAAAGTCTGTCACTGTTTCCATTGTTTTCCCATCTATTTGCCATGAAGTGATGGGACCAGATGCCATGATCTTAGTTTTCTGAATGTTGAGTTTTAAGCCAGCTTTTTCACTCTCCTCTTTCACTTTCATGAAGAGGCTCTTCAGTTCCTCTTCGCTTTCCACCATAAGGGTGGTGTCATCTGCATATCTGAGGTTATTGGTATTTCTCCTGGCAATCTTGCTTCCAGCTTTTGCTTCATCCAGCCTGGCATTTCACATGATGTACCCTGCATATAAGTTAAATAAGCAGGGTGACAATATACATCCTTGATATACTCCTTTCCCAATTTGGAATCAGTCAGTTATTCCATGTCTAGTTCTAACTGTTGCTTCTTGACTTGCATACAGATTTCTCAGGAAGCCAGTAAGGTGGTCTGGTATTCCCATCTCTTTCAGAATTTTCCAGTTTATTGTGATCCACACAGTCCAAGGCTTTGGCATAGTCAATAAAGCAGAAATAGATGTTTTCCTGGAACTTTCTTGCTTTTTTGATGATCCAGCAGATGTTGGCAATTTGATTTCTGGTTCTTCTGCCTTTTCTAAATCCAGCTTGAACATCTGGATGTTCTCTGTTCACATACTGTTGAAGCTTCACTTGGAGAATTTTGAGCATTACTTTACTAGCGTGTGAGATGAGTGCAGTTGTGTGGTAGTTTGAACATTCTTTGGCATTGCCTTTCTTTGGGATTGCAATGAAAACTGACCTTTTCCAGTCCTGTGGCTACTGCTGAGTTTTCCAAATTTGCTGGCAGATTGAGTGCAGCACTTTGACAGCATCATCTTATATGATTTGAGATAGCTCAACTGGCATTCCATCACCTCCATTAGCCCTGTTCATAGTGTTGCTTCCTGAGGCCCATTTGACATCACATTCCAGGATGTCTGGTTCTAGGTGAGTGATCACACCATCATGATCATGAAGATCTTTTCTGTATAGTTGTTCTGTGTATTCTTGCCACCTCTTCTTAATATCTTCTGCTTCTGTTAGGTCCATACCATTTCTGTCCTTTATTACGTCCATCTTTGCATGACATTTTCCTTTGGTAGCTCTAATTTTCTTGAAGAGATAAGTCTTTCCCATTCTGTTGTTTTCCTGTATATCTTTACACTGATCACTGAGGAAGGCTTTATCTCTCCTTGGTATTCTTTGGAACTCTGCATTCAAATGGATATACCTCCTTTTCTCCTTTGCCTTTAGCTTCTCTTCTTTTCTCAGCTATTTGTAAGGCCTCCTCAGACAACCATTTTGCCTTTTTGCATTTCTTTTTCTTGGGGATGGTCTTGATTACCACCTTCTGTACAGTGTCATAAGCCTCCCTCCATATTTCTTCAGGCACTCTATCAGATCTAATCCCTTGAATATTTTTGTCACTTCCATTGTATAATTGTAAGAGATTTGATTTAGGTCATACATGAATGGTCTAGTGGTTTTCCCTACTTTCTTCAATTTAAGTCTGAATTTGGCAATAAGGAGTTCATGATCTGAGCCACAGCTCCTGGTCTTGTGTTTGCTGACTGTATAGAGCTTCTCTATCTTTGGCTGCAAAGAATATAATCAATCTGATTTCAGTATTGACCATCTGGTGATGTCTGTCTGTAGAGTCATCTCTTGTGTTGTTGGAAGAGGGTGTTTGCTATGACCAGTGTGTATTCTTGGCAAAACTCTGTTAGCCTTTGCCCTGCCTTGCTTTGTACTCCAAAGCCAAACTTGCCTGTTACTCCAGGTGTCTCTTGACTTCCTGCTTTTCCATTCCAGTCCCCTATAACGAAAAGGACATATTTTTTTGGTGTTAGTTCTAGAAGGTCTTGTAGGTCATCATAACCGTTCAACTTCAGCTTCTTCAGCATTATGGTTGGGGCATAGACTTGGATTACTGTGATATCAATGGAATATGAACGAACAGAGATCATTCTGTCATTTTTGAGACGGCACCCAAGTATTGCATTTCGGACTCTTGTTGATTATGACGGCTACTCCATTTCTTCTAAGGGTTTCTTGCCCACAGTACTAGGTATAATGGTCATCTGAATTAAATTTGCTCATTCCAGTCCATTTTAGTTCACTGATTCCTAAAACGTTCACTCTTGCCATGTCCTGTTTGACCACTTCCAATGTACCTTGATTCATGGACCTAACATTGCAGGTTCTTATGCAGTATTGTTCTTTACAGCATCAGATTTGACTTCCATCACCAGTCACATCCAAAACTGGGCTTTGTTTTCACTTTGGCTCCATCTCTTTATTCTTTCTGGAGTTATTTCTCCATTCTTCTCCAGTAGTATATTGGGCGCGTACTGACCTGCGGAGTTCATCTTTCAGTGTCATATCTTTTTGCCTTTTCATATTGTTCATGGTGTTCTCAAGGCAAGAATATTGAAGTGATTTGCCATTCCCTTCTCCAGTGGATCACATTTTGTCAGAACTCTCCTCCATGAGAGGGTAAGGGTTAAAACCTAGAGGTAAATGCCTTGGGCTGAATAGGATACCTGCAACAGCTATTCTCAAATTGTGAACACAGAGTGAAAGTGTGAAAAGCATGACTTCCCCTGTACCATTGAATAAGTATTGAATGTTTCGTGGGACCCAGCATTGAAGGTCAAGCTGGTCAATAAAAAGAAAACCACTTTGGTTGAGGCCAGCAAATGTCTGGGACTCTGCCAGGTGCTTTTATCTATAGGAGTTTGCTTTAAAAAGAGAGAGAGAGGCATAGACCTTTAAGACCAGTATATAGAGGGAAAAAGTTAGCAAGAAATGGGAATATCCAAAGAAAGGCTTGTAAGTGCCATGAGCTTCCTTGGCAAGAAAAAAAAAAAAAAGGACAATTCATGTAGTCTCAAATATAACCAAGCAGGGAAGGTAGGTAGCTGGGAAGATGGATTTATGTAGAGAGCCTCTTCAACCTTCTCAGCTAATGTGTGTCACTGTGTCTTTGAAACTTGAGGCCATTGAAAAAAACCAGCCTGTTGGTATTCTTCAAACTGGTGAAGTTGTCAGGGCTCAGGGAAAATGGGTCATTGTTTAAAGAAGAAAGGAAGAGCAGAAGAAAAGAGGAGAGGAGGAGTAAAAGAGATTTCTTTGACTTAAATTTCACTGCATTAATACGGGCCCCTCCCCCTTGTCCTGAAGATCAAAAGCACTGTTTCCTTCTGTTGTCAGCTATTGAAGGTCCTTCCTTTGGGGTTTTGGTTCTATCTGTGACCTATAATTGTTGCTCGTAATGCTGAGTGTTTTCTTACATGATTCATTTAGCAATTACCTCTGGTTTTGACTAAAATGACCTTGATTTAAAACTCTTGAGGTTAGGCCCTCCATGCCTGTTGCCATGGACCTCTGCCCCATAACCCTTAGCTCTTGGATTCTCAGGGGCTGTAACTTGATTTGAAAAGCTCAATATTCTTTTTTTTTGTTTGTTTGTTTTTACAAAAAAATCAGTGTTCTAAGAAAGCTGGCAATTCATTGTCTACTGGACAGTTTTGAGTTGGGATAACAGAGTTGGGGATACATTACTGATGATAAATGTGACTTCCTTAAAGGGAAATCCATTTGTTTTGCTTAGTGTTTCTGTGATTAATTACTTGCCAGATTAAATTGCTTCATAAAAATGCATAGTATTTTGTTCAATTGCTCTTCATGGTGATTAATTAGGCCATACTGTTGCTTCCTATGTTAATTATGCTGACTTTTTTTTTTCATTTCTAGTTTAATTAATACAGCATTTATTTGAAAGACTGTTTTTAGGACAAGACAGTGTTTTAGGAGGAACAAAGCCCAGTGTTGCTTTTAGGCTGGTGTTAGGGAGTAGCACCTCAAATTTTCTAAGTGTACTCTGTGGCTCCTTGTCTGTCTGTGATTTGCAAAAAGTACACTGACTTGGAATAAGTTGGGGAAAGCTCTTTTTGGTTTTCTTGTAGCTATTAATGGTGATATATAAAGATTCTTTGCTTGATTGAAAATTTAAAATATAGAGGAGAAACTATTGATGCAACGTGTTGTTAAACAAGTGTAAAATTTAAAGTGTATGTGTGTGTGAGAGAGAGACTTGAAACAGAGTGTTTCCTAGGATTCTGCAGGGTGCTGATGAGGAAGTGAGGAATATTTAGCCTTTTTATTATTGATCTAGGCCTGAAAATAAACAGAAAATTAATGCAGTTTGTAAGTGATACTGATTTGGAGATGTTTCCTATACCCAGGAGAGTGGAGAAATGATGTAGATGGAGCAGGAAGAAAAGCATCATGGAACTAGTATCATAGCTATTCCATTGCAAAAACGCATGTCTGCTGTATAGAATCAGGCAGGTATTTTCAAAAGTAGATCTTTAGCAGTCCACTCCTAGCAATTTACCCAAGTGAAATGGAAACTTGGCTTGAAAAAATGTTTGTTGTTGTTGTTTAGTCACTGAGTTTTGTCTAACTCTTTTGTGACCCCATGGACTGCCGCCCACCCAGCTCTTCTGTCCATGGGATTTCCTAGGCAAGGATACTGGAATGGGTTGCCAGTTCCTTGTCCAGGGGATCTTCCCAACCCAGAGATTGAATCTGTGTCTTCTGCATTGGTAGGCGGATTCTTTACCATTGAGCCACGAGGGAAGCCTGAATAAATGTTTATAGTGGCTTTACTCATGGCAACCCACTCTAGTATTCTTGCCTGGGATTAGAGGAGCCTGGCAGGCTACAGTCCATGGGGTTGCAAAGAGTCAGACACAACTAAGTGACTGCTTATACTCATGCATTCTCTCAAAACTGGAAATAACCCAAATGATCCTCAGCTGATGAGTGAATAAACAAATTGTGGTACATCTGTATAATGAAATACTACTCACCAAAAGAAAGGAATGAATTCCTGATAACATGCCACAACATGGATGAATTCAATTATGTTATGCAGTATGAAGGAGGAGGCAGGAGGAGAAGGGGACAACAGGGGATGAGATGGTTGGATGGCATCACTGACATAATGGACATGAGTTTGAGCAAGCTCCAGGAGATGGTGAAGGACAGGGAAGCCTGGCGTGCTGCAGGCCATGGAGTCGCAGAGTTGAGCAGGACTGAGCTCAACAAAAATGCAGTATGAATCTGCATTTTGAGTGAACAACAAAAATGCAGTATGAATCTGTACTCAACAGGCTATAGTAGGGTTTCATGTATATGATAGTCTGGAAATGGAAAAATTACTGGCACAGAATTGAGATCAACCAGGGGCTGGGTTTAGGAGGAGGGGTATGGGGGAATTTTTTGGGTGACATAACTGTTCTATCTTGATTGTGCTATTGATTAAATGACTGTGCATTTTTCAAGACTTAGACTTGACTTCAGGTCTTCAAGACTTCAAGACAAGACTAAAAAGGGTAAATTTTACCATATGCAAATTATATCTTAATTTAAAAATTAGATCTTCACAGGTAAGGATAACACATTCAACTTTTGCTATACACTTTACATGTAGCAACTTTTTGAAACTGATTTGAGTAACAGGAACTAGAATTTGGATTTCCTTCATGTTGCTTCCAAATTCAAGGATTTTGTTTGTTTGTTTGTGTTTGAGTGGAAGCAGAGATGGAAGGGTGAGTTGTAGTGGTTTTCCTTAGGTGTCCTTATGTAAGCCTCTATACTGATGAAAGGGTTATTTTAAGAAGAAAATCACTGTTAACGAGCTTTTAGGCCTTGTTGGTAGCCATCAGAAAAAGACAAGTGGATTATTTCCCCAATTTATGAATTGAATCCAGTTATTTGAAGTTCTGTGGATTTAGTTTTTTTTATTTAAAGCTATGTTTATTTGTTCTTTCTGGGCCCTTCCACAACTGAAGTGTTCTAAGACCCAGAATAGTGCCCAGAGTATTTCTGTCCCAGAACCAACCTCAGAATCAACTTATTTACCTCTGTACTATATTTGGAATGTAACAAAAAGCTTCATTACCCTCTGGGTTTGTGAGGCAGGTTTGCAATATGCCAGGGACCCAGGGACAGGTGAACCACAAATGCTGAATCGTTGCTGAAAACTGCCATGCCTTTTTTCTCCCACTGCTCCATGTCTCCAGTGATCTGAACTGTATGTATAGTGCTTACTTTTCATGTCCAACTTGAAGCACCTCCCTGAATGCCAGATTCTTCAATATCTATTCAATGTCTCTAAAAATAGCCCATTGGGGGAAAATTATATGGTTGTAGAATTATTACACTACTTGCAGCAATAATACTTAATACAGCTCTATGGCTGTAGCTTAGTGTGCTAACTACTGACTACCCTGAGCAGATGTGTGGCCCTCATTCTGGCCCAGCCAGGCAGATTACATTTAGCAAGATGATGCTGATTCCATGAGTGACTTGCCAAGCAAAATATCTCTGGGTCTTCCAGGGTTTATAGCTGAATGATTTTCAGCACTGGACTTGAAGGGGCTGCTGTGCCCCCAACCAAGACCCCATCTGTTAAAATCTCGTATTGATTTGTATCCCTAGTAATAAAAATCTGTCCTTCTCCTCCTAGTGTGATAAATAATGCAAATATGCTAGATGAAGTCTGCTGTTGGAGCAGAACTCTAATCATTTTGCTCCGTGTTGAACTAAAACTAATTTAATCAGAAACGGAATTGTCTCAAATATACATATCAAGTAGCCCATTGTTTTCTTATTCTGCTTTGGCATGCTCACCTGTACTTGCAGGGTTTAGCAAGTAGTGATTTAAAAGATGCAATTAACTTTGTAAAAAAGAATGACAAGTTTTAGCAGGAAAAGAAATTATGAGATGACATTTAAAATTTTTGATTGGATAAATAGGTAATAATGAAACGCTGTGAGATAAAGGCTTATGTCAGCCACACATCCTATCTTAATCCTGTATTTTTATGCCCCTTCCATCCAAAAGTGATCTAAAGTACAATTTACTGACTATACATAGCACAACACTTCATCCAACTGGGAAATGCATATCCATCTTGGCTAAGTCTTAATTAGCCGTAATTACTTATTTTGTATTTCCTGTGTAACTCTATGCCCTTAGCTCCTGACCTGCATCAGTAGTACCACATGGCAAGACTTCACAGGATAGAATATCACTGCAGTTAAGACTTTGGAAGGACATCTGAAGGCCAGGGTACAATCATGTTGTACCCAAGATAGAATGTGACCAAGATAGCTATAGCTCCTTTGAAAAGCTTCCGGAGATGACAGACTACTGCTTACCCCTGATTGCTTGCTTCTGGAGAGTTTCTGAAGCATTCCTTCCCTCCTGTGCTGTCATATACGTCACTCCCAGAATAGAGGAAGCAACTTGAAGCACTAAACTAGACAGGTCTGTTGAGGACATTTGCCTACCAGAGTCTGATTGCCTTTGACTTTCGTATCTATTGATTTAAAAATCTCACCATAGTACAAATATAAGAACTTCCTCTACTTGATAAAGGGCATTTATAAAAACCTTTAGCTATCATACTTATGGTGAAAGATTGAACACTTTTCCTCTAAGATCAGGAACGAAGTGGGGATTCTGCCCACCTCTGCTCAACATTGTGCTAGAGATTCTAGACAATGCAGTCAGGCAAGAAAAAAAAAATGGATGGTGTCTAGATTGAAAAAAAAAAACAGCCATAGATATATATATGTCCCCTTTGTTAGACATTTAATTCTGATTTCAGACAATGTATTCTGTTGATTCATTTTTAATGTCAGGAATAAACTTCTTTATATTTGCTGACATTTGTTAGTGGTATTTATTATCTTGAAAAGTTGTTTTCACAACAAAAAGCCTTTTTGTTTTGCCTTGCTGAGGCAAATTGCAGTTGCCGTTCATTATGAGGCTGACAACATACCTTCTTCCAGTCTCTTTTTCTTTGGTGTTCTGAAGTAGTACTGTTATTTGCATCTCTACTCAATAATACATCAGTAGTATGCCTTCATTTTGAACTTAAAAATCTGTTCATATTTACCTTATAAACTAGAAACATAATTTAACTATAATTAAAAGCTAATAGGTACTTTAATTACCAATTCTAAGTTGTGTAGGTATCACTGTAACTCAGTAGTTCTCAATGTAGTTTTGCCCCCCAGGGGACCTTTGGTATATCTGGTCATCACAGCTTGTGGAGATGGGGGAATGCTGCAACATACAGTAAATAGAGACCAGCTGCTGCTGCTGCTAAGTCGTTTCAGTCGTGTCCAACTCTGTGCGACCCCATAGATGGCAGCCCACCAGGCTCCCCCGTCCCTGGGATTCTCCAGGCAAGAAAACTGGAGTGGGTTGTCATTTCCCTCTCTACTGCATGAAAGTGAAAAGTGAAAGTGCAGTCGCTCAGTCGTGTCCAACTCTTAGCGACCCTATGGACTGCAACCCACCAGGCTCCCCCGTCCCTGGGATTCTCCAGGCAAGAACACTGGAGTGGGTTGCCATTTCCTTCTCCAATGCATGAAAGTGAAAAGTGAAAGTGCAGTCACTCAGTCGTGTCCGACTCTTATTGACCCCATGGACTGCAGCCTTCCAGGCTCCTCCATCCCTGGGATTTTCCAGGCAAGATTACTGGAGTGGGGTGCCATTGCCTTCTCCCAGTAGGGACCAGGGATGCTGCTAAACCCAAGACAGCCCCCATAACACATTGCCTACCCCAAATGTCAGTAGTGCTCCTGGGACTCCTGCTATCTGCATAAAATATTTTTAAAATATATTACATTCTTAAATCCATATGTAGAAAGTCATTTGACCTGAATCAGTCCATTGGTATCAAGTAAGTTGGTGATAGGTTTATGGGTAATACTAGAAATGACACACATGCCCAATGTACACTCTAATACTGCAGTAGTAGCTTGTGCGATACAATGATTGAGGTGTAATGAAGTCCTTCCAAAATGAAGTTGTATCTAATGCAATAATATTTCACACTGCTTTAGTGTTTTCATTTTAAATTGAAGGAAACAGCAACCCACTCCAGTATTCTTGCCTGGAGAATCCTATGGACGGAGAAGGCTGGTAGGCTACAGTCCATGGGGTCGCAAAGAGTCGGACACGACTGAGCAACTTCACCCACCCAAAATAAAATTCAGTTCCTCAGTTGCACTAACCATATTTCAAGTGATCAGTATTCACATATGGCTAGTGGCCACAGAAGAAGTCTAGAAAATTAGACATGATAGATTGATTAACACCCATCCTCACACTATGGGGCAGGAGATGGGGACAGTCGACTCCTTACTCACCTTAGGGTTTGAAATGTGGTGTTTTAGCCTGGTTTCTGTAGGCACTAGATAGCTCTACTTTCTTCCTAAAAATAGAGACCAACACAATTTTTTATTAGAATATTACTTGAAGTTCTTACCTGCATTTTTTCTAAGATCAGTTACTACTGAAAAACAGGTCTGACACAGGTGGTACATTAGGTTCTCAGCTGTTCCTATATCCCCATGAAACTGTTTGATCACAACTATTACCCCATTTCCTGAGCTTCTATTCACATTTTGTTGAAACTAGGCAGAGAATGAAGAAGTATTCATCGTAAGTGTCAATATATACTTCCTTCTTGCTTAAAAAGCACCTTTTCATATATCTGGAAACACAGCAAATTATAGAAATGCTTAAGGGTCCTTAAGTAAGACACACACAGAAGCGCTAAGGCTTGTTTCCGTTGTCAAACAGGATGTCAGTTCGTCTCCCCTTCAGTAATAATGTTTAAAGCACAGCTTAGTAGCTCTATGAGGTCTAGTGTAATAAAGCTGTCATCTTTCATCCCTGCTTATTTGCTTGTTCTACCTTCAGCTGAAGGTTTTAGTCTAAATAAGTGGAAATCCAGATATAGAGTTAGTTTCTTTTTTGGCGGGGTGGTTATGGGCTCGATAAAGGACAGAAATGGTCTGGACCTAACAGAAGCAGAAGATACTAAGAAGAGGTGGCAAGAATACACAGAAGAACTGTACAAAAAAGATCTTCACGACCCAGAAGATGGGTCATGATGGTGTGATCACTAATCTAGAGCCAGACATCTTGGAATGTGAAGTCAAGTGGGCCTTAGAAAGCATCACTATGAACAAAGCTAGTGGAGGTGATGGAATTCCAGTTGAGCTATTTCAAATCCTGAAAGATGATGCTGTGAAAGTGCTGCACTCAATCTGCCAGCAAATTTGGAAAGCTCAGCAGTGGCCACAGGACTGGAAAAAGTCAGTTTTCATTCCAATCCCAAAGAAAGGCAATGCCAAAGAATGCTCCAACTACCACACAATTGCACTCATCTCACATGCTAGTAAAGTAATACTCAAAATTCTCCAAGCCAGGCTTCAGCAATACGTGAACCGTGAACTCCCTGATGTTCAAGCTGGTTTTAGAAAAGGCAGAGGAACCAGAGATCAAATTGCCAACATCCGCTGGATCATGGAAAAAGCAAGAGAGTTCCAGAAAAACATCTGTTTCTGCTTTATTGACTATGCCAAAGCCTTTGACTGTAAGGAGATCCAACCAGTCCATTCTGAAGGAGATCAGCCCTGGGATTTCTTTGGAAGGAATGATGCTAAAGCTGAAACTCCAGTACTTTGGCCACCTCATGAGAAGAGTTGACTCATTGGAAAAGACTCTGATGCTGGGAGGGATTGGGGGCAAGAGGAGAAGGGGATGACAGAGGATGAGATGGCTGGATGGCATCACGGACTCGATGAACGTGAGTCTGGGTGAACTCTGGGAGATGGTGATGAACAGGGAGGCCTGGCGTGCTGCGATTCATGGGGTGGCAAAGAGTCGGACACGACTGAGCAACTGAACTGAACTGAACCTACTTTGTGTCATTATATCATGGGGCGTATAACTGACTTTTTCTTTCTAAAATGAGAAACTCATGTTAACTAGTAGAAAGTGCTGTTCTATTTATTTATTTCTTAACTGTTTTTACCCTGAGTATCTGATTCTTTGTAGCTCCCTAGATGAACAAGTTTCACAGTTTTCACTACCAACATGGTCTTGCCTCTTGAACTTCATACCCTACTACAGACAGGTCCCACAAGTAATTCAAACTTGACATTCCAAAAAATATGCCTTACTGAATATACCAATTGAAGAACCATATCACTTTGTGTTTACTATCTCAGTTAATGGTATCATTGTCTGTTCAGTTGCCTAAAGCAGAAATCTCAAGGTTGATTTAGAGCCTTCTCTCTCCTTTACTCAATCAGTCAGTAGGTTCTTTCAGTTTTACCTCTTCAATTTTTCTCAAGTTAATTCTCTATTTTTACAACTACCATTTTAGTTCAAGGTCTCATAATGTCTCACATTTATTCAGTCACTAGAGCTGAATTTCAGAAGTGCAGGCCATCAAATCTGATGATGAGAGTATGTTGGAACCACATTTGAGGGCAGTTCGGCAATATCTAATAAAGTCCATGTTGCCCAAACCTTACAGTACAGTAACTTCATTCCTAAGTATACATCTTTGACAAACTTTCCCAAATGATTCCAAGAATATATAAATAAGAACACTTGTTGGGACTTCTCTGCTGGTCCAGTGGTTTGGACCATGCTTCCAGTGCAGGGAATACAGGTTTGATTTCTAGTTGGGGAACTAAGATCCTGCATGCCGTAGGTGTAGCAAAAAAAGAAAAACCAAACACCCTGTGTTAAGTATTGTTTTAAATAACAAGAGAGCTGAAAATCACCTACATTTTCAGCAACAGAATATATTGTGTATTTACACACTGGAATATTTTGTAATGCTGAAAATGGATTAGAACCATAGTTCAGTTCAGTCGCTCAGTCGTGTCCGACTCTTTGCGACCCCATGAATCGCAGCACGCCAGGCTTCCCTGTTCATCACCATCTCCTGGAGTTCACTCAGATTCACGTCCATCGAGTCAGTGATGCCATCCAGCCATCTCATCCTCGGTCGTCCCCTTCTCCTTCTGCCCCCAATCCCTCCCAGCATCAGAGTCTTTTCCAATGAGTCAACTCTTCACATGAGGTGGCCAAAGTACTGGAGTTTCAGCTTTAGCATCATTCCTTCCAAAGAAATCCCAGGGCTGATCTCCTTCAGAATAGACTTGTTGGATGTCCTTGCAGTCCAAGGGACTCTCAAGAGTCTTCTCCAGCACCACAGTTCAAAAGCATCAATTCTTCGGCACTCAGCCTTCTTCACAGTCCAACTCTCACATCCATACATGACCACAGGAAAAACCATAGCCTTGACTAGACGGCCCTTAGTCAGCAAAGTAATGTCTCTGCTTTTGAAAATGCTATCTAGGTTGGACAGAACCATACAAATCAATAGAAATCTCACAAATATTGAATAAAATTTGCAGAATATAAGGTAATATGCCCATATTAAAAACAAAATAAATGTGTTATTTAGAGACATATTTAGTAAAAGAATAAAGCTGTTGTGTATAGGCATGATAAATGTCAAAATCAGGAGAGTGTTTACTTCTAGGAAGAGAGAGTTCAATTCAGTTCAGTTCAGTCGCTCAGTCGTGTCCGACTCTTTGCGACCCCATGAATCGCAGCACGCCAGGCCTCCCTGTTCATCACCATCTCTCGGAGTTCACTCAGACTCACATCCATCGAGTCAGTGATGCCATCCAGCCATCTCATCCTCTGGCGTCCCCTTCTCCTCCTGCCCCCAATCCCTCCCAGCATCAGAGTCTTTTCCAATGAGTCAACTCTTCTCATGAGGTGGCCAAAGTACTGGAGTTTCAGCTTTAGCATCATTCCTTCCAGAGAAATCCCAGGGTTGATCTCCTTCAGAATGGACTGGTTGGATCTCCTTTCAGTCCAAGGGACTTTCAAGAGTCTTCTCAAACACCACAGTTCAAAAGCATCAATTCTTCGGCGCTCAGCCTTCTTCACAGTCCAACTCTCACATCCATACATGGCCACAGGAAAAACCATAGCCTTGACTAGACGGACCTTAGTTGGCAAAGTAATGTCTCTGCTTTTGAAAATGCTATCTAGGTTGGTCATAACTTTTCTTCCAAGGAGTAAGTGTCTTCTAATTTCATGGCTGCAGTCACCATCAGCAGTGATTTTGGAGCCCAAAAAAATAAAGTCTGTGCTGAAACTCCAGTACTTTGGCCACCTCATGAGAAGAGTTGACTCATTGGAAAAGACTCTGATGCTGGGGGGGATTGGGGGCAGGAGGAGAAGGGGACGACCGGGAATGAGATGGCTGGATGGCATCACGGACTCGATGGACGTGAGTCTGGTGAACTCCGGGAGATGGTGATGAACAGGGAGGCCTGGCGTGCTGCGATTCATGGGGGTCGCAAAGAGTCGGACACGACTGAGCGACTGAACTGAACTGAATTTCATGGCTGCAGTCACCATCAGCAGTGATTTTGGAGCCCCCCAAAATAAAGTCTGACACTGTTTCCACTGTTTCCCCATCTATTTCCCATGAAGTGATGGGACCAGATGCCATGATCTTCGTTTTCTGAATGTTGAGCTTTAAGCCATCTTTTTGCTCTCCTCTTTCACTTTCATCAAGAGGCTTTTGAGCTCCTCTTCCCTTTCTGCCATAAGGGTGGTGTCATCTGCATATCTGAGGTGATTGATATTTCTCCCGGCAATCTTGATTCCAGCTTGTGTTTCTTCCAGTCCAGCGTTTCTCATGATGTACTCTGCATAGAAGTTAAATAAGCGGGGTGACAATATACAGCTTTGACGTACAGCTTGTTAGGTGCTGAGTATTTTTGTATTCCTACAAATATTGCATATATTTTTGAGCTTTATTCCAGGTCACAATTAAATTACTTGGAAACAGTTTGATCTTTTGGGTAATGCTTTTTTTAATTTTTATTTTTTTGAATTATTTTTGGTAGTGCTGGGTCTTCGTTGCTGCACACAGGCCTTCTCTGGTCATGGCGAGCGGGAGCTACCCTTTGTTGTGGTGCCTAGGCTTCTGTTTATGTGGCTTCACTTGTTACAGAGCACAGGCTCTAGAGCCCATGGACTTCAGTAGTTGTGGCTCGAGGACTTAGTTACCCTGCGGCATGCAGAATCTTCCCAGGCCAGTGATGAAACTCATGTCCCCTGCTTTGGCAGGTGGACTCTTAACCACTGGACCACCAGGGAATTCCCTGGGTAATATGGGACTACAGCATTGTTTAGTCTAAGGGTAATTAATCTCTGTTCCTGAATCAAGACTGAACACTTAGTCTGAGGAACCTTCTGTACATCTCAGGAATTCTGTGTCTGGATAGCTGTACTTTTTTCTTTATGCTAGCTGTGAGGTCTAGCCCTCTCATGCAGTCTCAATACTCGTTTCTGTCTCCTGAATTCAGGTAGTCCACTTGGCTCCACATGAGTTCCCCCTTTCTGTACTGATGTCCATTAGCCTTTAATACTTTTTTTGGTACTCTTTTTTTTTTGTTTGTTTAGTTGTTTGAGTTGAGAATAAATAAAAACTTTCTTTACTTTGCTGAAAATCCTTTGGTTACTTTTAAATAATTAAAAACTTTAAATAAAATTAAGTTTTAATTATTTAAGTTTAATGGGACAGCTTTTCCCAGGAAATACTCTTCCCAAAGTGCTTACTGTATGTGGTATCTAAAATTTTAATACTGAAGAGCCATTTAAAAATTTTAGTACACTAACTCTAGCCCAAATGATGACAAAGCCGTATCTCCAGATGGCTAAGCTCAGAGGTCCTCAGTTTCATTTGAACACCTTTCATATGTATTTGCCTAAGGAAACTACAATTATTTTATGCTTGGATAATTATAGCCCATTATTATTTGACTAAACTGTTAAAGTGAAAAGATAATGTTATTTTACATCTCAAATAGAACAGAAATCCATCTATTCAACCTCCCCCCAAAAAAACCTATAGTCATTTTCTATATTAACTGTGCAACTATTAAAACAACTGTTATTCACATAGATTTCCTTGTTTCTAATTTCTGTATGTCTGTTTTAATAGGCATATTATTTAGCTTTATATTTCCCCTTCCACTTGTTTTATCCACATAATTCTGTAATTCTTCCATGTAATTACAGAAGTGACTACTCATATACACTAGAAGATGATGTAACTAGTTTTGTTCTGTGCCCCGTAGACAGCTTTTGGGATGCGCTTTTCTTTTTATAATTTTTTTTTATGGTTGTCTTAAGTGAGAGTTTTTAATAAGTTTTCTAAATAAACCAAGAAAGAAGATAGTTACCTAAAAGAACCTCTGGGAGAAGAGATTTCGTTATTTTAGCAAACATTTCCCTCCCTATTTCTTAATAGTTAACAAAGACATAATTCTGTGTGGAGAATTGATGTTTTCCTACTTGATACTTACATATGCTGTAGGTACTTTGGAAGTTCGTCTTATGGGCTGCCAAGATATCCTGGAGAACGTCCCCGGACGGTCGAAAGCAGCATCAGTTGCACTACCTGGTTGGAGTCCAAGTGAGACCAGATCATCCTTCATGAGCAGAACGAGTAAAAGTAAAAGCGGAAGCAGTCGAAATCTCCTGAAAACTGATGACTTATCCAGTTCAGTAATCAGATTTTTTTTTTAAACAATCAGATAACAAATTAAAGTCCAATACGCAGGGCTGAGTGGTGGGGACAGAGGAGTGAGAAGAATGAAAGTTGGACAACAAACTTTAAAATTATGATTTCCATAATTTAAAATATCAAAAACTGTACTGACAGGAGAATTTAAAAGGCTACAAAATTTACCATACTGAAAATGTTGGAAAACTGAATGACATATAGCATTAATTTCTTTGGAATAATGAAATAGAGAACACCACTCTTTGTGACAAACTCTTTGTGTCACATCTTGATTCTTTAAATGGAATAGTGACACTTCTAAAGTAATGATATTTTGGTAAATAACCATGTTAACTTAGGATTATAGCCTAGTGTCCGAGAAATAAACTGAAATGGGGGAGTGGGCAAAGGTGGTAAGAGTAAAATACAAGAGGTTTATGAAGTACTTTGGAGATACTCTAAAGTAGTCATAAGCTATGATACAAATAAATAACTGGTGGGAAAGGCATGAAACAATTCAGCCTAGTACAGTATATCTGCTTTCCTGTATATGGAGAGAGACTTTAGGAAAAATATAAAAATAAAACTCGTTTAAGGTAACAACCTTAATAAACTAGCAAATGTAGAGGGAGAAAAACTGGGTGATTGATAATGATATATAAAAATATACCCACACATACATGTGGCAAACGACTGCTGGCCACCTGTCAGTCCTTTCAGTAATTTTCTGATGTAAACGAAATAGCAATTACTATTTATGTTTTTATAAAACACAAAAGATAACTTAGAAGGTATAGTAGGAGTGTGTGTGTGTGTTTATATACAGCTAGCTGTTTAAGATTTAAAAACTTCAGTAGTGAGTAAGAAAAACTTATTTTCAAAGTATCATAAGACTTTGTTATTTCTATTTTAAAGGTTTTAAAATACTTAATCAAATTTTAAATTGTAATTACAGATGATGTCTGTGCTGTTTTGAAGCTGGACAATACTGTGGTTGGTCAAACTAGCTGGAAACCCATTTCCAATCAGTCGTGGGACCAGAAGTTTACACTGGAACTAGACAGGGTAAGATGAGAAACTTTTAACCTGAATTTTCATTATATTTATAATTCATTTTTCATGCATATTTTATGTTTTAGAAGAGTTTGATAAATTTTATTCTTAACAGAATCCAAGAAGAACCTAGGTATTTTTGACATTTCTCATCTGATGAGGTATATATAAATCTACCTTATCAGATTGCTGCAGGAGCTTTCATTTGTGCAGTGATTTGAAAATATATACTTTGTACTAACCTGAAAGATCGACAACCAGGTGAGATCTGATATTAAACTGTTTTTTGAAATTTAATAATGTGCTGTCTAACCACTAAGGAGATTTTTCTGACTCACCACTTGTGGGTTATATTATCAAAGCTGGATTTGAAGTGAACTGTTGTGCTCAGACAGACATTCCTCTGTGTATCTCAGTGGATTTCATGGATACTATGAGTGGCTGGAATGTAATCTGTTGTTGCAGAGCCCAACAGAAGTAAACTTGGTCCAGAGTAGAGTTAAATCCATGGTGATAATTTTACTTAGATTTATCCATTGGTGTGTGGGAATAAAATATTAAAATTTAATCATAATTTTATCAAAAAGATAAGAAAGATGTTTTTATCATTTAGTATTCAGGTTAATGGTACATACGTCTCTAAAAAATTACATGTATTAGTGAAAGCAGATTTATAGTGCTTAAGGATGATATGAGGTGGCACTTACTGCTCTGGCCTCTACTTTTTAAATATTTTTTCTGGTTTCTTTTCTATCTCAGAGGCAGGATCTTAATCAGGCCCTCACCATTGCTTTTCTTGGTTCAAATACTATGTCACCCACTTTTTAAATGTATTTGGACAAAATGCTTAACATTTTGTGTATATCAGTTTCCTTATCTTTAATACTATTCACCTCACTGAAGGGCTTTCCTGGTGGCTCAGCAGTCAGAGAATCTGCCTGCAGTGCAGAAGATACAGGCTTGATCTCTGGGTCAGGGAGATTCCCCTGGACAGGGAAATGGTAACCCACTCCAGTATTTTTGCCTGAGAAAGCCCATGGACAGAGGAGCCTGGCAGGCTACAGTCCATGGGGTTGCCAGGGTGGGATATGACTTAGTGAGTAAACTACCACCACTAAAGAGCTTTTGATAGGAAAATTGACATCTGATTTAGATAATCAGATATAAATAATACAAATATCATTGCTGTTCAGTTGCTAAATAGTGTCCGACTCTGCAATCCCATGGGCTGCAGCATGCTGGGTTTCTTTGTCCTTCACTGTCTCCTGGAGTTGTTCAAACTTACATCCATTGAGTGAGTGATGTCATCCAACCATCTCATCCTGTCACTCCTTTCTCCTCTTTCCCTCAGTCTTTCCCAGCATCAGGGTCTTTTCTAATGCTCTGGAAGAGCTCTGGAAAAGAGCTCTTTTCCAGAGTCAGCTCTTTGCATCAGGTGGCCAAAGTATTGGAGCTTCAGCTTCAGCATCAGTCCTTCCAGTGAATATTCAGGACTGATTTCCTTTAGGATTGAGTGGTTTGATCTCCTTGCAGTCCAAGGGACTCAAGTGTCTTCTCCAGCATCACAGTTAAATGCATCAGTTTTTTGGCACTCAGCTTTCTTTATGGTCCAACTCTTACATCTGCATGACTATTGGAAAAACCATATCCTTGACTATGTGGAGCTTTGTTGGCAAAGTGGTGTCTCTTCTTTTTAATACATTGTCTATGTTTGTCATAGCTTTTCTTCCAAGGAGCAAGTGTCTTTTAATTTCATGGCTTACACTCACCATCTGCAGTGATTTTGGAGCTCAAGAAAATAAAGTCTGTCACTATTTCCATTGTTTCCCCATCTGTTTGCCATAAGTGATGGGATCGGAGGCCATGATCTTCGTTTTTTAAATGTTGAGTTTTAAGTCAGCATTTTCACTCTCCTTTTTCACCTTTATCAAGAGGCTCTTTAGTTCCTCTTCGCTTTTTGCCATTAAAGTGGTGTCATCTGCATATCTGAGATTGTTGGTATGTCTCCTGGCAATCTTGATTCCAGCTTGTGATTCATCTAGCCCAGGATTTCACATGATGTTCCTTGCATGTAAGTTAAATAAGCAGGGGCTTCCCTGGTGGCTCAGACTGTAAAGAATCAACCTTCAGTGAGGGAGACCTGGGTTCAGTCCCTGGATTGGGAAGATCCCCTGG
Organism: Cephalophus harveyi; assembly: GCA_006410635.1. Taxonomy (NCBI): domain Eukaryota; kingdom Metazoa; phylum Chordata; class Mammalia; order Artiodactyla; family Bovidae; genus Cephalophus; species Cephalophus harveyi. The sequence goes on along the minus strand of SJYT01070221.1, from coordinate 278,972 downwards.
AGGAGGGCACGGCAACCCACTCCAGTATTTTTTGGAGCTTCCCTGGTAGCTCAGTTGGTAAAGAATCTGCCTACAGCGTAGGAGACCTGGGTTCGATCCCTGGGTCAGGAAGATCTTCTGGAGAAGGAAATAGCAAACCACTCCAGTATTCTTGCCCATGGACCGAGGAACCTGGCAGGGTGACAGTATACAACTTTGATGTACTCCTTTCCCAATATAAATATAGAAGCTAATAAAAAAGTTACTAGCCCATACTGGGAAAAAGTTTATAAAGGAAGGAAAAAAAACCTCTAACAATCAAATCTTAAGCAGTATCCCTAGCATAGGAAAAGAAGGAAGATTTGCCAAGGAGAAGTAGAAAACACTGGGTAGAATCAGATCATAATCTTATGAAAGCTTATCTAGTATCTAGTGAAGAGTTGCTAGAATGGTGAGGTGATGAAATTCCTGTTACAAATGAAACACTTCAAAGAAAATGGGATTTAAAATCAATTATAGATTTAGCTAAGATTTGGTAACTGTCTTTCAAGTGAAAAGGAGGGGCTTTCCTTGTGACTCAGTGGTAAGGAATCCACCTGCCAATGCAGGAGACATAGGTTCAATCCCTGATCCGGGAAGATCCCACATGCCTCAGAGCAACTAAGCCCCTGCACCACAGCTGTTCAGCCTGTGCTCTGGGAGCCACAACTACTGAGCCCATGTGTTACAACTGCTGAAAGCCCACGTGCCCTAGAGCCCATGCCTGCAGCAAGAAGCCACAACAATGAGAATCCAATGCACTGCAGTTGGAGAGTAGCCCCCACTTGCTGCAACTATTAGGTTGGTACAAAAGTAATTGCAGTTTCAGACCATGAATTTTAAATCACTATGATTAGGTTCAAACCCATTTTTAGTTATCAAAATAGGAACCATTGCAATCAACACATTTTTGCCAATGAGAAATAAGATTGTTTATTCTTGTACCATAAAAATCCGTGCTTCGGGATTCAGTAAACTTTGAAAGCATTTTCTGCCTCCTGCTGGTTGTGTGTTTTCCCTGCATAAAGTTGTTGAGATGCTTGAAGAAATGGTGGTTGGTGAGAGGTCAGATGAATATAGTGGATGTTGCAAAACTTCGTAGCCCAATTTGTTCAACTTTTGAAGCATTGGTTATGTGATTACGTGGTCAGGCACTGCTGTGGAGAATTGGGCCCTTTTTGTTGACCAATGCTGGCTGCAGGCATTGCAGCTTTGGTACATCTCATTGATTTGCTGAGCATACTTCTCAGATGTAATGGTTTCTCTGAGATTCCAAAAGCTGTAGTGGCTCAAACTGGAAGCAGACCACCAGAAACCATGCCCTTTTTTTGGTGCAAGTTTGGCTTTTGAAAGTGTTTTGGAGCTTTTTCTCAGTCCATCTGCCAAACTGGTCATTGCTGGTTGTCATACAATCCACTTTTTCCGAATGTCACAATCTAATTGAGAAATGGTTTGTTGTTCTTGTGTACAGTAAGAGAAGACATGCTTAAAACAATTTTTTTTGATTTGCAGTCAGCTCATGAGGCACCCACTTATCGAGCTTTTTCACTTTTCTGATTTGCTTCAAATGCCAAATGACTATAGGATGGTTGACGTTGAGTTCTTTGGCAACTTCTCTCATAGTTGTGAGGGGATTGGCTTTGATGATGGCTCTCAGTTGGTCGTTGTCAACCTCCAATTGCCAGCCACTATGCTCTCGTCTCCTTTGCAGAACTTCTTGAACCACCACTGCACTATTTATTAGCAATTCCTCGGCCAAATGCATTGTTGATGTTCCGAGTTATCTCTGCTGCCTTATGAACTCAAATAAAAAACTCATTCAAATAAAAAATGTCAATTGAATTTGCTTTTTGTCTATCATCATTTCTATAGTCTAAAATAAATATAAAATAAACCTCAGTTATTAAGTCATCAGCAAAAAACATAAAGTAAGAAATGCACATTAAAGTGATGTATAGTGTTCATTCACTCACTAAGTCATGTCCAACTCTTTGCTACCCCATGGACTGCAGCACACCACGCTTCTCTGTCCTTCACCATCTCCTATAGTTTGCTTAAACTCATGTCCATGAGTCAGTGATGCCATTCAACCATCTCATCATCTGTCGTCCCCTTCTCCTCCTGCCTTCAATCTTTCCCAACATCCAAGTCTTTTCCAGTGAATCAGTTCTTCACATCAGGTCGCCAAAGTATTGGAGCTTTAGCTTCAGCATCAGTCCTTGCAATGAATATTCAAGGTTGATTTCCTTTAGGACTGACTGGTTTGGTGTCCTTGCTGTCCGAGGGACTATCAAGAGTCTTCCCCTACACCACAGGTTGAAGGCATCAGTTCTTTGATGCTCAGCTTTCTTTATGGTCCAGCTCTTAACATCTGTACATGACTACTGGAAAAACCATAGCTCTGACTATATAGACCTTTGTAGGCAAAGTAATGTCTCTGTTTTTTAATCTTTGTCTAGGTTTGTGATTGCTTTTCTTCCAAGGAGTGAGAGAGTCACTTCCTAGGCAGGTTGATAAGAAGTCTAGGGGTCCCCAAGGAGAGAAGGATCTGGAATGCTCAAGGAGGAAGAAAGGACAAACTTTATTCTGTTTGTCTTAAACTATGTTCTGTTATCTTAAAATGTAAATTATGGGAGTAGGTCTGGTGAAGTCTTTACAACCTCCAGACATTCTTTGGATTCATTGGAGAGTATATAACTTCATTGCTAACACTAACAAGGGGTTACTCTTTCTGCCCCCTTCTGATGCCTATGTCAGAAGCTTTCTCTATCTCCTTTATACTTTAATAAAACTTTATTACACAAAAGCTCTGAGCGATCAAGCCTCGTCTCTGGCCCCGGATTGAATTCTTCTCCTTCCGGGGGCCAAGAATCCCGGCGTCGTGATTCAACAACCACCTTTCAGGAGCAAGTGTCTTTTAATTTCATGGCTGCATGAAATTTATACATCATGAAATTAAATTTTATACATCATGAAATTAAAAGAGCAGGAGTCACCACATTTATTTAAGAATGTATTCCAGTATCAAATGGCAAAGTTCAACAATGCGAAACCGCAATTACTTTTGCACCAACCTAAACAGAAAAGCCTATGCAGCAATGAAAACCCAGCACAGCCGAAAATAAATAAAATTATTGTTATTGTTATTATTTTTAAATTATATGGAGGAACACATAAAACAAAAGTTAAAGTAGGGATAGCAGTGAGATTTCCATTTGTGTGTATTGACTAAATGGATTGGTAGTAGCTTCCTCAGGCTCACTGTTAAGGTTTATTGGATGAGTTGTTGTTTATGCTGATCAAGTAGCAGTGTTTGCCAAGTGCTTTAAAAGGGGCAAGTGGTAGGTTGTAGTACATGTTCTTTTCATCCTTAAACATCCTTGACTGTATGCTTTGTGAGTGTAAAAGATAAAGCAAAATCAATGATAGTAGATCTTATTTCAGTACAAAGAATAGTACCGTTAAAAAATAACGAAGCTGCTACAGTAAGTTCTCTCTCAGTGAGGTTTTTTAACTTCTCATTTTATATCAGGGTGTAATTGATTAACAATGTTTTATTAGTTTCAGTTCAGTTCAGTCACTCAGTCGTGTCCGACTCCTTGTGACCCCATGAACCGCAGCATGCCAGGCCTCCCTGTCCATCACCAACTGTCACAGTTCAGGAACTCAAATCCATTGAGTCGGTGATGCCATCCAACCATCTCATCCTCTGTCTTCCTCTTCTCCTCCTGCCCTCAATCTTTCCCAGCATCAGGGTCTTTTCAAATGAGTCAGCTCTTCGCATCAGGTGGCCAAAGTATTGGAGTTTCAGCTTCAACATCAGTCCTACCAGTGAACACCTAGGACTATTTCAAGCGTACAACAAAGTGGTTAAGTTATATATGTACATGTATCTATTCTTCTTCAACTCCTTTTCCCAATTAGATTGTTATAAACTATTTAGCAGAATTTCCTTTGCTATACAGTAGATCCTTGTTGGTTACCCATTTTAAATATAGCAGTATTTAGATGTCAATCCCAAACTCCCTATCTTTCCCTAACCACCCATCCTCCTGGATAACCATAAGTTTGTTCTCTATGTTTGTGAGTCTGTTTCTATTTGGTACAGAAATTCATTTGTATCTCTTTTTTTCTGATACTGCATATAAGCAATATCATATAATATTTCTCTTTCTCTGCCTGACTTACTTCACTCAGTATGATAATCTCTAGGTCCATCCATATTATGCAGATGGTATAATTTCATTCTTTTTAATGGCTGAGTAATATTCTGTTGTATATATGTATCACCTCTTCCTTGTCCATTATTCTGTTGATGGATATTTAGGTTGTTTCCATATCCTGACAGTTGTAAACGGAATTGTGATAGACACTGGGATGCATGTATTCTTTTGGACCATGTTTTTCTTGTGGTATATGCCCAGGAATGATATTACAAGATCATATGGTAGCTCTGTTTTTAGTTTTGCAAGAGTCTCACAATAACATTGAATTATTAAGTTATAAGAGAGACTTAAGGGAACATTTATCAGAAGAAGATCCCACTTCCAAGTTTTTTTAAAATTCTGATATTTTCTCTTTTTCCAACTCTGATATTTTCTAGAACTAGCTTTGTTACATGCTCTAAATTAGCTGTTTAGTTAGACGAACATAATTCAGCCAAGCCACCAGAGAGGAAAATACAGTTGAGGTTGTTAGTGTATGTAAATATAATTTTCACGTCTTATTGTAGTTGAATCTTCCTTCTGAACTGTAAATGTATGTAAATATTTAGAATTATAGAATGTGTCAGTTTCCCTTCATTCTTAATACAATAGGTTTGCTATAACATTGGCTTTGAAGCCAAACAAACAGTTCATTGTCTATTTGCTGCTGCTGCTGCTAAATCGCTTCAGTCGTGTCCGACTCTGTGCGACCCCATAGACGGCAGCCCACCAGGCTCCCCTGTCCCTGGGATTCTCCAGGCAAGAACACTGGAGTGGGTTGCCATTTCCTTCTCCAAGGCCTGAAAGTGAAAAGTGAAAGTGAAGTCGCTCCGTCTCGTGTCCGACTCTTAGCGACCCGATGGACTGCAGCCTACCAGGCTCCTCCATCCATGGGATTTTCTAGGCAAGAGTACTGGAGTGGGGTGCCATTGCCTTCTCCATTGTCTATTTACTTATTAGCTATTTGATGGTAGACAAGGTATATAACCTTACTAGCGGACATTTGTTTCACCATCTCTAAAATGGGGATAAAATATAATCTTTATAGGACTGTTAGGAAGAAATACTGAGGTAGTGTATATAAAATGTCTTGTGTTAAAAAAAAAAAAATGTCTTGTGTTGCCTGGCACATAACTGTTAAATGACATTAGCTTGCTCTTTAGCCCTAGGCTTTGATATGTGGCTATGAATTTGAGTATAACAGAAGAGCATGTTAACTAATGGTAAATCAATTGGTTGACTGTCATTTTCTTTCATCTCAGAGCCTATTCAAAGTAATTATAAGATTTTAATGAATGATATGATCAAAATGAAACTTAAGGAGATATATTGTTAAAGAGAAAGTGGCTGCAAAGATTTCTCTTGAAGCCACGTTATTGTAATAGAGTTTTGTATTTAAAATAGAACTTAAAAGTAGTAAAGTTTCTTATCATCATTTTATAGAAAAGCAGCAAACTGAGAACCAGAGTGATTCAGTTCAGTTCAGTCACTCAGTCATGTCCGGCTCTTTTCGACCCCATGGACTACAGCACACCAGGCCTCCCTGTCCATCACTAACTCCTGGAGCTTGCTCAAATTCCTGTCCACTGAGTCAGTGATGCCATTCAACTATCCCGTCCTCTGTTGTTCCCTTCTCCTCCTGCCTTCAATCTTTCCTAGCATCAGGGTCTTTTCCAATGAGTCAGTTCTTCCCATCAGGTGACCAAAGTATTGGAGTATCAGCTTCAGCATTAGTTCTTCCAATGAATATTCAGGGCTGTTTTCCTTTAGGAGTGACTGGTTTGATCTTCCAGAGTGATTATATATCGATAAATTTCAGAGCTGATAGTAGACCATGAGTGTCCTTCAGAATGCTCTTTCTTCCTTGATAATTTGTATGAGATAGAAAGTTAACAGTGGCAAAAATGAAGAAACAGCAGAAGATGATGAAAACCTGGTAAAGAGTGAATAATTTACTATTACCCAACCTATACACTTAGAAAACTACAAAGTGTGATAACTGTTGTTTGGTAATGTTTTACTTGCACTGTAATCTTCATCTGAAATTGTTTTTCTTCTTCATGACATGAGACTTTCTTCCCACTTTGGAGTAATTCTCTCTTGAAACTTTGAAGACACTGCGTAGCTGAGTAAAGCTATTCATCCCTTAGGCTAGTTCGACCTTCTGGGTTCCTCGTGTGCATGTTACCCATCCCTGACTGGATTAGAAGCTCCTCTTTGGGAAGGCCACATTGCTAATCATGATAAATTCTTCTGTTTATGTAATATATTTTACCTTTCATGTGCTTTTTTAGTTTTTACTTTATCCCTTATATTTTTAGAATATTTATTTATAGAAAATATTTATAGAAACATTTATAGAAGATATTATTTTAAACTGACATGTTCATGTTCAGCATTTTGCCTAATGTAGATAAGCTTCTAGAACTAAGTTGTCTGTACTGTTTCTTTCTTTTCCAAAATACAAAAATTCATAGGACTTTTCATTTATTTTTTAATTTATGTTGTATTTTTGGTCATGCCATGTAACTTGTGAAATCTGTTTCCTAACAAGGAACTGAATCCAGGCCATGGCAGTGAAAGCCCAGAATTTAAACTTCTAGGCCACAGAGAACTCCCAGATAGGTCTTTTTAGAGTTTGGAGATACTCTAGAAATTATCTAGATTTAGAATGATCTAGAAAAGTTAAAATTATGTTCCTGGGAGCTCAGGGCTCTTGCAGAATCGTTGCAGATGCAACACAAACTACTTTTCTGTGTGTGTTTTGATTTTGTTTTGAGATTCAGGGTAAGATGTCATTTGAAATTTGGCAGTTTAAAAAAAAAGTTTTGAAAATTACTGATGTAATCCAGCCTCCTCATTTTACAGATTAGTAAGGATATTTTGTGTCCTAGAGGTTAAATAACTAGCCCAAGGTATAAACTAGGATTCTGAAGTGTACTATCAGTTCTGAGTTCTTTTTGTTCTTATCAGGTTACCCTTTTTATATTTTCTTATAAAATTTGGTCTTTATTAATGTTTATTAGAAACACAATAGCTGTCTAATTTCACATTTTTTCTGAATTCCCTCAGCCTTCCTCTAGTAAAAAGTTTAATTCTTCCATGAGAGATTGAAATAAAAAGCAAGAATCCTTATATATAAACTCTTCCATTCACATTTCCTTTTGATTAACTTTGCTAATGTAATGGGGAACCATCTATATCAATATTAGAAACAGGATGAACTGCAGCTTGAAAAAATTTTAACAGGAACCAGTTCTGGGGAAGGCAGTGGCACCCCACTCCAGTACCCTTGCCTGGAAAATCCCATGGACGGAGGAGCCTGGTAGGCTGCAGTCCATCGGGTCGCTAAGAGTCAGACACGACTGAGTGACTTCACTTTCACTTTTCACTTTCAGGCCTTGGAGAAGGAAATGGCAACCCACTCCAGTGTTCTTGCCTGGAGAATCCCAGGGACAGGGGAGCCTGGTGGGCTGCCGTCTATGGGGTCGCACAGAGTCGGACACGACTGAAGTGACATAGCAGTGGCAGCAGCTGTTCTGTTAAGAGCAGAGTACTAGAGAATGTTCACTGATCAATGGAAAAGGAAGAAGAGAACGTTGACCGAGTGGGGGCCAGTAGAAAGGTTGTAGAATTAGTGGATTAGAAGTAGCTGTGAGGTTGAAGGATCAGTGGATGTTGAGGGGCTAGAAAGACTGAGCTACTAGAATGTTAGGAGGTGATGGTCAGAGAGAAGGATGCAAACAGCTGAGGCTGTGGAAAGATTATAGATACTGGTGGGAGTGAGAGGCTGAGATGTAGGAATGAGGACAAGATTAGTAGAGAACTTCTCAAGGGATTCCTATTTATTGTTTTTGCATTATCAGAAATTGCCAATACATACTATTAAACTATCCACACTCCTGTCCTCATTCTTCCAAATAATTAAATCAGTAACTTAGGGTTTATATTATTATGAAAGTGAAAGTGTTAGTCACAATGTGAAAAGTATAAGAACTTTTAAGTATTACTAATTCCATCCCCAGCATCAATACTGCTTTCATTTGCCTGATTCAAAACAAGTTTTCCTCCCTGATACTGTTGGAGAATACAGAAAGTAGACTTCTCATTTCTAGTTTAAAATAATGTACTCTAAATTACCAACCTCTGGTTCAATTATGCAGTTTATAGTTCCAAAGATAACTGTTTTCAAAATACTTAAAATTCTAACTTGAATAGAATATTATAGCATTAATACTTAGCACTTCTTAATGCCATTGTTGATCTTGAAATAATTACACTTCCCCTTTCATGACAAATATTCTCTGCATTAGTAATATCAGAAAGAGGCAGTGAGGTAGGAGGTCCTCCGCTCATGTGCTCACTGCCAAGCTGTCTTTTCCTCGTCATTTTTCCTGATTGTCTGTGAGACCTTCCAGCACATTGTGTCTTGACTAATTTTTTTCATGTGTTGTTTTTTGTAAGTATTTTCTGTAAGTCAAATGATTTTATGATGCATACTGGAAGTTTAGATAATAAGATGCATAAGTTCACAAATTGAAAGTTTTTATATGAAAGAAATAATGTATTACTTTGTTGAGCCTAAAGGAAAAAACATTTATCTCTTTCTATGGATGATCCACAAAATTCTGAAAAACACAATAATGGAGAAGTCATGCTTTATAATTTAAATCTATGTAGATTATGACTTGTATGTAGAGGTCTATTTATGGCTTCACCTCCAAATTATAAACTGTGTTCTACAAGTATGTTTAATAATTGATTGTTAAAACCTTAAATATATTTTTCCACATAAGCATTATTTTGAATGACTATAGAGTTTTCCCTCATGTAGATATAATACACTTGTCCCTGGTTTTGTGCCACTTTTTTGTTTTGCTTTGTCTGATATTGTAATAAATGAACATCTTTCTGTAAAAGACTTAGTTTTCTGTTTACTGCTGACCTATGCAGACCCCTGTAATCACTGGTCCTGTTACTCAGTATTATTCTTTAGAAGATTAAATGACCTAACATTCTTAAAAGTGTTTGGCATAGTGTGTGGCACACTGAAAGTAGAGAATAAATGCTGTTTACAGATGTTTTCCTGATTTGGCATTGAGATAATAAGGTTTGGACTTCCCTGGTAGTCCAGTGGTTAAGACTCCACACTCCCAACGCAGGGGCCACAGGTTCAGTCCCTGGCCGGGGAAAGTCCTACGTGCCACATAGCCAAATAAATCAATAAGAAAGAAATAAAAAGGTTTGAAATGGGTTCTTTGAGGTGAACACTGAGGTCATACAGTAGCACAACAAATGATGCCAGTTGGAAGAGGAAAATCCAAAAGAAGCTGTGAGATGGGGAAGAGTTTCTGTGGTCATTCATCTGTATTGTTAGTTCTCAGTTATGTATTCTTTATCTAAAAGGAATACCTTAACTGAGGAGTGTCAAAATATGAATTTCTTCCTTTTAGTAAAATATATGTTTGTTAAAGTAATATATAACAGAGAAACATTATAAAAGCACTCTTTAAAATAGTGTGACTGTTGTGTATGTTATCTTTGTTTATTGTATTTGTATTTTGTACTTTTTGTAATATTTTATTCACATGTGTGTCCAATGATGTCTTCCCTGTTTTCTTTATTTTTTATTTAATTATTCTAGTCACGTGAACTGGAAATTTCAGTTTATTGGCGTGATTGGCGATCTCTGTGTGCTGTAAAATTTCTGAGGTTAGAAGATTTTTTAGACAACCAACGGCATGGCATGTGTCTCTATTTGGAACCACAGGGTACTTTATTTGCAGAGGTAATAAATGTATTTTATTTTAAATATGCATAACTGCAATTGAAATTATATATGTAAACAACATGATGTAGAAGTGAGTAGAGTATTTAGGCTGAATGACAGATAACTTGAATTCTTGGCTCAGCTCTGCCACTAAATAGTATATTACCCTAAGACAAATCATTTTTCTTTTCTAGGTCTGTTATCTCATCTAGAAAATGAGGGGATGGAACCAAATTATATCTCAGATTCTCTTAAGTTTTTAAAACTTAGAAGTTTACTGAATTTCGTGAACCATGAATCTAATGCTGTATTCATGTCAACTTAAACTTTCTTCACTGCAGGTTACCTTTTTTAATCCAGTTATTGAAAGAAGACCAAAACTCCAAAGACAAAAGAAAATTTTTTCCAAACAACAAGGTAATTACTCAGAAATCAGGTACAAAGTGTTTTGGTGTTATCTTAAATATTTTAAAATGTACATGCTATTTAAAAAGTGATACCCATCTTTGGTTTGCTTATTTGTTCAATTATTTACTTAATTTTATTAGGGAAAATTTTAAACATATACATATGTATAGAGACTAGTGCAATGTAACATCACTCATCTTCAACAACAGTCAACTCATGTCCAATTTTGTTTCATCCATGTTCCATCACTCACAACTTCCTCAGCTTATTTGAAGTGAACCCAGACATCATATTGATTCATCCATAAATATTAGAGTCAGTTCAGTCGCTCAGTCATGTCCGACTCTTTGCGACCCCATGAATCGCAGCACGCCAGGCCTCCCTGTCCATCACCAACTCCCGGAGTTCACTCGGACTCACGTTCATTGAGTCAGTGATGCCATCCAGCCATCTCATCCTCTGCCGTCCCCTTCTCCTCCTGCCCCCAATCCCTCCCAGCATCAGAGTCTTTTCCAATGAGTCAACTCTTCACATGAGGTGGCCAAAGTACTGGAGTTTCAGCTTTAGCATCATTCCTTCCAAAGAAATCCCAGGGCTAACCTCCTTCAGAATGGACTGGTTGGATCTCCTTGCAGTCCAAGAGACTCTCAAGAGTCTTCTCCAACACCACAGTTCAAAAGCATCAATTCTTCGGCACTCAGCCTTCTTCCCAGTCCAACTCTCACATCCATACATGACCACAGGAAAAACCATAGCCTTGACTAGACGGACCTTAGTCGGCAAAGTAATGTCTCTGCTTTTGAATTTGCTATCTAGGTTGGACATAACTTTTCTTCCAAGGAG
>SJYT01070221.1:250966-267708 GCA_006410635.1 Cephalophus harveyi | reverse complement strand
ACTCAGCCTTCTTCACAGTCCAACTCTCACATCCATACATGACCACTGGAAAAACCATAGCCTTGACTAGACGGACCTTAGTCGGCAAAGTAATGTCTCTGCTTTTGAATTTGCTATCTAGGTTGGACATAACTTTTCTTCCAAGGAGTAAGCGTCTTTTAATTTCATGGCTGCAGTCACCATCTGCAGTGATTTTGGAGCCCCCCAAAATAAAGTCCGCCACTGTTTCCACTGTTTCCCCATCTATTTCCCATTAAGTGATGGGCCTGGATGCCATGATCTTCAGTTTTCTGAATATTGAGCTTTAAGCCAACTTTTTCGCTTTCCTCTTTCACTTTCATCAAGAGGCTTTTTAGTTCCTCTTCCCTTTCTGCCATAAGGGTGGTGTCATCTGCATATCTGAGGTTATTGATTACAGTTAGTATCTCTAAAAGATAAGAATTCTTTTTTTTTTTAACCTTAATCGCTTATCATTACTAGACTTAAATGAGCAATTTCTATCTATTTTTTAAACTGATTTTGCTTTTTTGCACTAGCCTTTAATAACAAATAGTTAAGAACTGTTTTTTTAAATGACAAATGCTGTTTGTTCTTCATAAATTATAAACCTATGAATATGAATTTTTCAGTTATGGCTTTGGTAATATATTTAAAAATTACTTGTTCGGTTTTCTTTATTTACAATATCCACAGGCAAAACCTTTCTCAGAGCTCCTCAAATGAATATTAATATCGCCACTTGGGGAAGACTTGTGAGAAGAGCTATTCCTACAGTAAATCATTCTGGCACCTTCAGCCCTCAAGCCCCTGTGCCTGCTACGGTGCCAGTGGTTGATGTTCGCAACCCTGAATTAGCACCTCCAGCTAGGTATGTGTTTTAACATTTTTAAGCTTTTATAAAATAATTATTGTGACACTCATACATATTGATTACAGTGAATCTATTAGAAGTCTCATTTTTTCCAAATAGTATTTTTAAGTTAGTGCTCTACTTACTTTTAAAACAATAAAATTATTTGCTTTAATTTTAAAGCTATTTAAAATGTATACTTTTGATTGCTGCTTTTGGTGAATTGCTTTATCTTTTATAAGTGATTCCACAGTAACCAAGTTGGACTTTGATCTTGAACCTGAGCCTCCTCGAGCCCCACCACGTGATTCTTCCCTTGGTGAAATAGATGAATCTGTAAGAGATTTGGATACACCAGGACAGGTAAGGCATTTTAAACCTTGTATAATTCCTTTTCACCAAATAAATCACCAGTTATAGCATCATGGTAATTTATCAGCTACAGCATCACTGGGCTTCCCTTGTGGCTCAGATGGAAAAGAATCTGCCTGCAGTGTGGGAGACTGGGATTGGATCCCTGGGCAAGGAAGATCCCCTGGAGGAGGACATGGCAACCCACTGCATTATTCTTGCCTGGAGAATCCTTGTGGACAGAGGAGTCTGCCGGACTACATGGGGTTGCAAAGAGTCAGACACAACTGAGCAGCTAACACTATAGCATCATAGTGAATGAGATGCACTTTTAAGTTGTTTCTTGTGCGTGAAACATAAAAACCTCTGGATGCCCATGAGCCACTAGAGATGGAATAGGTTGCTTATTCTTGGAGCCTGGGAGTATGGCTGATATTAGATGAAGTATTTCCTGACACTGTGCATCTTCTAACTAGGTTAACATGATACCTGAACATGCATATAAAATGAAATTAATGTGTTCATTTTTTTAATTGAAATATGATTGATTTACAACACTGTTTCAGGTATACAGCATAGTGATTTAGGATTTTTTTCAGATTGTATTTCATTATAGCTTTTTACAAGATAATGATTATAATTCCCTGTGCCATATAATATATCCTATTATCTATTTTATTTATAGAATTTTGTATCTAGTAATCCTATACCTTTAGTTTGTCCCTCTCCTATTCCTTCTCCCCCTGGTAACCACAACTTTGTTTTCTTAATCTATGAGTCTATTTTTGTTTTGTAAATACGTTCATTTATATTATTTTTTAGATTTCACATATGTGATATATACCATTTCTTCCTCAGTCTGACTTACTTCACTAAGGGTAATATTCTCTAGGTCCATCCATATTGCTACAGAGGACATTATTTCATTCTTTTTGTGGGCAGAGATTAATTTTCCATTGTATATCTATATACCACATTTTAAAACAATTTTATTGAAGTATAGTTGATATACAATGTTGTGCTTAATTTCTTCTGTAGAGCAGAGTGATTCAGTTATACATATATTTTTTTCCATTACAATTATCACAGGATATTGAATATAATTTCTTATGCTTTATAGTAGGACCTTGCTGTTTATCCATCCTGTATATAGTAGTTTGCGTCTGCTAATCCCGCATTCCCAATCCTTTCCTCCCTCAAACCCCATCACCCTTGACAACCACAAATCTGCTCTCTGTTATTTCTTGAGTGCTTTGTTTTGTAGACATGTTCATTTGTGTCATGTTGTGGAGTCCGCATATAAAGGATGTCATGTGGTACTTGTCTTTCTCTTTCTGACTTGATTCATTTGGCATGATCATCTCTAGGTCCTTCTGTGTTAGTGCAATGGCTGAGGAATTCCATTGTGTGTCTGCGTGTGTATATACACACACACACACACTCCAAATGTTCTTTATCCATTCGTCTATCAGTGGACATTTAGTTTGTTTCCAGGCCTTGGCTATTGTAAATAGTGCTGCAAGAACATAGGGGTGCATGTATCTTTTTGAATTAGAAATTTGTCTCAGTATATGCCCAGGAGTGGGATTGCTGGATTATAGGGCAACTGTATTTTTAGTCTTTTGAGGAACCTCTGTACTGTTTTCTATAGTGGCTGCACCAATTTGCATTCCTACCAACGATACCCTTTCATGTGCCTATTGGCCATCTGTCTATACCGCATCTTGTTAAACCAATGGTCTGTTGGTGGACACTTTGGTAGGTTGCTTCCATGAAACTAGCTATTGTAAATAGTGCTGCTGTGTACATTGGAGCTCCTGTATCTTTTCAAATTAGTGTTTTTATTATTCATTTTTTACATTTTTAAGATGAGTAATATATAATTAATGACCATAAAAATGAATATCTAATAATAATATCTGAATTTTATTTTCTCATTCATATTTATATTGACTTAACATTTTTTCTTTATTCTTACTTAGTAAGTTGTTTTCTGAATGTTTCTATGATTTAATGAGTGTTTAATATTTTACAGGATTCAGAAACTGTTTTTGATACTGAGAATGACAGAAATAGAATACTTCCAAAATCTCAATCTGAATATGAGCCTGATATCCCTCAGTCAGGCCTAGAGTATAGTGGTATTCATGAACTTGAGGACAGAAGGTAAAGAATATATCCACAGCTTTACTTACATGTTTGGTCCCATACTTTTGCCTTATTTTTAATTGGCATTACTGTTTTCAGATCTCAACAAATGTTTCAGTTCAATCTACAAGACTTCAGGTGTTGTGCTGTCTTGGGTAGAGGACATTTTGGAAAGGTAATCTTTTAAATTTTCTTTCTTTGTAGGCATGAGTAATCATTCAAATGAGAAATAATTATTTTAATCTAATTTCAGGTGCTTTTGGCTGAATATAAACACACAAATGAAATGTTTGCAATAAAAGCCTTAAAGAAAGGAGACATTGTGGCACGAGATGAAGTAGACAGGTTAGTTTTTTAAAAATGAAATTGTTATACTTTTCTAAAGTTATAACTTATGAAAATTGATGTATTCAGTATATATGTAAATGATAAAATTCTCTCTTTTAATAATACAGTTGATTGTTGAATAACATGGTCTTCAACTACATGGGTTCACTTAATATGGATATTTTTCATTTAGTAAATGCTATAATATTACATAGTTTGTTGTTGGTGAATTCATAGATGTGGAAGAACTGCAAATACAGAGGGCTGAATGTAAATTATGCACGATTAACCCCCATGGTGTTCAGGGGTCAGCTGTAATAAGTAAAGAAACTAAATTAATGCATGAGGTGGGTATTGATTAAATATTGTTTTTCTTTCTAGCTAATTCCCTCTTCCCATTCTTATGACATTTTACTGCTTGGTGAATACCAAAAAAAGTTGATGAAATCTTTAAACTAATTCTAATAAGTTTTTATACTTGGAAATGTTGAAATGTTTGTATGAGTTAGGAACTGTTACACATCTGTGGTTGGGTGAGGCTATTTCGCCTTTCATACTACACAAGTAATAAGATGTCATTTACAAGTAATCTTCAGTTAAGTGGTTAATTCCTTCTGCTTTTTAAAATACACCTATATCTATTTTTTGCTCTATTTCTCTTAAAATGGTAGCTTTTGACCACAGCATCTTTCCTTTCTGTGTGTAAATTGGTATGGATTCATCTTTATATACGATTATTAAAATGTAAGGACTTTGGGGATAATATTGTAATTAGGTTAGAGAAATCTCAAATTAATGGAGTGGTTCAACATGGAAATTGTTGTATAATAAAATGGCATTTTATTACAGAAAGAGACATTTAATTGATATTTAGAAGAACTAGGAAGCATCAGTTGATAAAAGACAGCCCTATATAATGAAAACAGCCTGGGATTATGAGTGAGAAGATTGTCTAGTCCTGATTGTTCCTTCTTAATTAATTATTTAATCCCAGGGCAGTTCACTGAACATCTTTGAGCCTCAGTTAACCCACATATTTTTAAAATACATTTTTTGGTAATACTTGCCTTACTGAATTGGATTATTGCCGTATAACATATCAAATTGCTCTTTTTAATATATTTCCATTGTATGGGAAGTTCTTAGAATTAGGATCAATCTTAAAAGATGAGCATTTCCTTTATGTAAATCTTTTCCTTTTGGATTTGGCTATTTATTTTTTATCTGTTTCTCATACTCCTCAATTATATCAAAATAAACTCTTCCTTGATCTAAAACAACTCAGGATTTTGCATAATATTTATAAAATATTCTGAGCACCATAGTATATGCTAGCAGTTACATCAGTAGTTAAAGCAAACCTTTAATTACACTGTCAGTGTGTTTTTAATTGCAATAATAGTATGGTCAGATGTTTTTCTTTTCTGGAAGAATATTTGCTTTATTCCAGATCCATAATGGTAAATTCATTTATAGCCTAAAATAATAGTAATATGAAAGTGGTAATTACTCGGTGGTTTATATTACTTTCTGTTACATTGTTACTGCTTCGAGCCACATCTCTGTAGGAAAAAAACTTTCCAATTAAATATAGATAGAATAATGTTAATATTACTATTAAAGAAGAATGTCTGGATCAGAGGATGAAGCTTTAGCCAGATTCAATGGACATGGGTTTGGGTGGACTCCGGGAGTTGGTGATGGACAGGGAGGCCTGGCGTGCTGCAGTTCATGGGATTGCAAAGAGTCGGACACGACTGAGCAACTGAACTGAACTGAGGACATTATCCCTACTTTAAGAGGTGGCAAGAATATGCAGAAGAACTATACAGAAAAGATCATAATGACCCAGATAACCACAGTAGTAGGCTCACCCACCTAGAGCCAGACATCCTGGAGTGTGAAGTCAAGTGTACCTTAGGAAACATCACTATGAACAAAACCAGTGGAGGTGATGGAGTTCCAGTTGAGCTATTTCAAATCCTAAAAGATGATGCTGTTAAAGTGCTATACTCAATATGCCATCAAATATAAAAAACTCAACAGTGGCCACAGGACTGGAATAGGTCAGTTTTCATTCCAGTCCCAAAGAAGGACAGTGCCACAGAATGTTCATATTACTACACGATTGCACTCATGTCACATGTTAGCAAAGTAATGCTCAAAATTCTCCAAGCTAGGCTTCAACAGTATTGAAACCGAGAACTGGCAGATCATCAAGCTGGATTTACAAATGGCAGAGGAACAGAGATCAAATTACCAACATCCTTCGGATCATAGCAAGCTAGGGCTTCCCTCATAGCTCAGTTGGTAAAGAATCCACCTGCAGTGCAGGAGACCCTGGTTTGATTCCTGGGTCAGGAAGAGCCACTGGAGAAGGGATAGGCTACCCACTCCAGTGTTCTTTGGCTTCCCTTGTGGCTTAGCTAGCAAAGAATCTGCCTGCAGTGCAGGAGACCTGGGTTCGATCTCTGGGTTGGGAAGATCCCCTGGAGAAGGGAAACGCTACACACTCCAGGTTTCTGACCTGGAGAATTCTATGGTCCATGGGATCGCAGAGTCAGACATGACTGAGCAACTTTCGCTTTACTTTTCACTGGGTTATAGAAAAAAGCAAGAGAATTCCAGATAAAAATGTACTTCTGTTTCATTGACTACGCTAAAGCCTTTGACTGTGTGGATCACAACAAACTGTGGGAAATTCTTCAAGAGATGGGAATACCGGACCACCTACCTGCCTGCTGAGAAACCTGTATGCAGATCAAGAAGCAACAGTTAGACCTGGACATGGAACAACGGACTGGTTCCACATTGGGAAAGGAGTATGTTGAGGCTGTATACTGTCACCCTGCTTATTTAACTTATATGTAGAATACATCATGTGAAATGCTGGGCTGGATGAAGCACAAGCTGGAGTCAAGATTGCTGGAAGAAATATCAGTAACCTCAGATAAGAGGAACTAGAGAGCCTCTTGGTAAATGTGAAAGAGGAGAGTGAAAAAACTGGCTTAAAACTCAACATTCAAAAAACGAAGGTCATGGCATCTGGTCCCAAATGGCATTTGTCACTTCATGGCAAATAGATAGGGAAACAATGGAAACAGTGAGAGACTTTATTTTCTTGGGCTCCTATTACTGCAGATGATGACTGCAGCCATGAAATTAAAAGACACTTGCCCCTTGGAAGAAAAACTATGACAAACCTAGACAGTGTATTAAAAAGCAGAGATATCACTTTGCCAACAAAGGTCCGTGTAGTCAAAGATATGGTTTTTCCATTAGTCATGTACAGATGTGAGAGTTGGACCATAAAGAAGGCTGAGTGCTGGAGAATTGATGCTTAACTGTTGTGTTAGAGAAGACTCTTGAGAGTCCCTTGGACTGCAAGGCGATCAAACCAGTCAATCCTAAAGGAAATCAATCCTGAATATTCCTTGGAAGGATTGATACTGACGCTCCAATACTTTTATCACCTGAAGCGAAGAGCCGACTCGTTAGGAAAGGCTGTGATGCTGGGAAAGATTGAAGGTAGGAGAAGGGGACAACAGAGAATGAGATGGTTGGATGGCATCACTGACTCAATGGACATGAGTTTGAGCAAGCTCTGGGAGATGGTGAAGGACAGGGAAGCCTGGTGTGCTGCTATTTCATGGGGTCACAAATAGTCCGACATGCCTGAGCGATTGAACAACAACAAAATTAATCTCAGTTCAGTCCCTCAAGCGTGTCCGTCTCTTTGCGACCCCATGGACTGCAGCACACAAGGCTTTCCTGTCCATCACCTACTCCTGGACCTTATTCAGAATTTATCTAGCTTTAGTGAAAGGTTGATGAGTGATCTTCATTGTACTTCAGTTATAAATTCACTTATTCGGTAACTTGGAAGTAAAATAATCTCCAGTAGAAACAGGGAAATGTAAAATTCAGAGTGAGAAATAAAACTCGCTCTTAGAGGAATTTGAGGAAAGCATCAAAAAGAAAACAATTATAGGAAGGCAAGAAAAAACTTAATTTAGAAAATAAGAAAATAGAGCAGCATGTTTTTAAAAATAATGTAACTTGAAAGTCTGAATAGTAAATAAGCAGAAATCCACTATATCCACTTTTCAGTTCATTCTTTTAATAGATCCATAGAATTCAATGTTATTGCATGTAAGTGCAGTTTTTTAATAGGTATTTCTGGAATACTTGATGGTTCTTAATGTCAGTTTTATTTTCTAAATTTTATTTTTCTAGTATGAATCTTATTATTTTCCTTATAGAAAATTCCAAACCAACTTATTTTTTGTTTTTGTTTTCTGCTACTTTTATTGAGACAGAATTGACCTGCAGTACTGTATAAGTTTAAAGTGTACAGTATCATTATTTGATTAACGTACACCATGAAATGATTATCACAGTAAGTTAAGTGAGCATCATATAGATACAAAATTCAAAAAATAGAAAAATATATATTTTTCCTTGTTATGAGAACTCTTAAGAATTATTCTCTTAACTTTCATATATAACATATAGCAATGTTAATTTTATTTATTATATTGTACATTATATCTCTAGTACTTACTTATAACTGGAAGTTTGAGCATTTTTTACTGCCTTTACACAAATTATGCACTAACTTCAAAGTAATGCAATTCATGTACGAAGATCACGTTTTCCACCTACCAATAGTTGAACTTTCTGAGTGCCATCTTCCCCTACTCCTAAGTAAGAATGTTAAATGTATGTTACAGTTAGGCCTCCTCATTCAGCTTAGTTTCTGTACCAGTTCAAATTTCCAAGCAACAGAATAGACTTGGAAGTACATTTTTGCAGTTGCAGAACAAAAACATAGCTAGCCAGATTTTTTATATATATCATATATATGCTTTAATCCTAAGATTAGCCTTATTAGTGATGTAATTTTCCACTGACCAAAATAACTATTTATACAGTTTTTAAGTTTCTAACATATCTAATAAAGTACTAAAGGAAGTTTGCCAAAAAAGTTAGAATTGAGCTAGTCACTTAGGGAGATAAACCATAAGTACATTAGTTATGCAAATAAAAGAAATTAGATATGTTTGAGTTAAAGGTAAACAACATACACAGTCACAGCTCATAAAAGGGGAAATATCAAAGTGACAGTGCACTGGTGGATTTAGGTAAGGCCTTGTAAAGAAGATTGGATTGTGCTGGTCTTTGGCAGATGGAAGATATTTGGGAACGTGGAGAGGAGAAAGGACAATTTAGGGGAAAATGTTTTGGACAAAATGAATAAAGTTTCAAGTTTTTCATGGACTTTTAAGGAGAACATACAATTTAGATTAAATTGGGAAAAGTTAAAGACTTACGGAGCAGCTTTTTGATGTGATATAATATGCTTAAAATTATTATTCTTGTTTGGGTCTGTAAAAGAGTTTTCCTCTTTTACCTAAGATATATATCCAGTCCTAATCAATACTGTCAGTCCTCATCAAAGAATTCTATGAATGGGATTAAAACCATTTTAAGGAGCACTCTCATCAGTTCTTTAGACCATTTATATGTTCAACACAGGTCTCACCTTATAGTTACCCATCCAGTTGAGAATCAGTAATTCACCCATAGTGAATTAGTAATTCATGCATGAATGATACACAGTGAAGAGGCCATGTTTGTCATCTGCTTGACAACAAAACATCTTGTCAGTTTGTTATTTCATGTGTGTATTTTATCCTCATTAGCCACAATTTAGATAGACCTAGTAAATCACTTGTCTTAGAATCTAATTTGCAGATCTTACCCAATTGTACATTATTTTCCAATACATTTAAATGGTGATAAAGTCAAAGCTATTAACTTTTCTTTTTAATCATCTGTGAATTTATTTCTAATAGTGACTTAATTTGTAGTAGCATTTAGAAACCTTGCAAATATATGTAGACATAAGCTGAACACTCTAGAAGCAATTACAATGGGTTTTTTCTGAGTATATATAAAATTATAAACAAACTGTATGAAATAGAGGGTAAGTGCTCATCTAGAATGTGAGCATATTAGATGTACTGTAAACACTGTTTCATAGGAGCTATATTTATTGTATTTAAAACTGAAGAGGTGTTTTAGTTCATCATTCGGAATACAACTATATTAACAGCAGTGAAAATGCCATGTTCTTTCTACACAACAGTTATACTTTTAAATGTTTTAAAATTCTCTTTAATTTTCTTGAGTCATAGCAGTATATCTGGATATCCAGACAAATGCTTTAATCTTTAACCTTTTTAAAATTAATTCTTAAGAGATCCCAAAGAAAGGAGAATGAGTCTGCCTCCTCCTAACATTAGAATTTTGGTTTAGTATTTTGAAATCAACAACCACATACACACATAAACATAAAATCTAAACAATTCTTTAATTTTAAAAATAAAAGCATTATTAATGCTTTTCAACAAACTTTAATAGCAGTTTTTTATTCTGGTCTCAAAAGCAAACCAAAAAATGCCTATTTTATGTTAGAAACATAAATGTAAAATTAAATTTGTATATTTATTTTAATCAGTCCTTAAAACATTAATTCAAAATTATATTTGAATAATATTTGACCTGGTTTTCTTCTGCTTTGAGGTTTTATTTTTCTTTCAGTTATATGTATACGTGTGTCTGTTTTTCAGATTCTTTTCCCATTTAAGCTGTACATAGTATTGAATAGAGTTCCTTGTTGGTTATCCACGTTAAATGTAGCAGTGTATATATGTCTGCTTTGAGTTTTAAGTCAGGTTGATTTACTAAATATTTTCAGGGGACAGAAGGTTGGTATTTCTTGCCATTTAGGCAAAATTAATGTTTCAGAGTCAATAAGTTTGACCACTGTTCTTTTAAACAGCTTATAAGAATTCTTACAGGGAAAACCTGTGATAGCTATATAGATTTTATAGATAAATTGTATCATTCTCCAAGAGCTTCCCTGAAGCATGTTATAGAATTCTCCATGAAATTCTTTTATTTTCCAAGTAGCCTTCTAAATTAAAATATTGTGCAATGTATTTTTACCTCTCAGCTTTATATGATAGAATATTTGGATACCATAGCTTGTGAATTATAAATATACACTGTCCTTGAAATCACCTTGATCACAAAGTTTATATTTTAAAATTATGCTTTAGGTTGCTAAATCTTACTCTGACCAATTCCTGAACATTTTTCACAATTCACTTCCAATTAAGGCTTTTTTATGATTGCCACTAGTCTTCTTTTTTTTTTAAATTATTTTAATTGGAGGCTAATTACTTTACAATATTGTATTGGTTTTGCCATACATCAACATGAATCCACCACTGGTGTACATGTGTTTCCCCATCCTGAACCCCCCTCCCTCCTTTCTCCCTGTACTATCCCTCTGGGTCGTCCCAGTGCACCAGCCCCAAGCATCCTGAATCATACATTGAACCTGGACTGGTGATACATTTCACATATGATAATATACATGTTTCAGTGCCATTCTCCCAAATTTAAAAGGTATAAGAATAATTCAAATGTTACATAAATTTATTCCTACTCCAAGATATTTGAAGCTTTTTTTTTTTCTTAAAATTCTTTCATTGAAATATAATGTATTTACAGTGATGTGTTAGGTTCAAGTGTACTGTAGTTATCTAGTTATTATATGTGTATACAAATATATTCTTTTTCAGATTCTTTTTAATTATAAGTTATTTCATAATATTGAATATAGTTCCCTGTGCTATACAGTAGTTCCTTATTGTTTATATGTAGTAGGGAGTGAAGTGAAGTCGCTCAGTCGTGTCCAACTCTTTGCTACCCCATTGACTGTAGTCTACCATGCTCCTCCATCCATGGGATTTCCCAGGCGAGAATACTGGAGTGGGGTGCCATTTCCTTCTCCAACCACTAGTCTTCTGTGTGCTACTCTGATACTGCTGCTGCTGCTAAGTCGCGTCAGTCGTGTCCGACTCTGTGCGACCCCAGAGACGGCAGCCCACCAGGCTCCCCCGTCCCTGGGACTCTCCAGGCAGGAATACTGGAGTGGGCTGCCATTTCCTTCTCCAATGCATAAAAGTGAAAAGTGAAAGTGAAGTCGCTCAGTTGTGTCCGACTCGTAGTGACCCCATGGACTGCAGCCCACCAGGCTCCTCCGTCCATGGGATTTTCCAGGCAAGAGTTCTGGAGTGGGTTGCCATTGCCTTCTGATACTATCAATAGTGAATTTTATGTCATGGTAATCATATTTAGTTTTCATTAATATATTTCTATTGAAGTTATTTATATATCACATAGCTCAAATTTCCAAAGCATTTATAGGAAAACGACAGATTTTATGGTTTTAAAGTCATAATGATTAAGAGCTTCGCTTATTTTAAGAGTATAGTAATTTTTAAATAATGTTATTTGCAACTAGAACTTAAAAAAAAAATACCAGTGATATTTTAATCTTTTCTCTTACAGCCTGATGTGTGAGAAAAGAATTTTTGAAACTGTGAACAGTGTAAGGCATCCCTTTTTGGTGAACCTTTTTGCATGTTTCCAAACCAAAGAGCATGTTTGCTTTGTAATGGAATATGCTGCCGGTGGGGACCTAATGATGCACATTCACACTGATGTCTTTTCTGAACCAAGAGCTGTGTGAGTATTTTAGACGTTTCTCTGAGTTTCTTCATGACTGATTGCTTTCTGGGAAGGAAGAAAACTCTCTGAATTTTAGATTTATTTTTTTCGCTCAAATGGAAAATAGAGGAAGGAGTCTTAGACCTCTTTACTTGCCTTTTTGCCATATATAAATGTATCTATTTTTCTCTGTTGTTCATGTTGAAAATTTTATGTATTACCCTAAGTCACACTTGATAAGTTAGATATACCATTTAGGTTTGTTTTAGTAGAATTTCTTTTTTTTCTAGTATATTTTACCCTAATTAGTGCCATCTGGGACCATGGTTTTAAATATTAACTACTCAAAGTACATTGTTAAGTAAAAAAAAAAATGAAGAAGAGTTCTTATCATATATTTGTATGAAATATTTATATTTGCATTTTAAGGGGTAGTTTAAAATAGTATGCCTTAAGTATTAAAATACTTAATGCATATGCTTAAAATACTCTGAAAAAATATAAAAGAAATTGATATGCATGTCCCCTCCAATGAAGGGCGTAGAATCCAGATTTATGATAATAAATAACTGAGTATACTGCTTAAAATTTATATTTCACTGAATACTTATTGGATGTCAGGTACTGTGTTAATTATTTTAATTTATCACCATAATCCTTCTTGTAGTTTTTGAGTGTGATATTATATGGAAGTTTTGCTTATTCAGATGCAAAAGAATAAATAATAACAAACACTTGTGACTAAACATAGTGTGTATATATTCTCCCCCTGTTGTTATTTCAGTTTTATAGCTCTTAAGTGTGGAACTAGGGATTTGACCCTAGGAAAATTTACTCTTAATAGCTACACTCTATGTGCAGGTATTTACCAAATTTATGTCTCCAGCCCTTATATCGTTCCTAAACTTACAACTCTAATAATAGCATTCAGCAGCCAACTTGACTTTTCCCTTTATGTAGCTGATAAGTATTTCAAGTATCTCAAAATGAACTCCTGATGCTTCCCATTTCCCCACACTTCACCCACCACTCCCCAGCCTGTTGCTCTTCTAGTCTTCTCTCTTACTAAATGGTAATACCATGTACCAGTTGTTCAGACCAAAATACAAGGAGTCATTCTTGATTCTCTATTTTCCTTACCTGCAACATGTAAATTCTGCCTCCAAAATATAAAAATCATAAACCAGTGATTGGTAAATCTTTGTTGTTGTTGTTTAATCGCTAAGTTGAGACCGACTCTTTTGTGACCAAACGGACTGTAACCTGCCAAGCTCCTCTGTCCATGTGACTTCCCAGCCAAGAATACTGCAGTGGGTTCTCCAAGTCCCCTTCTCCAAGGTATTTTCCTGACCCAGGGATTGAACCTACATCTCCTGAATTGGCAGGAGGATTCTTTACCACAGGGAAGCTCAGTAAACCTTTATTGGGTTTATTATAAAATTTTTATCTCTTGTCTGTATTCTGACAACTGACATTAGTGTAACATTTTTACTTTCCTCCCTTTATTTGATTCTTACCATAACCATTAGAGGTATAACAGAACAGATAGTACTGTCATAGTTTCAAATTTCAAATAAAGAAATAGGGCATTAGTTCTGGTGGATAGTGAGGCTTTCAATAAAGGAGGCAAAAGCCACAAAATAATAGACAGCTATTAAAAATTTGTTCCCTGCATATTTAAAAAGTAAAAGCAGGCCATCTAGACTACGCCTAGCCCTGTACTAACTGCTGTGGAAATTTTGTTTTTGTTTTGTTATGCTTTTTTTTGAGATAAATATAAATTCCTATTCTGCATTAACACACTTTTTATTCTTTCTGAGAGTACAAATTACATAGTACCAATGAAACAATTAACCCCAGTGAAATACAAGAATAAAATGCTACATTGCAATACTTTATATCTGCAATACCTCCCTCTAATTATTCAGATCTCACCTGCAGTGTCATTTCTTTGAAGGTCCTTTCTTGAGTACTTTATCTAAAATATCACTGTATCACTAATATCTAAATCAGGCCATTCTATTCTGTTTTATTTTTTATGTTCTCCATACCACTTTATTTATATCTGAAATTGTCTTATTTATTTTTTACATTTTTATTGTCTGTTTCCACTCATTAAAGGGGCACAATGATGACTTATGTCTATTCTGTGTACTAGTGGAACACCTCGAGGGGCTATTTTAAGGGGTAGTTTAAAATAGTATGCCTTAAGTATTAAAATACTTAATGCATATGCTTAAAATACTCTGAAAAAATATAAAAGAAATTGATATGCATGTCCCCTCCAATGAAGGGCGTAGAATCCAGATTTATGATAATAAATAACTGAGTATACTGCTTAAAATTTATATTTCACTGAATACTTATTGGATGTCAGGTACTGTGTTAATTATTTTAATTTATCACCATAATCCTTCTTGTAGTTTTTGAGTGTGATATTATATGGAAGTTTTGCTTATTCAGATGCAAAAGAATAAATAATAACAAACACTTGTGACTAAACATAGTGTGTATATATTCTCCCCCTGTTGTTATTTCAGTTTTATAGCTCTTAAGTGTGGAACTAGGGATTTGACCCTAGGAAAATTTACTCTTAATAGCTACACTCTATGTGCAGGTATTTACCAAATTTATGTCTCCAGCCCTTATATCGTTCCTAAACTTACAACTCTAATAATAGCATTCAGCAGCCAACTTGACTTTTCCCTTTATGTAGCTGATAAGTATTTCAAGTATCTCAAAATGAACTCCTGATGCTTCCCATTTCCCCACACTTCACCCACCACTCCCCAGCCTGTTGCTCTTCTAGTCTTCTCTCTTACTAAATGGTAATACCATGTACCAGTTGTTCAGACCAAAATACAAGGAGTCATTCTTGATTCTCTATTTTCCTTACCTGCAACATGTAAATTCTGCCTCCAAAATATAAAAATCATAAACCAGTGATTGGTAAATCTTTGTTGTTGTTGTTTAATCGCTAAGTTGAGACCGACTCTTTTGTGACCAAACGGACTGTAACCTGCCAAGCTCCTCTGTCCATGTGACTTCCCAGCCAAGAATACTGCAGTGGGTTCTCCAAGTCCCCTTCTCCAAGGTATTTTCCTGACCCAGGGATTGAACCTACATCTCCTGAATTGGCAGGAGGATTCTTTACCACAGGGAAGCTCAGTAAACCTTTATTGGGTTTATTATAAAATTTTTATCTCTTGTCTGTATTCTGACAACTGACATTAGTGTAACATTTTTACTTTCCTCCCTTTATTTGATTCTTACCATAACCATTAGAGGTATAACAGAACAGATAGTACTGTCATAGTTTCAAATTTCAAATAAAGAAATAGGGCATTAGTTCTGGTGGATAGTGAGGCTTTCAATAAAGGAGGCAAAAGCCACAAAATAATAGACAGCTATTAAAAATTTGTTCCCTGCATATTTAAAAATTAAAAGCAGGCCATCTAGACTACGCCTAGCCCTGTACTAACTGCTGTGGAAATTTTGTTTTTGTTTTGTTATGCTTTTTTTTGAGATAAATATAAATTCCTATTCTGCATTAACACACTTTTTATTCTTTCTGAGAGTACAAATTACATAGTACCAATGAAACAATTAACCCCAGTGAAATACAAGAATAAAATGCTACATTGCAATACTTTATATCTGCAATACCTCCCTCTAATTATTCAGATCTCACCTGCAGTGTCATTTCTTTGAAGGTCCTTTCTTGAGTACTTTATCTAAAATATCACTGTATCACTAATATCTAAATCAGGCCATTCTATTCTGTTTTATTTTTTATGTTCTCCATACCACTTTATTTATATCTGAAATTGTCTTATTTATTTTTTACATTTTTATTGTCTGTTTCCACTCATTAAAGGGGCACAATGATGACTTATGTCTATTCTGTGTACTAGTGGAACACCTCGAGGGGCGGGGTGGCTCACATATACTAGGCAAACATATTCTTATTGCTTGAGGCAATGGAATCAAAATTAGTCCTAGCCTTGCTGTGTTCTAGCTATGTGATTTTAAATTAGTTACTCTATGAGAGTTTCAGTTTCTGTTTCTGTGAAATATTTATCTTAAAGGTTTAATTTGAAAATATTCCCTGTACTCAGTTATTCACTAAGTATCATTCAGTTCAGTTCAGTTCAGTTCAGTAGCTCAGTCATGTCCAACTCTTTGCGACCCTGTGAATCCGCAGCACGCCAGGCTTCCCTGTTTATTACCATCTCTCGGAGTTCACTCAGACTCACGTCCATCGAGTCAATGATGCCATCCAGCCATCTCATCCTCTGTCGTCCCCTTCTCCTCCTGCCCCCAATCCCTCCCAGCATCAGAGTCTTTTCCAATGAGTCAACTCTTCGCATGAGGTGGCCAAAGTACTGGAGTTTCAGCTTCAGCATCATTCCTTCCAAAGAAATCCCAGGGCTGATCTCCTTCCGAATGGACTGGTTGGATCTCCTTGCAGTCCAAGGGA
>SJYT01070221.1:225644-250271 GCA_006410635.1 Cephalophus harveyi | reverse complement strand
AAAAAAAAAAAAAAACTACCTTAAGCAAATTTAGAATCACAGTGTTTTAATGGACTTCACTTCTGATAATTATTTAAGGTCTAATGTATAATAAAATATTTATTAATAGTTGAGTTTTAAAATTCTCAAAATTATGGCTCCATCTTTATAAAAATAAGTAAATACAAAAGATATCTGTATTATCTATATGTACAGATAAATGCATTCTAAAACTTTGAAGAACAATCACCAAACTAATAAGAGCAGTGGATGGTAGTGGCGTTAGGATGAGATGGAGATGTATGAAAGAAAAATTGTGCTTTGGGGTACAGAAGTTACATGTTTTTTATAGAGGAACTATCCTTGTATTACTTGTAAAATTAAGATTCTCTTAAGTGTCTCCTTGTAGGCTATTCTACACTGAAGACATCCCTGCATTTTTTAATTCATTCATTTGTTATTGACCTACCTCCTCATTCGTTAAGGCTATTGTGTATCAAGCATTTTGCTCAGCATTTAGGCTGAACTCTGAAAAAGACAAACATGGTCCAGTCCCTCAAGAGTTAATATTCTAGCTTGGATGGAGTTTTCCTAAGATCAAAACCTATTTAGCCAATTTCCAGACGTCTTCACCTGTCCCAAGGCAGTTTGAGGTCAATATCCAAACACAAACTCACTTTCCCCACAAAACTTGGGCTACTTTTGTATTTCTTCACCTCTTCATTATAATAAAAAGGAAACCTTGAGAATCATTTTCAGCTTTTCCTCCTCCCTCATCCTTAGACACTAAGTCCTGCTGTGCTCATTTTAAAGTTTCTCTTAAATCCATCTCTTATTGTCTTTGTGGTCACTCCATTAGAGGTTCTAATGATCTTTCATCAGTACTATCATTTTAGCCTTATCTGTTCCTTATCCCTCTGGATATCTACCTACTTGCACTCCAAGCCTTCATACTACTATCAAGAAATTTCTCTCTAAAACATAAATCTGATCATTCTGTTCTCTTTAAAATGGTTTGATTCAGTATTGCTAAAAGAAAAATTATCAGTACAGGCATACCTCAGAGATATTGCAAGTTCAATTCCAGACCACTGCAATAAAACAAATAATAAAGTGAGTCATGTGAATTTTCTGGTTTCCCAATGCATTTAAAAGTTGCATTTACAGTATACTGTAGTCTATTAAGTGTATGATAGCATTGTCTTTTTAAAAAATGTACATACTTCAGTTAAGAAATACTTTGCTAAAAAATGCTAGCTATCATCTGAGCCTTTGTGATAGTAATGTCAGAGATCACAGATCACTGTAACAAACATAATAGTAATGAAAAAGTTTGAAATATTGAGAGAATTACTAAAGTGTGACACAGAGACTTGACGTGAGCAAATGCTGTTGGAAAAATGGCACCCATTGTGTTTCCATTCAGGGTTGCCACAAACCTTCAATTTGTTTAAAAAACAAAATAAAACAAAACAAAACAGAGTTATCTGTGAAACACAATAAAAGTGAAAATGCAGTAAAACAAGGTATGCCTTTGTTCATAATGTGACAATCAGGGTCTTTTGCAACTAAATCTTAGGCTGTCTTCTCAGCCTCATCTTCCACTGCTTCTTCCCTCAGCATTTACTTCAGCCACAGACTTGTTATTGGTTGTCAAACATGCTATGCCTGGTACACCTCCATTCCTTTCCCTCTTAGGGAAATGCCCTATATTTCTTCTACAGAAGTTCTACATTTTATAACATCCTTCTGCCTTTATAATGCATATTGTAATTTTTTCCAAAGAACCAGATCAAATATCTACTGTAAGGACTTAAGAGACCCCCACCCAGACAAAGTTAATGGCTTCCATTTTAGAGACTGTATTTTTCTTATTTTTAAAACACTTAGCATATATCTTACATGTCTGGCACATAGTAAGGACTAAGTAAATATTTGTGTAATTAGTTAACTAGAGTTCTGCTTTGAAGCATAAAAGTATAAACTCTGGGATTCAAAAACAGTGTAATTTATTAAAATTCTTTGATTTAATTCTTGAAACAGATTTTATGCTGCGTGTGTAGTTCTTGGGTTGCAGTATTTACATGAACACAAAATTGTTTATAGGTAAGTAAAATTTCGATACCTTCTAATTGCTTGTTGATATGAAGTAGAATTAAAGATGATTAAGAATAGTTTGTGTTTAACCATCTTCATAATTTTCTCTTTCATATGGTAAGTGACCACTTAAAAAGTTAAAACCCAATTTTGAAAGACATAATTAACACAATAATTATATGATGAACTTCTTTGTTACTGGTCCTCTGACCATTACCTAATTAGAATAGTCAAATTGTAAGCTGGCCTATGATAACACAATTTACCAACAATATTCATCCTGGTGAATATTTATATTCAGTTGATCCACTATAGAAAATTTCTATAGACTACTACTACTGAAAATTTGTTCATGATAAGTAACTTGTTCCATTTTGCTTCCTTCATTAAGCCTTGCTTAATGAAGTGTACTTGAGGACATAGCTGATTAGCTGATTTATGTACTGGCACAAACTCCTTACCAAATTGTAAACCAGTTAGAAATACTTCATAGTCCAGCAACTCGTCTGTGGGTAACACTTTCAATAGCATTGCTGTAGATCAGACAAATTGTAGGAAGGCCAGTCAGAATTAAAAGACTATAAAGCAATGTTTTCAAGGTAATGGTTTCCTCATGACCTTATTTTACTCAAAGAATAAAATATTTTCAAGTTAATTTTTAATCATTTAGTATGACTTAATACCTTCCTCTTTATTTTAAATTATTCTCTTAGAATGTTAAACCTGCTTGCTTATACCTTGTTTATGCTGTTCATTTGACAGTTCTTTCTTATGGATGGTCTGTAGGGAATTGAAACGAGTCCGAGAGTTCCCTGGTGATCTAGCGGTTTGGATTCAGCACTTTAACTACTGTAGACCAAGTTCAGTCCCTTGTACAGGAACTGAGATCTTGCATGCCACGTGACATGGCCATTAACTTATTTATTTATTAAGCTTGAATAACATGAAAGTATAGGTATCATGAAAGATAATGAACTCTTTCTAAGCTTTAAAATATATATTTAAATAGATAATTTATTATCTACTGATTTTATTGATTTTTTTTTTCATTTTGCTTTTTTTTTATCCTGAACAGAGATTTGAAATTGGATAACTTATTGCTAGATACAGAGGGCTTTGTGAAAATTGCTGATTTTGGTCTTTGCAAAGAAGGTAATTGGATATTTTAAAGTGCCTTTTCTAATAAATTACTGTTGCTTTGTGCTTTGGAAGTTTTCAAGTTTGTCTATGGAAAGCAAAATTTATTTTTTAATTTATTAAAAATTAAACTTTATGCTTTATTGAGATATTACAGATTGTTCATATAATCTAATCTATAACAATTATTAAGAATTTATTCTGTGAACATAAATAAGATTAGGTTTTCAGAAATCAAGAATGGAAAATAAGAGTCCCTTTGTATGGTTAATAATTTTGTCACTACTCTAAGAAAGCATTGGTTAATCACCAGATTTTTTTGCTTTGCTGTGATTGTGCAGAGTAAATTTAAATTACATATGCCTAAAAACCTCTCCTGCCTCTTAAAACTTTTTAACATTTTAAATAGGAAAAAAATGCATATGCCTCAAGAATCTTTTATGTATATATATATATGTGTGTGTGTGTACACAGAAGTAAATATCTAAACTGGGAAAATTGAATCATATGTAGCATAAGAAAGTGTAAAAAGCATGGGCTTAGGCACCACCCTTGAATCCTGACTCTGCCACTTATTTGCTCTGTGTCTTTGGACAAGTTACTTCTAACCTCATGGAGTCTGTTTTCTCAGCTGTAAAATAAATGTAATTCTTCTTGTTTAGGAGCATTATGGCAACTAGAGATAGTGCCACAGTTTGTGGCACTGTGCCTAATATAGTAAATAGGTACATATAATACATTGTATTGTAGGAAACCTTGTCTCCCTCTCTATACCCTAGTATTTCTTGTTTCTTATTCAGCTTTCTTGCCACCATATGCTGTAGTGCTTGGCACATCTTAAGTATTCAGTGAGTATTTAATTAATAAGTAGTTGGATAAATGAATGAGTGAATCCTGTAAAGCTTTGTCCATTATTTACCCACTGACCTCCTAATTATTGAATCCAGTGAGTTTTTTTCTTTTATTGGATCTCTCTGTGTTGGACTTGTATTGGACACTGTTGACTGAAATGGTTTTGTTCCTCGGAGTCTGGCTTTAGCCCATTGCTTTTCTTAGGTAGTTTTTAGCTAGCAATTATATACTAATGATTCCCAAATCTATCATTTCCTTTCCAAACATATAGTCAGCTATTTACTAGACAGTTTTTCTTGAACAGTCAGTCAGTAGATACCTGAATCACTATCCAAACAGAAACAGTTTCTTGTCCTCAGTCTCATTGGCAGTTGATGGCGCCATAATCCTGTCAGTCTCCCAGTGTGAAAACGTGAAATTGTTCTGGACTGTCTCCTCTTCATTACTTTCCACATCCAGTTAATCACCAAATTGTATTGACATCTACCTCCTTAATGTTTGTTTTTTTTCCAAACAATATTTAAGTTTTTGATCTCCCCTCTATTTCCAATCATCATCTTGTATTAACAAGGCTACTTTAATAGCCTCTTAACTTTTCTGTCTCTATTCTTTTTCTTCCTCAAATCTCAACCTGCCATATAATTGCTGAAATACAAAAGAGACCCATATAAATTCAAAGCTGAGCATGGTACGTCCCTACTGAAAACCTTCAGTGGCAAAGACGTGATATATATTGCCTCACCTGATCTGCCTGCCTCCTCCAGCCAGGTCTCTCGAAGCTTGCTTCTTAGTACCTTCTGTTCCAGCAAAACCAAACTGCTTAGAGTCTTTGTCTCTCCGCCACTGTGACTTATCTCAACTCTATTTGCTGACTAACATCTGCTCATCCTTTATGCTTCTCAAGTATCACCTGCGCATATAAGTTACCTGAGACTCATCTCTTCCTATCCCATGTACCAAGTCAGCTTTCTAAGATGATCATAAGATGAATGAGCTTTTAACACTTTAGAATACGTTCAGACATTTTCTTCAATAAGTAGAATTTTATTTGACTAATTTATTACTATATTTTGAGGAACATATTTGGGCTTCCCTTGTAGCTCAGTTGGTAAAGAATCTGCTTGCCACGCAGGAGACCTGGGTTTGATTCCTGGGTCAGGAAGATACCGTGGAGAAGGAAATGGTATCCCATTCTAGTATTCTTGCCTGAAGAGTCCATGGACAGAAGAGCCTGGCAGGCTACAGTCCACGGGGCCGCAAGAACCAGACACGATTTAGCGACTAAATATGAAGAATGTATTTAGAAAAACCAGTTAGCTAAAATGTTAATACTGTATCTCTATATAATATGATACACTCATTCAACTCTTGATTATCCAAGGGTTTGCTTTGGTAGTTTTCAGACTATACTCAATGCTATTTTTATAATAAAGCAAGTAAGCATATTTTAAAATTTTAATTGACAGGGTAGAAATTAAAGTTTAGAATAAGTTTTCTTTTTTTTTTCTTTTTAACTTCTTAGCAGCACTTATAAAGTAATGACAAGAAAGAAAAAATAAGTAGTAAAATGAAACATGGAAATTTTATTTATTTTTATCCATTAATTAAATAATAGAGTTGCAGTTTACTCCATATTAATTCTTAGCATTTTCTTTAAAATCTTTTTCATGGGCTACCCTGGTGGTCCAGTGATCAGGACTCTGAGCTGTCAGTACAGAGTATCTGGATTTGATTCTGGATCAGGGAACTAGAGCCTGCGTTCCACAGCTTAAAGATCCTGCATGCTGCAACTAAAGATTCTGTGTGCTGCAGCTAGGATCTGGTGAAGTCAAAAATAAATAAATAAATATAAAAAAAGAATCTTTGATGTACTTTGAGTTTGATCACCATGCACAAATGTACACCTTTAATTTTGCTTCCTAACGATATCTTCTGACTCTTATGCTAGATTTTTTCTTTGCTAACAAGTATTTGAATTTTATCTTTTTCAGGAATGGGATATGGAGACAGAACAAGCACATTTTGTGGCACTCCTGAATTTCTTGCCCCAGAAGTTTTAACAGAAACATCCTATACAAGGGCTGTAGATTGGTGGGGCCTTGGTGTCCTTATATATGAAATGCTCGTTGGTGAGGTAAGTAGTATAAGATAGATAAAATGGAAAGATGATTGAGAGAACAAAGCATGTCATTTATAAAACCACTTAATATGTTTCCTGCATAAATAGAACTTAAGCTTTATAATTACTTACATGTATTAGTAATGCTTATGATCCTATATTACCTTCACTGTCTTTTTTAGGTTTTTATATTTGTGGAATGTATACCAGTATGGGCTTCCCAAGTGGCACTAGTGGTAAAGAACCTACCTGCTTGTGCAAGTAGACGTAAGAAATCAGATTCAATCCCTGGATCGGGAAGATCCCCTGGAGGAGGGCAAGGTAGCCTACTCCAGTATTCTTGCCTGGAGAATTCCATGGACAAAGGAGCCTGGTGGGCTCCAGTCCATGGGGTCACAGAGCGTAGGATGCAACTGAAGTGATCTAGCACACTTGCATGGTTATATTTTATGATTTTTAAACACAGTCATACATAACTGATCTTTGCATAGGAAATAGAAAGCAGGAAGACTGATTAGAGGAATGTACTCTGTATCTATAAAGAAAAGTCAGCTATACATTGGTCTGAAATAAATGATACCTTCAGAAGCAATATAGCAGAATTGAAAAGATTAACATTTTTTTTCCTACTATTTTCTTTATATTAACTTAAAATGAATTTCTGGGGATAGCTTAGTTTTACACAGAAATTGTTACCAAGCTTAGAAAACAGTGAATTATAGCTAATTAATAAAAGAGTAAGAAGAGATTAATCTATTTTGTTATAAATTGTTGAAAATTATTAATTAAGGTGGAATTAAGAAAGAGTAAATATTTAGACAAGTAATTGAAAACTACTTAGATGGGCTTGATGGTCTTGAGATGAAAGAAAAATTTTCTTAAGGAATTGGTTCCTTGTTCTATGGTTTTTCCAATGCCAGTGACCAACCTTGTACATTCTAGGCATGAAAAAACTAGTAGCTGAATGAATGAATGGCTAAATTGTTTTTTATTTTTTAATAAGCCAAAATAATACTTTACTGGGAAAATCAGGTCAGACATACTAGGCACAGAATATATTCTAAAGAAAAAGAAAACAAAATTCTGAGTATACAACATTTGCACTTGACCATCAACTATATCTCATTGATATGGAAGTGGATGGATAGAATAAATCTGTATTAGTCAGACCTCTTGCTGCTGCTGGTGCTGCTAAGACCAGCAGTTGGACACTTCAGTCGTGTCCGACTCTGTGTGACCCCATAGACGGCAGCCCATCAGGCTCCCCCGTCCCTGGGATTCTCCAGGCAAGAACACTGGAGTGGGTTGCCATTTCCTTCTCCACTGCGTGAAAGTGAAAAGTGAAAAGTCAGTCCTGTCCAACTCTTCGTGACCCCTTGGGCTGCAGCCTACCAGGCTCCTCTGAACATGGGATTTTCCAGGCAAGAGTACTGGAGTGGGTTGCCATTGCCTTCTCCAGGCTAAATTGTTGAATGTCAGAAATTTCTAGTTTTGCTCTGTGATTGTCATTTAGTGGCACTTATCCCAAACAAGTAGATAAATGATTTTAGTTCATCCACTGACAGTGCCCTTTGATATGTAAATTGGAATGGAAACTTGGAAAAAATTGAAAAGAAATAGTGAATTAAAATATATACTGTGTGCCGGCACTGTTCTATGTGCTTTATAAGTATTAGCTCACTTAATTTTTCATCAACATTTAATGAGCTCAATAGTAGTCTTATGTTTATTTCCAGATGCATAATTAGAGACACAAAGAAGTTAGTAACTTTGAAGTTTTACAGCTCTCATATAGAGATTTTAACTTAATCTCTAAACCATTGTACTTTGCTGCCTCCAAGATATCCACACAAATTTATTTCACCTCTGTTTAGAAAAGAGAAAAGCATACAGTGCTCTACGACAGAAAGATAAATTTTACACCTTATTTGCAGTTTTCGTTACTTTCTACAAGTGCCAGAAGTACCACAATAGTTGTTTCTGTAAGCTCTGATATACTTAAACATTTTTTTAAGTAACATTTTTGTTGCTTTTTTTTAAAATTTAGTGTTCAATTATGTATGAGATTTGTTACCAAAAATTAGATGCTTGCTTAGAATTTATTCTTCATATTGGAGATGACATGCAAAAAATGAGAGTCTCTTATCAAATACTATAAAATTAAGAGCCAGTTAATTTTACTCCCCTCGATTCTAAAGTATCTGGGAGATTTGGCAGTGAACAGTGAGGAAGTTCCTGTCTCATGTTGTTTAAAGGAACTTCTCATTGGTTAAGCTCTTACTAGGAGATAAAAGACAGTGAATCTGGCTATTTCTTCACAATTGCCTTTTGCAATTTAATTTCTTTTTAGCACCTCCATAAAAGGAGAATTGGGAAAAGAAACTTAAAACTCACTAGTACATATATTTTATAATTTTATAGCACTGGTGAAATCTTAGCATTACCTTTTCATAAATTTATAAAAGTGAGGTTTGGCTAAAGTTTATATCTAATTCCTCTATTAATACAAATGATTGAAAACTTACTGGATATATAATATTTTCAAATTTGTATGAGTTGTGAGGACTTGAATCAACCCTAGGAATAAGCTAACATCAGGTCCCCTTTCTGTGTGCAAAGAGTGAAGTTATCAGAGAAGTTTAAAATAACCTTAGATATTAGACTTAGATCCTTGACATCTGAACAGACTATTGAATTCTTTTAATGTGTGCTTAAAATAGATTTGTTAACCTTCCATTGTTAGTACTGTTAGCTTATAATCGATTTGCAGAAAAAAAACTTCAACAGCTTAACAAGTATGTAAATATATTTTCACTATTCAAAGACTTGTGGAGTGAGTTTTCAAATACAGAATTGACTTATCAGATAGGAGTCAAAATTGCTTTGTATTACCATATGAAATTCTCATTGAAAATCCTTGTGAAATAGGATTTTCTCCTTATTGTCTCAATCCCTGAAATTATATTGTCCCATATAACAGGTATTCAGTGTATGTATTTTGAGTGAGTAAATGAACAAGCCTGATTTTGATACAACAAGCTTGAGTTTTATCAGGCCAAAACTGAAATTTTGATAACTGAAAAGTTTGAAATTTTCTTAGATACAAACAATAATATTAGCAGTTCAGCTTTAGTATATTGGGTTCTGAAATGATTTTCATAGGTAATAAGTCATATTTCTGAGGTAATTCATATTTCGTAGCCATATTTTCAGTGTAGTTGAGAGTTTATCCCCATGTACATCAAATTGTTATATTGAATGTTTATTTAACTACTTTTTTTATTACTCAGCATAATTACTGTCACTATGAGCAACCATCTTAACATTCTTCTGGTTAACTGCCTCAGGACCTGTTGTGTATAGAGCATTAAATATGCCTGGAAATAATGTGTTTTTTGGCTCCTTTCAGTTTAATTTTGTTTACAGTTGCTTCTTAGTACAATCAAATTGTCTCTAATTGTGTTTTGCCATTATTAATTTGCTATTGACTGTGGAATTCAGAACACATTCGTGTCTGATATATCTCCACAAACTGTGCTTCCCACTGTAGTTACACTTCACCTTATGCATTTCCTTCTGTCTTTCCACAAGATTTCAATAAGCGTATATGGCGTGTCCTCTGGATAATAGATACATATCTATTGTGTGTCTGTAGTAGCTTCTTGTAGTCCTTATTTGTTTTGGTGGAAGGTTTTTGTTTGATTTTGTTTTTCCTTTTTCTTGGTTTCCTCAGTACTTTGTTCTTTGTTGTATTTCAGAACTTTGAATAGATAAGATTTTACTGTATTGAAACTCATTGTGACTAACTCAGAGATATTTCTTCTAGTCTCCCTTTCCTGGTGATGATGAAGAGGAGGTCTTTGACAGTATTGTAAATGATGAAGTAAGGTATCCAAGGTTCTTATCTACAGAAGCCATTTCAATAATGAGAAGGGTAAGAATTTTGTTGTAACATATATGTTTTATTTATAAAATAAATACGATACTCAAATACTTTGGCCACCTGATGCAAAGAACTGATTCATTGGAAAAGACCCTAATGCTGGGAAAGATTTGAAGGCAGGAGGAGAAGGGGACAACAGAGGATAAGAGGTTGGGTGGCATCGCCAACTCAATGGACATGAGATTGAGCAAGTTCAGAGAGTTGGTAATAGACAGCGAAGCCTGGTGGTAATGGACAGGGAAGTCCACGGGGTTTCAAAGAGTCAGACACCACTGAGCGACTGAACTGACTGATATTAAGAATATGTCCCAGTAGCATTTTAGAAATTGTTCTTCAGTCATAGATGTTCGTGGTTTAGACAAACACATACCAAAAGAAACTCTAAAAGGTTGCAAGTTACGAGAATCCTTCTCAGTGAATCTCTGGTTTTATTTTTACTTTCTTCCTTTGTATTGTGTTAGTTATTAAGAAGAAATCCTGAGCGACGCCTTGGAGCTGGTGAAAAAGATGCAGAGGACGTGAAAAAACACCCATTTTTCCGAGTAAGTGTGAAAGTTTACAAATTTTCTGATACTCTAGCAGGTAGAAGTAGGAAACTAAACTGGTCATTTTATATTTTGTAATCCAGCTAATTGATTGGAGCGCTCTGATGGACAAAAAAGTTAAGCCACCATTTGTACCTACAATTAGAGGACGGGAAGATGTTAGTAATTTTGATGATGAATTTACCTCAGAAGCACCTATTCTGACTCCACCTCGAGAACCAAGGATACTTTCAGAAGAGGAGCAAGAAATGTTCAGAGATTTTGACTACATTGCTGATTGGTGTTAAGTTCCTACACACTGTGAAACCAAGCAGACTGACTCATAAGAAGACCTCTTAAAAATAGCAGCCCTTCATTTGCTCTCTGTGCCAACAAAAGCTTCTGAGTTTTTTTAAGCATATGAAGATGTGTTTAAAAGTACTATTCTAATACCTTCTTGAAAAGTGGCTTTTCAATGTATTTTAAACAAAATTCTGAACACTGGAAACAGTTTCATGGAGTTTAAGCTGAATGAACATTTGGTCATGAAAATCTATCACAAATGAATACTTTTGGATCAATAGTCTTATTTTTTAAAATCAGAGGGAAAAAAAACACTCTTCTACAGTCCCTAGCTTTG
Organism: Cephalophus harveyi; assembly: GCA_006410635.1. Classification (NCBI taxonomy): domain Eukaryota; kingdom Metazoa; phylum Chordata; class Mammalia; order Artiodactyla; family Bovidae; genus Cephalophus; species Cephalophus harveyi. Next base: position 238,980 of record SJYT01070221.1, on the reverse strand, counting down.
CCGTATGCCTGCCTTAAATGGAAGGAAAGTTAATTAGTTAATTTTCCTTAGGTGTGTTTTACAAAAACAGGAAAAGAGGGCTTAGGATGTTATTACTATTCACACTTAGTATGATTCTGTTTGAATAAGGCAAATGCTCTTATTTTTTTAAAGAAATTACTGTAATATCCAAAAAAATGTAGTAATAGTTTGTGCACATTTTGGGGCTTTTTAAAAATGAAATGAATTGATGTCTTGTATTATACATTTTCTATATTTATTAGAAAATTTTTATTGCCTTATCTTTACCAACCATGTAACAGAGCCTCATAGCTTTCCAATTGAGCTACTTGCCAAACAATCTTATTAAATCAACCATGCTGAAACAAACAGGAACAACTAAACATCTGCATTTACTTAGAATTTTAAGAATGAGGACTTAATGATCATCCTGAACCAAGATACTGTTTTTACCTGTATGCATTCCCAAAGTCTAGATGCTTAGTACATTCAGTCATGCTTTCTTCCAGAATCAGTGAACTGATTGCTCCTTTTTTTGATACGCATTGTACATTTATCAACCTAGTTCATCTTGTTCTTGTGTCTACTGTAGAAGGGAACTATATCTTTGTTAAAACATATGGATTATCATTGTATACATGCTGTGAACATGTATATGTGCAAGTTGTAATGTATTCTATGTTGTAGGTTTATTATTTAATTTCACCACTTCATCACTTTTGTACAGTGGCCCAGCAGACACCTCAGACTCCAGCATTCACATTACGTGCATCTGTACATTTTAGGCCACTGGATCCATATTTTATTGGCAGTTACTGAGGGCAGAAGCAATATATTATAACAGAATGTATAAATATTTTTGATAAAACAGTCTATATTTTATAAAAATTATTATAACACTAAAGCTGTACCTCAAAAGTCTCAAAAATAATTTGATCAAATACTTTGTACAAGGATCCATTTGTGGCTTTTTAATGCCCTTACAGGAAAGTCTTTTTGCAAGCCATGACTTTTCTACTTGCCTGGAGTTTTGGGTTTTTTGTTTTGTTTTGTTTCAATTATTTTCCCTCCTGGTCCATGACTTTATTGTTTTTCCTTAGTTCAATAATAACATCTTTGATTCTGTGCTTAGCATGTTAGGGTCGTCATACCTCAGGAATAGCAAGTTGTTAACTAACCAATAATGAGTTAACCATTTAATCACTATTGTCTTATGTCTTAAAAAATGCTGAAGTTTAAATCCTATGAGAAAATGATTATAGAGGTTTTTTGAGCTTAAAACATATATGAATATTCCACCTTGCCAGAGTATGTTGGCATGTTTTTGCTATACTCTGAGAACAGTTAAAATTGTTCAGAGATACTTTCTATTTCCTTATAAATTGATTATAAACCATGATCCCTTGGGGGAAAATCTTATAGGAAAAGGGAGCAATATGTTGTTTTAAAATTATTTTAAAATGCCAGTTCACTTCCTTGGTAAAGGACAATAGAGGATCTTAGCTAAACTGTCTGCTTTTAATTTAAACAGTGTTAATACAACATTAAAAAAAACACTAAATACTTTTGAGGTACAGTCTGGTCACCTTTTCTGGTTCTCAAATAAGCATAGAAAGCAATGTCTAAAATAGGTTTTTAGCATTAAAAACTGACATAGCATTTTGTAACTACACAGTGTACAGAATTTTTTTTTAATTAAAATCAATCACTAAAATTAGAGGGCAGGGTATATTCACACAATTAAGCTGAAGAAAGCACTAATTATTTTCTGTAGTTTTAAAAATATATATATTTTAGATTTAAAATTTTTAAACTCTATAGAGTGTAAATATATTTTGTTATTACTGTATGTGTAAGTGACTGCTCAAGCACTTTGTAAGGAAATTAGGATATTTTAGAATGGTACACTATGCATTCAAATGAAATGTGCCTTTATGTCATTTTAAGAAAAAGTGTTTTGCAGTCATAAATTACCACAAATGCACAAATTAAAGTTTAAATAGATTGTAATTTGTAACTTTGTTTTTAAGTATTATTTCCTTTTGGAAGCTTACTATTGGTCAAAATATGTATTCGCTTTACTATATTCAAAATCTTGAAGACAAGTTAGCTTTAGTTAATCTTCTTGCAGGTACTTTTAGTCCTGGGGAAGGGCAAAATCGTTAAGAATCAAACTGAATTTTCTACTTCACTGGTAATACTGGGAAAATTTTGCATTTTTCTCCTATAAGTTTAGTAGCATCTTTCATTCAGTGGTTACTTACGCAATGCCTTCTGTGTGCTAGACACTAAGGATAGAAAAGTACAAAAAAGAAAGCACCAAAGTCTTCATAAATGAAGAATGGTATACATTAATGCTAAAATGTATTATATGTACTTTTGTTTGAGATTAATTTATTTAATTTTAGGACATGACTTTTTGAAAATAGGTAAACAAAAACAGATTACTAGCCATTTTGTAGTCATCTTATTCAAAAATTATGAATGGAATATTTTAGAAATGTAAAAAAGATCCATGCTATCTCTGTGACACAAATTAAGGTCATAATGTAAACCACCATTATATGTTGACTAAGTGAAAGCTGCATTATAGATTGAAGTCTAACAGAAGTTTTACAAGTGCTGCTAATCTTTACAAGTGCTCACTGAGGGGTGAGTATGAGAAACCCAAAAGAACAAATGCCAACCCATGGATCATATTTTTAATTCAGAATTTTTATTTACCTTCTAGCTATTTTTTGATATCTAGTGTTTCTCTGATATAAGCTTCATATGTATATACAAATATAACTGTGTATTTATAAACATATGTATATAAATATATACATATATAAATAGAGGTAAGTTTTTAAAGTATCTTTTAAGTGTCAAAAATCTTGCATGATTTCTACTTCTAGTATCATGACTAAGTAGAAGCTCTCAGACATCCAAAAGGACACATATTTTGAGTCATTGCTAGTCTCATTAAAGATAAAAGTGGTCTCTGGCAATTCCTCACTCCAAAATAGTCAAACAAACTTTTGAGCATGAATCTGGACACATTAGGGCTTCAGCATCTAAGAGTTAGGGAGTATCCAAGCACAAGAGTGAGAATACTCAGAGATGGGGAGATTAGTCCAGAGAAGTTGAAAGTTGGAGAGGATAAGAGCCAGGATGGAGGGTAGCTGACTTTGGAAATGCAGGCTCCCAGAAGAAATAGAGTTGCCACGGATGGATTTCTGTAGCACCACTGGTATGGGGATAACAAACTTTGGAATTGCAATAGAACTTACATTCTGTGCTAAAATTCTCTAGAGGAGCTCAAGTTCCATTTTACGTATCACTGTCTGTCTACTAGTAGAATCAAATATTTTCTGAATAAAAACTTCTCTGGGATGGAAATATATAGGATTTTCACAAATTAAAATCAAGCAGTACACTATCACAGATTACCAAATAGATGAGTTTCAGGAAGTTATCTTTAATGAAGCCAATAAAAAAAGCAAATACAGACATCCCCTTCAAAAGATTGCAAATATTAGGATCCTTAGATGCAGAATATAACTATATAAAAATGTTAATATGCCTAACATTTACCAGCATAAATATGTAAAATGATATTTGAAAGAAATTAACATTTTGAAAATTAAAAAAATATATATATATAATTTACCAAGTTTGAAACTCAGTGGAAGCATTACAGCAGATGAGACAGGTGAAAAAAGAACTTCGTAAGTCAAATAAAGCAATGATAAAATGAAAAATATGAAAGGAGTTTTAAGAGGTATGGAAGATGGAAGGGAGACTCAATCAGAAGAAATGGGAGAGAGGCACTATGTAAAGGATAATGGCTGCGAATTTCCCAGAGATGAAAAATATTTAAGAAGTACCATATTCTCCATGCAGAAACATAAATTTATGCATAGAATCATTGTTGTGAAGCTGCAAACCACAAAGACAACATCTTGAAAATACACAGGGGGAAAGGACTAATAGTATAAGGGCTTCCCTGACAGTAAAGAATCTGCCTGCAATAAAAGGAGACCCGGGTTCCATCCCTGGGTCAGGAAGATCCTCTGGAGAAGGAAATGGCTACCCACTCCAGTATTCTTGCCTGGTCAATTCCATCATTGTAGTGAAACTGCAGACCACAAAGACAACATTTTGAAAATGCCAGGGAGAAAGGACTAATTATCTATGAAGGAAAGACAAAGAGTTAACTTTTCAATAGCAACAATGGAAGGAGTGGAATATTATTTTCAGAGCATTGAAAAATGAAATGTCAACCTGGAATTGTGTAGAAAGTAAAATTATTTTTTTAAGAATCAGAGCAATTATAAATATTTTTTAAAAGAGTTTGGATCGAGAGTCATACTCAAAAGGAAGTGCTTCAAGAAGAAAGAAAATGATCCCAAAATGATGACCTAAGATACAAAAAAAGGCTTGTAAGCAAATAAAATGGTAAACAAGGAAATCTAAATAAACCAAGTCCACACATAGAAGCCTTTTTTCCCCTAGGTTAAGTCAACAGAAACCTGGATAGCAGATGTAAGAAAATGGAGAGATCAGAGCTAAAGTATTCTATTGTGGTGTTGGGGTGTCAAGGTATTGATTAACTTTAGTTAAATGTATAATCATCAAATGTCAAGGATACTCACTGAAAGAATATAGTGTATATAAATTCCAAATCAAAGATGGTGGAAGTCTAAATGAATAACAGTGTAAATAGAGAAAGCTGACTGAGTAGTTAAAAGCAAAGTAAAAAAGGAAATTGACTTTCTAATGTTTACAAAAAGCTCAATCTAAAATAGACGTACATAGAGAAGTTGAATGTAAAAGTAGGAGGAAATATATATAATGCAAAAACCAGTCAAACTGAGGCTGTGCTGGCTTTACTTAATATCGAACAAAACTGATTTGCGATGCATCTTGAAAAAAAGACGTTTTTGTCACCAAGAGTGGAGTGTTTCCACACAATGATAAAAGATTAAATTCACCAAAAAGGTACAGTAATTCAAAGCACATATGTATCTAATAAAGTAGTCTCTAAATACAAACTTTAAGAGCTACTTAAAAATAGCAAATATTCATTAGGGTGGAAGAGTTCAATTCGCATTCTTCGACAACAGACTTTTTAACTAGCAAAGATATAAAATGTTGAAAACAATAAGCTTGGTCCAGTGGACATACATAGATTTCTGCATCCAACAATTAAGAGAATCTACATTCTTTTCAAATAACATTTACATTTACAAAATGGAGCATTTACAAAAATTGCAGAAAATTATAAAGTTATACCAATTATATTTTCTAACTAGTTAGAGCAAAAAGATTATATATAAATTTTATCTCATAGATAATGATATAAAAATACTAAAAAATATTACCAAATCAGATTCAGTGATATATACAAAACACACTATTCCATTAGCAAATTAAGGATGAGTTAGTATTAGAAAATCTACAATTGTCATTTACCATAGTAACAGGTTATAGAAGAAAAGGTAATAGATTTAGAAACAGGTGATCACATTCATGCTTTAATAGGGCATAGCAGAGTTGGTTAAACTGATAAGTGATATATATAGTAAGACAAAAAACACAAGTAACAAAACTCGGTGGCATCATCCCATACGAGGAAACATTCTCTTTAAAACTAGGGGATAGGGCTAGGATGCCTGGCATTGCTATTCAACATTGAACTCTGCTACTCTCAATAATATAAGCATTCAAAGGAGAATGTAAAATGGTTATTATTTGCAGGCGATATGATTATCAACCTAGAAAACTCAAAGACTCAGAGGTTAAAGCGTCTGCCTCCAACGTGGGAGACCCGGGTTCGACCCCTGCGTTGGGAAGATCCCCTGGAGAAGGAAATGGCAATCCACTCCAGTGTTCTTGCCTGGAGAATCCCATGGACGGAGGAGCCAGTCCACGGGGTCGCAAAGAGTCGGACACGACTGAGCGACTTCACCTCACCTCACAATTAGCTAACAATCATAGTTGATCTAAGATTCTGGTTATAAGATGAAGATACAAAAAGCTGGTAACATGTCTTTGGATCATTATCAAGTAATTAGAATACAAAATATTTTTAAAAACCAACCTTACAATAGCAACGAAATTTAAGTTACCTGAAAATAAATTTAACAAAAGATGTGCAAAATCAGTTGTTCTTGTTTTTTTTTTAATTCTTTACGGGGAGACATTAAAGAAGACCTAAGTAAATGTAAAAATATCTCATCTTATCATGTGCTGCCAGGTTTTCCTCAAATTGCTCTGTAGGTTTAAAGCAACTCCCATCAGAGTTGCAACATTTTTTTTGGTAGAACTTTACAAGTTCATTCTAAAATTTATATGGGGCTTCCCTGGTAGCTCAGCTCTTTAAAGAATCCGCCTGCGGTGCAGGAGACCCCGGTTCAATTGCCTGGGTTGGGAAGATGCCCTGGAGAAGGGAAAGGCTACCCACTCCAGTATTCTGGCCTAGAGAGTTCCATGGACTGTATAGTCCATGGAAAGTTTATATAGAATAAAAAGTCAATAATAGTAAAGAATAGTTTAAAAATTTCTGAAGAACAAAGAAGAGGAGAAGGAATTTACCCTACCACATATGAAGAATTTAAAAAGTGTAGCAATTATTTGTAGAATTGGTACATATTACAAATTAAACAATAAGGCCAAGGAACAGACCCACACATATATATAAAACTTGATATACAAAACAAGCAACCTGGGGACTTCCCTGGTGGCACAGTAGATAAGAATCCGCCTGCCAGTGCAGGGAACACAGGTTCAGTCCCTGGTCTAGGAGGATCCCAGAGAAAACTAAGCCCGTGCACTGCAACAAGAGAAACCACCACGGTGAGAGGCCTGCACACAACTAGAGCGCCCCTTCCCACCACACCCGCGGAAGCGCGCACAGCAGTGAAGACAGGCTCAATCAATAAACGTCTTAAAAAGAGCAATGTGACAATTCAGTGGAGAAAAATAATGTTCCATAGATAGAGCCAGGAAAACTGCTTATCCATATGGAGAGGGTCTAAAAAAGAGACTGAATTTCTGTGTTACACCATCCTAAAATTTCAAATGAATTACAAAAATGTCAAAAGTAAGACATGAATCAGTGAAAATACTATACATAGGAGAAGAAAGCACTAAAATGTAAGGAAAATTCAAAAGTACTGTTTATGAGAAGACATCATAAAGTAAAAAGGCAAGTCACAAACTAGAAGATTATTTCCATCATGTAATAGAATGATAGCTAATATAGATTAAAAGTTCCTGAAATTCAATAAGGAAGACAATGATAAAGTTCAAAAGATATGAACAGGTATTTCACATGAACAGTATATGTGTGCAATCTCAACTGTTCTTAGAAACTATAAAATCAAGACCATACTGAGATAAAATTGTGTGCTGTGCTCAGTTGCTCTGTCGTTTCCAACTCTTGTGCCCCTGTGGACTGTAGCCCACCAGACTCCTCTGTCCATGGGATTATGCAGGCAAGAATACCGGAGTTGCCATTTCCTCCTCCAGAAGATCTTCACAACTCAGGAGCTGAACTCACATCTGTGGTTCCTGCATTGGCAGGCAGATTCTTTACCACTGAGCAATTGTGCACATTCAAGTGGCAAAATTTTATGTTCAGCTCATATCAAGTGGTAGAGATGGAGTGGAGGAGGAAAGTGAAATCTTGTGTAAATTGATGTGAGGAGTATAAAGAAATAGCCACTCTGGGAACACAATTTGGTATTATCTTGTAAAGTTGAACGTTAACATATTTTGGTACCCAGCCTTCCCAAGTGGATCGAGTGGTAAAGAATCCACCTGTCAATGCAGGAGATGTAAGAGACATGGGTTCAATCCCTGTGTTGGGAAGATGCCCTAGAATAGGAAATGGCTACCCTCTCTGGTATTCTTTCCTGGAGAAATTCCATAGACAGAGGAGCCTGGTTGGCTCCAGTCAGTGGGATTGCAAAGAGCTAGACATGACTGAGCGCTCAGTGTACTGTATCCTAAAGAAACTCTTACACACAATACTGTTCCCAGCACTGCTGCTGCTAAGTCGCTTCAGTCATGTCCGACTCTGTATGACCCCATAGACGGCAGCCCACCAGGCTCCCCCATCCCTGGGATTCTCCAGGCACGAACACTGGAGTGGGTTGCCATTTCCTTCTCCAACGCATGAAAGGGAAAAGTGAAAGTGAAGCCGTCACAGTTCAGAAGCATCAATTCTTCGGCACTCAGCCTTCTTCACAGTCCAACTTTCACATCCATACATGCATGACCACAGGAAAAACCATAGCCTTGACTAGACGGACCTTAGTCGGCAAAGTAATGTCTCTGCTTTTGAATATACTATCTAGGTTGGTCATAACTTTTCTAATGTTTTAATAAAATATAATTAAACCATGAAATATTATAGACCAATGATGATCAACTGCCCTTATAGTGAACAGTACAAAAGAGCAAAATATGTGAAAGAAGCTAATAAAGATGATGTACAGTGTCATATAAGTTTTTAAAAGTTAAAAATTAAGCCAAACCAAACATAAATGTGATTTTTTTAAAAAATTGCTTTTCTTTTTTAAGCAAGTAATTGTTGAACAAAAATAAAGATAGGAATATCTGATGAAAGAATATGACAGGGGTGGAATACACATGATGATGCAAAGAGCTGACTCATTGGAAAAGACCCGGATGCTGGGAAAGATCGAAGACAAAAGGAAAAGAGGGCAGCAGAGAATGAGAGAGCTGGATAGCATCACTGACTCTTCAGCCCCTCAGTCGTGCCCAGCTCTGCGACCCCATGGGCTGCAGCACACCAGGCTTCCCTGTCCATCACCAACTCCCGGAGCTTGCTCATACTCTTGTCCATCGAATTGGTGATGCCATCCAACCATCTTATCCTGTCGATACTTGAGCAAACTCTGGGAGATAATGAAGGACAGGGACGCCTGGCCTGCTGCAGTCCATGGGGTCGCAAAGAGTCAGACAGCACTTAGCAACCGAACAACAATAATACTGATAGGTAGAAGTGTAGATCTTCAGTTTGGATGGTGATTTAATCAGTTCAGTAATATTAATAAATTATCTACTCACCATCTTGAATCCTCACTTTTCTCCTTTTCTACCTTATATTGCCATCTCCATCATAGTGTTTAATGTATATCCTCAACCCCCTGCTCCTCACTTGCTTCTTAATCCTGTTAAACCCATCCAAATCTGTATTAAATCTGTTTCTGCATCTAAATAACCATGCTAACTTGTCTCACTACCATGAAGTGAACCAATACTAAATTTCCTTCGTCTGGTGGTTCTCAAACTTTAAAGTGCATTAGAATCTCAGAATCATTAGATGAACTTGTACATGAGCCTTATCAATCAGATTGTTCGTTTTTTTTTTTTTTTTAATATTGGTTTGTATGAGTTCTTTGTATATTTTGGATACTAACTCCTTCTCTGATACATGGTTTGCAAACACTTTCTCCCATTCCATAGGTTGCCTTTTCGTTTTGTTAATTTTCTCTTGCTGTGCAGTAGCTTTTTAGTTAATGTAGTCCCATTTACTTATTTAGCTTTTGTAGCTTGTGCTTTTGGTATCGTATCTAAAAAATCATTGCTCAGACCAGTGTCCGGCAACTTTTTTCCTATGTATTCATGGAGTCTTATGGTATTAGATCTTAGGTTTACATCTTTAATCTGTCTTGAATTAATTTTGTGTATAGCGTCTGACAGATCCAGCTTCATTTTTTTGTTGCACATGGTTGTCCAGTTTTCCTGGCACCCTTTATTGAAGGGGCTATCTTTTCCCCACTGAGTTCTTGGATCTCTTGTCAAACATTGATTATAGATGTGGCGGGGGCATATTTCTGGACTCTGTACTGTGCTATGTCCGCTTTTATGCCAGTACCGTGCTGTTTTAATTAGCTGTGTAGTATAGTTTAAGATGAGCAAGTGTGAATGAATGCCTTTGGTTTTGTTCTTCTTTCTCAAGATTACTTTGGTCATTCAAGTTTCCTTTTGTGGCTCCAAACAAATTTTTAGGATTATTTTTTTCTATTTCTATGGAAAATATCATTGGAATTGTGATGGAATCTATAGATAACTTTGAGTAATACAGATGTTGTGTATAGAAACACAACTGATTTTTATATGTTGATTTTACATCCTGTAACTTTACTGAATTTGTTAATTCTAGTTTTTTTTTTTGTTTAAGTCTTTAGGGTTTTCTTTCAATAATATCATGCAATCTGCAAATAATGACAGTTTTACTCCCTTCTTTCCAATTTGGATGCCTTTTCATTTCTTGCTCAACATTTTTCTCACTCCATTTTGATTGCTTGCTGACTTTGCTGTAGCTTTATTTGCTTATACATTGGAGCCAGAAATACTGTCTTTATGTCAAAGCGATCAGTTTGCCCTCCAGCATCAAAACACATTGCCATTGTTCAGCTGAGCATACGGTTAAGTGATGGGCTTGCATCTAGGAACTGTGTTGTATACCCCACCCAAAAGTACATGTGTGTGTGTGTCTGTGTGTAAACATCTGTGTCTCAACTTTTTAAGTATTAGGATCACTTAGCACAAACACCTGTGAAAGGCATGTAAAATTGAGACCAGCTGAGAGACAATTCACCTGGCTCCCTTATGTTCACTCTGAAAAATAGATTTATTAAAATATGGAGTAAAATAAGAGACAAACTGGTAGCAAAATTTACTTTTCTTTCTCTTTTGTATGGGTGTACATGCCAAGTAGGTATTTGTATAAATGAAATATGTGCTTGATGTTGCCAAGAAAATATAATTATGTAATTTGCAAAACACCCCTCCTCTCTTCAAATAATCAGCACTATCTCCTAGCCATGAACACACATAAACAGAAATCTAAGCTATCAAGATCACCATCTTGGCACCAGGGCAGTTTAAGTGTTCCCATTTTCACTGAACTTTTAGAGCTTGCCTTTTAGCCTCACCCACTTTCTATTCAGTTCTACTTTATTCACTTGCTTGTCATCCTAATCAGATCTCTGACCCGAAACCATTGCCTGCTTGTGACCTTAGTATTACCACTTTTCCCTGTTTTTAGAAGCACAATAGTAATATTTTAAAATTTTAGTATTCTACCATATATGATCACATTTAATCCCCAAGCCTATCCCTGTGAAGTTGGCCAGGTGAAGGAAGTTGCCCCAGCTCACACGGCTGCTAAGTGGCAGAGCCAGAACCTTGACCCCTTCTTTGCCCAGTATTTTTTTTTCTGTTATGCTACAAACCTTTTAAGTTTGTTTTAAATTAGACCAGTCGATCGTCAACTCCCCCTGAAAGTAAGATGAAGACAGAATAAAATTAAAACTCCCCTTTCCCTTCCCCCAGGAATACTAACTACATCAGTGGTATTACTTCTTATTGCATTACATCAGGAGAAATGTAATATCACATTTTTCCACTAAGTTTGATCACTTGTTTACGTTGATGAGCATGAGACCTCTCTTTGTGAAGATATATTTTTCCTTTATAACTAACAGACAATCTGAGACAATACATTTTTTTCCAAACAACCTTCCTCCCAATACTTACCTGAATAACTTATATTACATTGGGAGTTGCAGAATAGTTTTCCATTGCTAGTATTTCATCTACATGTGATAACTGCCATTCCTGTTAAGCTTGCCCTTTATCCTCCTAACCTAACTTAAAAAAAAAAAAAAAATTGAGTATTGTGTGGGTTTTTTAAAATCATTGTATTATAATCCATTGCTATTACAATTTTTTTTTCTTGGATGCTTCAATTGTCCCCATATTTGAACCCATTGGTGTTTGAGTACCTCCTTGCTTTCTTGTGCTTTGAGATGTTCCCGTCCCACTTTATGCATTCCCTGCAAAACCTGGAATTAGCCCTTTTTATGACAAAGAATATTTATAAACTTAAAATCTGCTGTTGTGAAGTCATGATATCGAGATCCTTTCAGTTGATATAGAAATAAACCTTTTTCAAAATTATGAGTTTATGCTGATTTAAATGGAGCATTGCAGGATTATATCAACTTTTCTTCATTTCATATTTTTATGTCTCTTCTGCCATTATAGACCCTCATTTTTAAATCTATTTGTGATTCAGTTTCATACTAGAAAGCATTATTTTTCACTTGTTTTAGAAAAACTTGTTCAGTTTACCTAAGTGATCACTATATTTGAAAAGTAACAGAGGGACTTCCCTGGAAATCCAGTGGTTAAGACTCATTGCTTCCACTGCAGAAGGCACAGGTTTGATCCTTGGTCAGGGAACTAAGATCCCACATGCCACGCCACATGGCCAAAAAAAAAAAAAAATGAAAGCTTAAAAGCTTCATGTCACTACCTTCAATGCCTCAGTGGGAAATAGGCAAACGCATCAATGGGCCTGAAAAAATCCAATTTTTAGGTAATTGTTAAAGTTCCTAATTTCTATTTTCTTTTTTGCTATTTATACAAAGTCATCACACTCACAAGTTTATTTCTCCTAGTGTACAGATTCATATTTTAGATTCTCAGTGGAATCTAGTTCAGTATTTTTGACATTGATAGCATTATGCTGAATTATAGTATTTGCTTCTTCATGCTTTTTATATTTTAGTGAGCCATTTTGGATTTGCTGGTTTACTTTGTGAATAATATAAAAAAATGAAAATGTGAACTAACCAAGACTAAACAATATGCAAATGAAAATACCTTATTGCCTTATCTGATTGGCACAGTCTGTGTAGTATGCATGCAATATTTAAGAATGTAATTATTAACATTAAACCATTCAATATCACAGTTATCCAAGTCTATGCCCCAACAGTAATGCTGAAGAAGCTGAAGTTGAACTGTTTTATGAAGACCTACAAGACCTTTTAGAACTAACACCCAAAAAAGATGTCCCTTTCATTATAGGGGACTGGAATGCTAAAGTAGGAAGTCAAGAAACACCTGGAGTAACAGGCAAATTTGGCCTTGGAATGCAGAATGAAGCAGGGCAAAGACTAATAGAGTTTTGCCAAGAAAATGCACTGGTCATAGCAAACACCCTCTTCCAACAACACAAGAGAAGACTCTACACATGGACATCACCAGATAGTCAACACCAAAATCAGACTGATTATATTTTTTGCAGCTAAAGATGGAGAAGCTCTATACAGTCAACAAAAACAAGACCAGGAGCTGACTGTGGCTCAGATCATGAACTCCTTATTACCAAATTCAGACTCAAATTGAAGAAAGTAGGGAAAACCACTAGACCATTCAGGTATGACCTAAATCAAATCCCTTATGATTATACAGTGGAAGTGAGGAATAGATTTAAGGGCCTAGATCTGATAGATAGAGTGCCTGA
>SJYT01070221.1:205737-222167 GCA_006410635.1 Cephalophus harveyi | reverse complement strand
AAAAAAAAAAAAAAAATTAGCTTTTTCTAATCCACCATCCTGGGCTCATCAAACCCCAGGCTTTTCTGATAAAGTAAATAAATTGCAATTTGATTTCTAAAGAACCCCTGATGCCTCCTTGGTACCTGCTTTTTCTTTACCCACTGATACTACTGCTTCACTATTCCTTCAAGTTTTGTTATAGTCTAGTTAGAATAGGTAAGAAATAAATGCCAAAATGGCCTTTTAAATGTTGTCATTTGAGGCAAATGCTCCAAATTGGAGACCTTTGAATCGAGGCCTATGAAGAAAAAAGCATTCTAAATTAAAGTGTGCATTAACTGTTTGAACTGGAAATTACTTCTGGTTAATAAAACTATATAAATTAAAAGCAATGCATATATATGTATTTCTTTATTCTGTGTTGTGTCTTTTCCACGTTGAGATGTCCAAGCCTAGAATTCAGGACGAGGCCTGGGCTGGAGAGTTTTACAGTGGGAACGAGGGGCCATCTTTCAAGAAGTTTGGCTATGAAGAGCAAGAAAGTGCCAAGGAGCAAAGAGTTAAGGACCCAGAAGACTGCAATGTGTTTGCATGTTGATGGGAGGGTGCAAGTCAGCCAAACTGCTGCCATCCCCACAGGATCCAGGCGGTAGGAGGCCACCTGGTTTGATTCATGGTGATCATTTTCAGTCTTCCCAGAGATGAACCTAAACCCAGTGAAGTCATTGTTAATCATTTTCCAGATTCTGCTAAGGGAAAAACAATCTTTCTCTGACCACTCAGTCTCAATATAGAATTAATCGAGTTCTCACTTGCGCTCCCACCATAATCATCTGCAAAATACTCTCCATGCTGTATTGCATTTGTGTACTTGTCTCTTTTCTCAATAAGTTGTGTTTTATTCAGCTTAGATGCCAAGTGCACAGCTCTGTTGCTGATGCGTGTAGCATTCAATAAAGAGTAATAGCCTTTTATTAACATTCATTTTAAAAAATCAGGCCTTTTGTGTTACCCTACAGAATCTTCACAACAACCCTGTGAAAAACGCTAAGTATTCACAGTTTCTAAGTAAGAAACCTGAGACTTAAGAAAGCTAAGTAACTTGTGCAAAGTCACACAGTAAGTGGAAGAGTCAGGACTCCAACCCAGTCTTTTAGCAAGATTCATGCTCTTAAGCTCACTATATGATTGAATAAGTGAATGACTGGATGGGTATAAAGGAATTCAAAGGGATAAAATTCCCATAAATGAACTACCACACCACTTTTTAAACATAACACATACTCAGAATGTCTAGTTGCTTAACAGATGCTTTTTGTTGGAAAAAAAAATGGAACAGTTGCAAAACTGAAATAAAGGGTAAATTGTTAACCACTGGAGGCTTCTTGCTTTCTTATTCTTTCTTTGTAGAATACAAAAAGGATTAACATCCATCCTATCTTTGTTCATCTTTGTATACATTGCTCCAAGAGTTTAATGATACTAAAAAGACCAACTCTTCATGGGAAAAGAAAGTGTCTTTTGCTTTAAAAAACTGTTGCCTGCAAAACAATAACGCCCTATAGCAGAAAACTATATTCAATATGGTGAGGTCAACCATAATGGAAAAGAATATGTATACATAAATGTATATATATCATACAAGAATATGTATACATAAATGTATATATATATAACTGAATTTGCTGTGAAGCAGAAACTAATAATATAAATTATGCATCAAATAATAAACTTTTTAAAAATAGAGCTATTGCCTGAAAAGACCACACAAACCTATTTATCCTCTTCTTCAGGCATAAGGTTGATTACATCTGTAACTGTCTTAGAGCCACCCAGAGCAGTATGTGAAGCCCTTGCTTGTAGTATGTGCTGGGTGTGACTGCCGCTCATGGTCCCCAAGGCCACCAGCCTAGGCCTGTTGGTCCTGCTGGCATTGTGTCAAGCCATCCCATGACTGAAATAACATGGGGATGTCATGATCTCAAATTTGAGATCTTAATTTATATCTAAGAACTCAATTTACATCTAAAATAAAAACTTCAAGGAAGTTTGGGATTCTTGGTTTGTTTCTGGTGGGTAGTTTTGCTTTCTAGCCTCTGCTATTCAGGGAAGTATGCTAGAAGGAAGTTAGTGAAGTGAAAGTCACTCAGTCTTGTCTGACTGTTTGCAACCCCATGGACTATATAGTCCATGGAATTATCATTGCATAATAATTACACTATATTCTACAGATTGAACTTTACTTAAATCATTCTAAAAGTGCTCTTTGTTCCCCTTCCCCCCGCCCCCTTTTTTTTTCAGCATTCTGGATTGTTTCTTTAGGTTTAAGCTAAAAGTAATTTTAAGGAAATAACCCAAAGAATTCACCTTTATTTCAGGTTGCTTCTTCAGACAATACGAGGTAGGCTTTTACCAAACCCACTCATTATTTCCTCTGAATCATTTCCAGGGCCATTTTCATAGTAAGAGTTGAAACTTTCTATTTTTAAGTAAACTACTCTGTTCTAGAAACTTGAATAGAATGAGAAAACTAAAAAGTTTAGTGCTTAACCATTTGATCTATAAATGAATCATTTTAGTCATAAGTATATACTCCAGTGTGGTTTCCTATCCCAAAAAACAAATCAACCCTCTTTATTAAATTCAATTTTCCTTATTGAGGTATAATTGAAAAATGTCATTATATTTCATTAATAGTTTCAGGTATATGACATGACTTGGTATTTGTATTGGGTTGGCCAAAAGGTTCATTCAAGAAATTGTGTGGTAAAGTTATCACCACAATAATTCTAGTTAACATCTGTCACAATACATGGTTACAAAATTATTTTTCTTGTGATGAGAACTTTTAAGATCTATTTTCTTAGCAACTTTCAAATAAGCTATAATCACCACCTATATTTTACATCCCCATGACTTATTTTTTAATGGAGTATAATTGCTTTACAATGTTGTTAATTTCTGCTATACAACAAAGTGAACTAATTTTACAAGTTTATATCCTTTGATCACCCTCAGCCATTTCTACCACTCTCCCCACCCAAGCACCAATTTGTTCTCTGTGAAGTCATTTTGGTTTTTGTTTTTAGATACCATGTGTGAGATTGAACAGTGTTTGTCTGACTTATTTCACTTAGCATAATGTCCTCAGGGTCCATCCATGTTGTCACAAATGGCTGAAGAATACTCCTTTGTATCTATATACCACATCTTCTTTATCCGTTCAACCATCAGTGGACATTGTCATTTCCAGAGCTTGGCTATTGTAAATAATGTTGAAATGAACATGGAGGCGCATAAATCTTGTTAGTGGTTTCATTTCCTTCAGATAAATCCCCAGAAGTGGAATTGCTAGATCATATAGTAGTTCTAGTGTTTTATTTTTTAAGGAATCTCTATACTCTTTTCCACAGTGGCTGTACCAATTTACATTCCCACTGATAATGCATGAGGATTCGCTTTTCTTCACAGCCTTAACACTTACTTATCGTCTTTTTGGTAACAGCCAGTCTAATAGTTGTGAGGTTAAACCTTACCATGGTTTGGATTCATGTTTCCATGATTATAGTGACGTTGAGCACCTTTTCATGTACCTGTTGGGCATCTGTATATCGTCTTTGGAAAAATGTCTATTCAGATCCTTTGCCTATTTTTTAATTGAATTGTTTGGGAGAGAGGTTGCTTTTGTTTTGGTACTGAGTCTCTATATTATTTTGGATATTAACTCATCAGAGATATGATTTACAAATATTTTCTCCCATTCTGTAGGCTGCATTTTCATTTTTTTGTTTCCTTTGCTGCGTAGAAGTGATTTCACCTCACTAGTGATGTGAACATTTCACCCTAATGATGTTCTTACTGTAAAATGAAGGAGTTATAGGAGGTCATTCATTTTTAACCTTCCTTTCAAAATCTCCAACACATAACAAGCCAGAGCAGAAACAGGCTGGGGGCCCAGGTCATCACACAGGGGAGGCCTGTCTTCCATCGAAGCCTCTAGCCTACATAGTTTGATGTCCATGCTACTGGAAGACCCTTAATGAAATGCCTTTTAGAGCTGTCATTCAACATCCACCATCTCCAATATGATGGCAGACTTAAAAGTCATAGAGCTAAACTGTGGTGTGAGAGCCCAAATTCAAGCCCCTATTTTGTACTGAAGAACAAACTTCTGCTCACATTGACAAATTAGCAGTGAGAGGAGCTGTTCAAATACCAGATATTTGTTGGGCCACAGCAATGCAGCAGGATGTTGAAAGTTCTGAGTCCTTTTCTGATATTTCATCATTAAAGAAACTGATTTCTGCATGTATCTTGTATCCCACTTCAGTATCCTAAGTAAGCCATAATGGTAAAGAGTATTTTTAAAATGTATATATGTGTATAACTGAATTGCTGTGGCTATACAGCAGATTTACACATTGTAAATCTTCAGTTTAAAAAAAAGGAATGATGACCTAAAAAAAAACCCCAAACCAAATAATGGCTGTACCAACCATAGGTTGTTGCAGGTCAGAAAGACTATGAGGTTATGGTACTCTGCAGAAGAAAAGTTTCATGGTCACTTTTTCCCTTCTCTTCTTTCCCTAAGTATGAGCTTGAGCCTCCCAGAATGGCAGCTAAATGTCCCTCCAGCCAGAGAAATGCCAGTAAGGATTATGAATGAAGTTTGTGCTTTTGAGAGACGCTGGTGCCCCGATGGCCTGGAGATCAGCTGAATGGCAGATTCACAGTGACACCTTAAGATCTTGAGATCCTGATGAACGAAGTATGTATGTGTAATATCTGAGAGAACGAGGTGTTTAGGGGGCCAGGGAATCTCTCAGTAGCTCCACAATTGGCAGATGAGATTAAAACTCCAGCAACAGGAAAAGTCAGGGCCACTGACAATTGGAAATATTGGCATGGGGCATAGAGGCCTCTTGGCTGGATTAGGACCAGATGGGTAACAGGCTGACCCCTCCCAGCTGTTCATCTTGATAATTAAAGTAAATCTTGCACCTGTGATACAAAATTAGCTCAGAAACCAAAGACAACCCTGGGTAAAGTACATTTGTTGCTCTGAACACAAAGGCTTACTATCAAGAGGCATTTAGTTTAAGCAGCATTTCAATTAGTCAGATAGAACAGTTTCTAGCTATTAACTCTGTCACTTGAGCTGATTTAAAAATAATTCAAACCTCACTCTGACTTCAAAACTCAAAAATTCAAAACTCAACTTCCCCCAGAGCCAGATACAAATACTACATTGAATAATTCTGTTCATTTATAAACCGGTCTATCTGAAAGCTACAACTAAAATCAGTCCTGAAGCAGCATCCTATGAAATAAACTTCAACTTAATGGTTTAACAGAAAAGAGCACTGGATTGAGAGACCACCAGACCCGAGTTAGTCCTCTAAGCAAACTTAGACACAGCTTTGGTTTCTCTGTGCTTCTCTCAACTACAAAATAGGGAGATTAGACTGGAGTAAACTCAGATTCCATGAAATTCACAATCAAGTCCTTGAATGAGATTAATAGCAGAGACTGCCAATTATTGTGGCTTTCAGTTAAACCTTTAAATACCCAAAGGGAAGGGGCCACAGTAAACAAGTTTTCAACTGTTCAAAGACGCTGGCATGCACTTTACCTTCATTGTTCATAGAAATAGCTTGCACGGCTCACTAATATTCCTAAGTTGCTGAAATGTAGGCCCCCGAACAGAAAGTGGCTTCAGCTTCTACAGCTCTCAAGGAGGTGGGAGCTTTTGCCACCTCGAGGTTAGGGCTCTTAAGTGCTGTTCTCTAAAAACGCAAATACACCTCCTGCCTACAGGTTACTCTTTAATAAAATCAGTTTCATTGATCCGTGTTTTTAAAATGTATTTTTAAAAAAGACCAAGTTATTGACATAGCTGAGTAGCAAGAGCTAGATCCCTTTTCTTTTTGCTTACGTACATTTTTTCTAGTTATCTACTGGCATCCAGGGAGAAGGCAATGGCAACCCGCTCCAGTACCCTTGCCTGCAAAACCCCATGGGTGGAGGAGCCTGGTGGGCTGCAGTCCATGGGGTCGCGACCAGTTGGACACAACAACTTCACTTTCACGCATTGGAGAAGGAAATGGCAACCCACTCCCAGTGTTCTTGCCTGGAGAATCCCAGGGACGGGGAAGCCTGGTGGGCTGCCTTCTATGGGGTCACACAGAGTCGGACACGACTGAAGTGACTTAGCAGCAGCAGCAGCAATGGCATCCAGTCCCATCAGTTCAGTCGCTCAGTCGTGTCCGACTCTTTGCGACCCCATGAATCGCAGCACGCCAGGCCTCCCTGTCCATCACCAACTCCCGGAGTTCACTCAGACTCATGTCCATCGAGTCAGTGATGCCACACAGTCACTTCATGGCAAATAGATGGGGAAACAGTGGATGACTTTATTTTCAGGGGCTCCAAAATCACTGCAGATGGTGATTGCAGCCATGCAATTAAAAGATGCTTACTCCTTGGAAGGAAAGTTATGACCAACGTAGACAGCATATTAAAGAGAAGAGACATTTCTTTGCCAACAAAGGTCTGCCTAGTCAAAGCTATGGTATTTCCAGTGGTCATGTATGGATGTGAGAGTTGGACTATAAAGCAAGCTGAGAGCCGAAGAATTGATGCTTTTGAACTGTGGTGTTGGAGAAGACTCTTGAGAGGCCCTTAGACTGCCAGGAGATCCACCTAGTCCATCCTAAAGGAGACCAGTCCTGGGTGTTCATTGGAAGGACTGATGCTGAGGCTTGCTTAAACTCCAATACTTTGGCCACCTCATGCAATGAGTTGACTCATTGGAAAAGACACTGCTGGGAGGGATTAGGGGCAGGAGGAGAAGGGGACGACAGAGGATGAGATGGCTGGATAGCATCACCGACGATGGACATGAGTTTGGGTAAACTCCAGGAGTTGGTGATGGACAGGGAGGCCTGGCGTGCTGCAGTCCATGGGGTTGCAGTCGGACACGACTGAGCGACTGAATACTTTTTTTATCCAAGAAAATGAAAAGACTAAACAAATCATATTACTATACCCAAACTGCAGATTAAAAAAAAAACCAGAAAGAAATTAAATACCAAAATGCTGGTGACTATTTCCAGGTGGCTCATGGGTGTTTTCATTATGCATTTTCCAAATTTCTATAATGCACATGCACTAACCTTTGATAACTGCAAAAATAACTGTTAAAAAGATCTACTTATCTGGTTGCAGCACATCATTACTGGACAGTAGTTTTGTGGTCAATCACCAGAAATTGTGGAGCATTAGAGGAGGGAGGCTACCGCTCTCAATCTACACTTGGAAAGATGGAGATGTGTGGTGCTGGGGACCAAATGGGATACCCAGAAAGGGAGAGTAACCCAGGATTTCTTTTCTTCCTCGGTCCCACTCTGGGTGAGATAGGCTCTACATGCCTGGAGTCCACATTTCATCACTATCCTTGCAATCCTTTATTTGGGTTATAGTGTTCTTGTGTTGATTTGTCTAGTATTCTCCCACAGCTGTAAGTAGTGCTATGTCAATGTCCTACATTTTGTGCAAGGGAGAAATATCATTTGTCTTCGTCGTCCAACACCTTTCCCCTACCATGGTCAACAGAAATGACAGAGGAGGTCTGATCTTCTAATAGGGAAAGTTCTTCCTGGACCAGGGCTGGAATTTGCCCACCAAGCCCACAACAGGAGACTGTCTTTTAAATCTAGTTAGTACTGAGAAGTGAAGTGTTACTCACTCAGTCGTGTCTGACTCTTTGTGACCCCATGGACTGGAGCCCACCAGGTTCCTCTGCCCATGGAATTCTCCAGGCCAAGAATACTGGAGATGATAGCCACTGCCTTCTCCAGGGGATCTTCCCTACCCAGGGATTGAACCCTGGTCTGCTGCACTGCAAGCAGATTCTTTACTGAGCCACTAGGGAAGCCCAAACTAGTGTTAACCTCTTTACAAATGTGTAAGAACCATGAGACCTATTTCGAAGCAATACAGTTTACAGAGATGTTTAGCATGGATGTAAGGCCCCAGTACCAACTACCTAACTAGCAAAAGGGCAAAATGTTGTTGGTCTTCTCTTACACTGCCTAGCAGTCAGTTCAGTTGCTCAGTCGTGACAAGAAACCTTAGTGTTCATCAAAGAGTGATATGCAAAACATCTTCACATCACAACCACCGAGGGGGGAGGGTGCTTGATAAAAAAATTCCTGGACATCCTTAGGCCCAATAGTTTCCATTTTAAATACTGTTTTAGACTATGAGTATCCAAAATGTAAAATAACAAAGAAGTATAGATATGCAGATTCTATAGACTAAAATGTAAACATCTGAAAACTGAAATCTGTCTCTACTAATTATTTACTAGCATCATATTCCGATCAATTAGCTCACTGAGAAAAAACACATACTTACACATTCTTACATTTCTAAAGCCAGTGCCTTTCAAGGCCCTGTTTAATCACTTCTTGCTTATTAATATATAAGTATTAAAAAATCACACACATACCCTCTTTTCAAACTGCAAACTAAATATGTTCAATAGTGGTTCCTCAAAAGCCTGTATATTTCCAGAACTTTATTAAAATAAGAAAATTAAATATATATGAAAACAGTAATGGAAAACAAGGACCTCTATCAGCTTTATTAGCTGCAATATGCATTATATGTAATTATATATATAAATTTAAAAATTACATGTAACATAATTTTAACAAAAACTTTAGTTTTGAAAAATGTTTTATTCAAGAATTTCAAATATTTTCCAAAATACAGTTTCCTAGATTGCTACAAAAGAAAGCAAATTGAATATGAAATTTAAATCATTAAATATGTTTCACTAGTATATACATACAGAATGCCAAGCAATTTATATTTAGCCCTGGAATGCGTACCATGTTTTTCATTTTTCCTTATTAAAGGCTCAATCCAGCACTTGGGATATAGGCTATGTACAACAGGCAAAGTTCAGTGTTCATAGGAATTTCACATCAGCTTCCTCAACTTACAGCTGTGGTAGTTTGTCCACAGGGGTGTCAAATTTGAAGTCTGTAGGAAACAGATCTGGGGCCCGAGGATAGATTAGTCTGTACGATTGCCTGATTGTAACATCAGCAACACCAGCAATATCTCCAATCTCTACAAGACAAAAATCAAAGTATTAAGTATAACTTCCATCCTACCTCCCTTCTACCTACATTCTAATTTTGGGACCTGGTAGTATAAAATGTCTAAGTGAAAAAGAAAACAAAAATATTTTTAACAGAAAGTAGGGCTACAGTTTAACAACAATAATAGTCTCAATATTTATTATCTTCAAGGGTTGTTGAATTAACATTAAAAAGTTTACTATATAAAACATCTGAACAGTTCGGGGCATAGCAGAAGGTGTGGTAACAATTATATTGCATACTGTATTTAGAACTGACTTCACAATAAATTTTTTTGAGGATCACAGAAGTAATCCATGAACACATTCTTGTAAAGAAATTCACTTTATTATTTCTGTGTTTTAAAGTTCCCCTACATCTCCCCTAGCAAACCTCTATTAAGAGGTTCTTATTCAGATGGTAAAGCGTCTGCCTGCGATGCGGGAGACCCGGGTTCGATCCCTGGGTTGGGAAGATCTCCTGGAGAAGGAAACGGCAACCTACTCCAGTACTCTTGCCTGGAAAATCCCACGGACGGAGGAGCCTGGTAGGCTACAGTCCATGGGGTCACAAAGAGTCAGACACGACTGAGCGACTTCACTTCACTATAAGGTTAAAACCAAATGGGATCACACTATAAATATTTTTCTCTAAACTCTTTTTTTCTATTTAACACATCTGAGATCAAATAGCTATATATTACAGCATGATGTAGATGGTTTTCACTATTATAAACACATACTGGAGCATATATATTGAGCTCATTTGAGTTATTTCTATACTAAAGAATCCAAGGATCTGCATTTACCATTCAAACTCAAGTGTAACTTTTTTCTTTTTTTAAATGAAGTCCCAAAGGACTGCCACATGACAATTATTTGGTTGGTTATTACTTAATCAAAATAGATTTTTTAAACACACCCTTTAATACAACCTCATTTTTATCTTTTCAGAGTTTTATCTTCTCCAGTTCGATATCACTGAGATTTTATGGCTTCAAAGTGTGGATGCGGCCATCAGTAAATAATTTTAAACTTCCTTACCTTATGTTACATTATATTTTTCTGGACATAAATACCAATGAATATAAACTGTATGTACATCAACTAGCTGCTGGGCAGGGAAAGAAGGGACCTTATATTTCAAGAAAACCCGTCATGTGAAACACAAACAGAAAGTGTCAAGATGATTAGAATAAAGTTTACAACTATTAATAGGAATGAAGGTAAGGATAATCTGCCCAGCCACAACTTCTCAATTTTCCAAGAAGACTCAAAATTTTCTTGAAAAGTACAAGTGGAGCCCAAAGGGAATGGATAATGGCACATTTAAATAACTAATGGCTGGCTTCTTCTGTCTAATCATTCTTCTATATAATTTATTACTTTTAACATAGGAACATACAGCCTAAGCTGAGGTAAAGGCTATTCTGAATAGGGTATTAAGTAATTTCACTACCTCACTTTTAAATTTAGGACGGCTCCTTTCTCTTTATAAAACTTTTTGAGGATCACAGAAGTAATTCATTAGTGAATGCTGTGTGTTGTGCTGGAGGAGAAAATGGCAACCCACTCTACTATTCTCTCCACTATTCTCCCCTGAAAAATCCCATGGACAGAGGAGCCTGCTGGGCTACAGTCCAAAGGGTCGCAAAGAGTCAGACACAACTGAGTGACTGGGCAGAGCACAGCACACAGCTTCTTTTTCTTTATAAATCTTTTTGAGGATCATAGAATTAACAAATACATGCTTATAAAGAAATTCACTTAATATTTGTCTGAAAGTTCTACAACAGTAAATTAAAAAACAGCTGAAGGCTGAACAGTCTTTTCATGAAGAAACTGTGAACAGCATACAAAAGAAGAAAGGGAATAGATTTCACAGAAAGGTAAAACTTGACGCTCAGCACACATTTATAGTGTGACTATCTGTAGGGTTCATGCCAACTCCAGAGAAACAAAGCACAGCTGCCTCCTATCAAGACTTAAAAGGTAAGTTTTGAGGTGGGAAAAAACAAGACTATTCCAAATAGCCAGAAATATTTAGGGGATACAAATAAAAACAACTTCTAAAAATGAAAAAAAATGCATGAACTAAAATTACTTAATTCAAATGAATAAAAAAGTACACAGGGTTATGCCTGCAAAATATTTTTATGAGCCACTTAAAAGCAAAATATTGTATTTTCTTAAGTTTTGATGCTAAGGAACTACCTCTTAAACATAGGCTCTGGATATTTACTGTCACACCTCAGAGAACTGCAGGTTCAGTTCCAAACCCCTAAAATAAAGCCAATATTGCAAAAAAGCCAAACACATGAATTTTTTGGTTTCCTAGTACATAATAAAAAATTATGTTTACACTGTAGTTCATTAAGTGTGCAAAATAATTTTGTCTAAAAAAAAGAACACACATACCTTAATTAAAAAATACTTTATTACTAAAAAACAAAAATGTTAACCATCATCTGACAAACAGAATTGCCATAAATCTTCCATTTGTTAAAAAAAAAAAAAAAATGCAGTGTCTGTGAGGTACAACAGAATGAGGTATGGCTGTACCTGCTTCATAACTTAATGGAAATACAATCACATACTACAGCTTTCACAATTTTACCAATACTCTTCCTGATGAAGAATCCTACCTTTTTGGGTCCTTTTCTCAGCTGATGCCTGTGAGGCCATGTAAATAGCAGCTGCTGCCACAGATATCGGGCTCCTTCCAGGAACCAAATCCAATTCCACAGCTTTACGGGCTATATGAGTTGCTGCCATCTGTACTTGCTTAGGAAGACAAAGGTTGGAACAAAACCTGGACATGAAGTCCCCAGTTGTAATCAAATCCACACTGGTTTCTAAAGCTTTCAGAATAAGTTTAAAACATCGACCAATTTCTTTCTTAGAAATTCGTGATACAGCGCATATTTCTAAAAGACAAAAAAAGTTTAAATAAATAAATCCACCTAGGCCATGTAGTTCACCTTATAAATCTATCATTTTTTATTATAAAAGTAATATACTGCAAAATTCTATCCTGCCTTAAAGATCAATCTAATTCTCTCAGTGATACTTCTCACAAAACTAATTTAAAATTTCTCAATTAATTTAAATGTTTACAACAGCTTTAAAAAAAAAAAGCTAAATGTAGGTTAATATTTCAAAATATTAACTTCTCTGAAGTTTCAATTCATGCAAGCTTCTTCAATCAAAAATTTCTTTGATATGTATTAATCTGTTTTAAGGGGTATATCAAGAAAATGAAAGAAAATATTCCAACTAAAGAATGCCTCTCAAGTTACACCATGTCATACATACATGCAATCCCTGCAATTACAAACAGCAAAATGTGATCAAGTGTTTGACCCTGTTGTTCTAAAATTTCAACTAACACTAAGAATAAATTTAACGGAGTCTTAGTTTTAGTTGCAAGAACCACTGCCTCTTCAGCGTGACACAAGAAAACATATAAAATATTCCTGGATGAATGAAGGGTAATTATAGTCTTAAGCTAAAATGTCCAAGTATCACAGCAACATTGAATAAGCTGTAATGTTTTCATGCATAAACCGAAAACTACATGAAAAATATTAGTTCTATCAAAGCTTTCAACCTAACTGAAAATGAAAACTGTCTAACTCAAGAGAAAAAATTTCATTGATTCTAAGGCTTGACTCTCTCTCACCTGTAGAGACCTGTGCTGGGAGCAGCAACTTTGCTGTACATCCAGTGTACACACTTGCAACAAAGGATTCTGAGGGCAGGCCTCAAAGCTCACAAAATACAGTCAGAAGACCTTACTAACAGGGCTTACATGGACTAACATGACTTTACATGGGAAAACAGCCTGAAAAGAACATGATCAGTATGATCACAGAATTTTTGTCAAGGAACAAAATAAGGTGTTGTTTACAAAGATACTTAAGTGGATTACTGTATGTAACTAGGAAGCTTAATTTACTAAGCATCCAAGCTGCTGACTTTGGCCTGTCACTTTAATATGAAATAGATTAACATTTATATCTAAACAATTAAAAACTTACCTTTAAATGTTCTAGGAACCCCTTCTTGTCTGCAGGCAATATAAAGACAAGCAGAAGCTATGGCATCATTGGCTCTCCCCTTTAGGCTCTTCTGTTCATACACTTGCTTGAATAGGTTATTTGTTCGATCCTTCAAAGCAGAGAAAAGTGAAAGTCGCTCAGTCGGGTCTGACTCTCTTTGTGACCCCATGGACTATACAGTCCATGGACTTCTCCAGGCCAGAATACTGGGGTGGGTAGCCTTTCCCTTATCCAGCAGATCTTCCCAACCTAGGGATCGAACCCAGGTCTCCTGCCTTGCAGGTGGATTCTTTACCAGCTGAGCCATGAGGGAAGTCCTCAAAGCAGAGAAACTAGGTTTAATTAATTCTAGGCCATTTAATTAACCATAATAGCAAAATTTCATGTGTTCACTAAAATTATGCTAAGTCAAAGCCAGCACAGTTTACAGAATGTACACAAGAACTTACAACTATATTTCGAGGGAGGTTGATTCTGTCTGCCATGGTAGTGATTTCTTTAAATGCATTCATCATTGCTCGATCAGAACTACTCATGGTTCTCCTATTCTGGTACTTAGAATTACCAAATTCATCAAAACTTGCAGCTCCTGTACCCTATAAAACAAAGTTTTATAACTTATGCAAAAAAAACTCTGAAAACCTGAATGAACAATTATTCTAAGAAAACAACTTGCACAATCTGACTCCATATTGCCCAAGAAATCTACCCCGAGCAACCTCTATTCCTCAAAAGAAAAAATACCAGGTTAATGTGGTTTTAAAGAGTTTTTCTACCAAATACTTTAAATGAAAAATATTATTACAGAATAACATAAACCATGAAATTTCACAGACCT
The DNA here is from genome assembly GCA_006410635.1 of Cephalophus harveyi. NCBI lineage: Eukaryota > Metazoa > Chordata > Mammalia > Artiodactyla > Bovidae > Cephalophus > Cephalophus harveyi. Next base: position 208,135 of record SJYT01070221.1, on the reverse strand, counting down.
AGGAGAAAAATCACGATTATCTCCAAAAGGTGCTTAAAAAAGGTAAGCAAACAAATCTCCCAAGTCCAGACCCAGCACATTGATTAATGGAGAAACATTAGCAGCATTACCACTATAAGTCAGAAAACAAAAATGTCTCCTGTCACTACCATTTTCTAACACTGTACTAGAAAAACTAGCCAATATGAAATAATTATAACTATAAAATATAATTATATAACAATTGTATTAGTATAATTATATTAAAATTCAGCAGGAAAGAGATGTCAAGTACAAATCTGAGACCAAACTGATAAACTATCTTCAGATAGTATCTCTGTATATACCTAGAATTATTCAAGAAAATCACTCAAACTGTAATGAATTCATCAGAGTGGCAAGGTCAAAATTAACAAACAGAAATCAATAGCCTACATATGTGAAAAACCTGCAATTACAACAGCAACAAAAAAGACAAAATATCTAGATTAACTTAGAAAGAAAACTTTAAAACACCCACTGAAGGACAGATAGGACCTAAGGAAATGCATACTATATTTCTGGATAAGATTTTTCATTAAGAAGTCAGTTTTCCCTGAGCCAATTTGAAAATAAATCTAACCAAAGAGTGAAAGTAATTACCAAGTTGTTTTTTTTTTAATAAACAAAGTTATTCTAACATTAAATGGAAAAGACCAGTGCAGAAAATGCTGAAAAGGTTATAAAAGAAGACTAGTGCTCCCAAATATTAGAATAGCGTAGTGTGTCCTTAGACAACTAGACCAGGTTAAAGAAAGGATAGGAAGTCCAGAAATATTCCCAAATACATACAGAAATTTAACATATGACAAATGTAGCATCTTAAAAAATTTCTTTGCCACAATGTATAAATAATTGTCAAAGGAATCAAAAGAACCTAGTAGCAGTGGTTACCTGTTTCTGACAGGGAAAAGGGACTGTGGTAGAAACAGAGTTTAGGGGTCAAGAGTGAGGAAAACTACTGTTCTTTTTACATATCTTTGAATCATGTATTTCCTACTGGAAAAAAGTAAACATTAAAAAAAGTAACAGTATTAAACTAGTTGCAACCTTAAATTTTAAAAATGTTCTTAGTATATATTTTTCCAGCCTATAAAGCTACATGCAGAAACTACCTACTTTTAAATACTCTTGAATATTGTCAACTTTTTAACTTAGCCCACATCATGTTTTTCAAACTTAGTATGTAATTTATAGGGCATGAAAAAATGACCTGCTTTTGCATAATTTCTTAAAAATAGACTATGCAGTAGTACAAATCAAGTCCTAAAATAGCATATGCTTCCTGGATGAGTTCTTTGAAATAATGCCACTATTACTTCCAATTCAGATAGCAGAGCAACAACCAGCCAGGCTGCCAGGCAGATTATGCTACTGCTTCTATGTAACAGCAGCAGGTACCACTGACTGAACACATTATATACACTACATGTGCATAGATACCTTATACATATTTCCATGTAACCCTCAAAATATCTCTGAGGTTGCAGTATTCTCACTCTACTGATGAGAAAAGTAAAGCTTAGGAGTGTCATAAATTCACCATTATTAGCAAATAGTCTATGATACAGTGATCCAATTTATCTTAGTGGTCTTGAGGGAAAAGAGAAAAGATTACTAATATTCACGGAACATTTTAATATGAACTCAAAGAGCCTACAATACTCAATTTTTTTGTGCAAAACTGCTTCATTGAAACAAGGACCTAAGATATAGAGTCTGTAACTTCAATGTATTAGTCTCCCATTTAAGACAGAAGAAATAAACAAGGCAACCATCAGTACCACTAGTCTTACTGGCTGATCTTACTCTCAGATAGAGATTCCTCCCTGGAACAGTGACTGATAATTTTGCAAAGTTTCCAATCTCCAGGTCTTTGGTCAGTCTGCACCTGGCATTTCCTGCCAAATGGATTTATTACCTTGCCAATCATAGTAGACAAATCTCCATCACTCAGAAGAGGATTCTGAGAATCTCCAACTCGAGATGGATCTTTTGTTGCTTTATCATTGCTGAAAGTTCTCCACTCAGATCCTACATCGATAACTCGGTCACCTGAGAATATAAATGGAAATCTGAATTGTCTCGTAAAGATAGGATTTATTTAACACAACCTAATGCCCAATTTATTTCTTTTATTCCCAGAAAATCTCAACGAGAACATCAGGCTTCAGCTTAAGTATCTTGTCTCAGACTTTTATCTTAAAGGATTCCTATTGTGACAGTTCTATAATAACCCTCTTTAAACATTATGCTATGATTAGTTGTATTTTAGCTCCTGGAATAAAGAAGTAGACAAAATAAAGACAAAAATAAAGTTAATCAATGTGATAAAAAGATAAAATAACAATGAAGAATCAAGATTTGAAAAAAAAAAAAA
>SJYT01070221.1:117455-205576 GCA_006410635.1 Cephalophus harveyi | reverse complement strand
AAAAAAAAAAAAAAAGAATCAAGATTTGAACAAAACGTGCCAACAGGCACAGAAATAAAAACCAGAAAACACTGTTATGCTATCAATACACAGTTTAAAGAAATTACAAAGTTTTCATGGGCAATGCTCTGCAAAGAACTAAGCCTAAGGGGATACTTTAGTAACTATTTGAAAATATTGAAAATATTTGGGGGTCAAATAATTCATACAGAATAAACTTAACCCTAGAATCAGTAAGCAGAAAATATTTGGGGGTCAAATAATTCATACAGAATAAACTTAAGCCTAGAATCAGTAAGCAGAAAGGTAGGTAAACTTTTATTTTTACACAAAGAAGCAGTGGCTAAAAACGCCATGTCAAGAAAACAGGTAGATTTGGTATAGATTACTGCTTTGAGGGGAATGCTCAACGGCTGGTAATACCTCTACCACAGACAAGTGTTAACAAGAACACCTGCATATGCTAGTCACTGTGCCCTTTGTAAATGTTATTTTTCAATCCTTAAAGCTTTATAAAAATAGGTATCACTTTTATTGCCACATTAAAAATAAAATTAATTTGCCTAACATCACGCAACTAAAACTGAAATGCGAATGGGATTCCAGAATCTGTTCTAAACTGCATTTATAAAACATTAGCTTTTCACCAATGTGATAAAATTAAAAGCAGGAACCAGACCATTTTCATCTGTGCCTATATATAGCAAACAGAAAGGAATGGAAGAAATAAGTTATCTCAGTAGTTAAAAAAAAGTTGGTATTGACAGTCAATTAATATAATGGTTAACAGTATGGACTCTATCAGTTGCTGTTTAGCCTTGGACAAACTTCCTCATTTCTATAGTAGTGCGATGATTCAGCTTTAAATTTCCCCAATTACCTTATTTTAAATAAATTAAATAATACAGTTTCAATCCATATGAAGTGCTTAAAAACCAGTTCAAAGTAAGTTGCTTGATATTAGCTATTTAATGCTATAAAAATAAGATGACATTCTGACAGTTTGATATTAATTCTGAATAAGAAGAGCATCAGTTGTAAAACATTAATCTCCATACTAGACTTTAAAAGTATCAGAGTGCTCTGCTGCAGTATTTGGTATGTAGGACAGCAAAGGAGGTCGGGAGAGAACAGAAGGAAGGAACTCAATGCAGACTGCTGAACTTTTTATATATGGTAAACTAAAATGCTTACTGGAGAAGGCAATGGCACCCCACTCCAGTACTCTTGCCTGGAAAATCCCATGGATGGAGGAGCCCGGTAGGCTGCAGTCCATGGGGTCGCTAAGAGTTATTAAACAGAGTAGAGTGATCTGATCTTAGGGTTTTAGTTAGAAAACAAGTAAATACATAACAGAATCATTCCTGATGACTTGGTGAAGATTTTTTCTTCTTTGAATACTCAAATCACTTGGGAATAACCAGATCTCACTTGGACTACCACATGTCCATGTCACAAGGTAAGTGGGACAGAGATAGAACACCACTTGCCACACCTTAGGCAGTGAAAATGGCCAAGGAAAGCAGAAGCAAGGAGATCAGGTAAGGTAACCTCTGTGGATCAGAGATTCGGCAGGTGGCCCAAAATAAGGAGAAAAAGTTCCATGAATAGGATGGTCAAGATGCATTTCTCTGCTTCCTCCTAATAAGGGCAAACATCACTAAACATGAGAAGCAATTCTAATTATGTAAATTGATAATGAGTTTTAAAACTTACCTGACATTAATGTAAAATCTGTAATTGTGCAGAGTTTTACTACAATACTAAGCAAGGCCCATGTCTCAGAGAGACTACTCTAAAGAGACTGATTTTTGTTCCTTTTTACAGAAGAGTAGCTGCTTACAAGAAACAGTTATATAAGCAATTTAAAATTACCTGTAATCCCAACACCCAAAGATAGCCACTGTCAATACTGTGGTATATATTTTCTTTTCCATTCATCTGTATACATGCTTTTTTTTGTGAGATTAAAATTATAGTGTCTATTCCATTACAAGCTCTTTTCACTAAATTTCTAATCAAAACACCAAACTTTTAGACAAAGTTTAGCCCTTTCAATAGTATCCACTCCTCAAAGTTTTGCCATGTCTCCATTCTTCATGTTTTCAACGGGAGAAAAGTGAATCCAACTTTACTAATCAGTAAAATAACACAACAACAAAAACTACTGCAGCCTTCAAATCTAGATTTACTTAAAAATTTAAGTGAAAAACATCAAATGATATCATTAACTTTTAACACTTTAATTAACACAATGAATGTATGAAGAGAATACTTTCCTTATCTTTACTAGTATCTTTTCAGTCTCTCTGGAACACTAAAGATACAGTACTAGTTTGCTAGTAGCATGCTTCATTTCACAGCATTTTCCTTTTGACCAGAAATTAACTTACCATGAGTTTCTTCTGTGCTTGCTTTTACTGCCTCAAAAAAGACAAGTTGGATTAGGAGAGGAAAAAAAAAAAGTTGGCCTAGGATAGTATAAATAGAAAGCCCAGAACTGGGTAGTGATGTAATTTTTCCACATACTTGGGAATGGTCTACATGACTCATTCAACAATCTGTGGTTTGTGCTCAGAGTCATTCCCTCTGTTTATACTTTACTGCTCAAAACATAGCATTTATAGAAAATAAAATTTCCAAAATAACTCAAATAGCACATCATGAAACTACAACTAGACCATCAGATTATCTGCATGAGTAATAAGAAATACAGCAGATCATTCAGAAAAAAAGAACACATAAAAGATTTTCTTGAAGAACATCTAAATGCGGTAGCATTTTTTAAAGTTGCTCTGGAAGGAAACTGCATTACAGAATCTTCTCAAGGAGTAAGTGTACAAGGCAGCCATACTGTTTAGGTATAGTCAACCTCTGACAAGCAGAAGCCCAACAATTAGCACATATGAGCATAACATATAACCTCACATAGCCTTTTCATGTTCTACAGAGAAACAAGCCAACTTTTAACAGTTCCTTTTTAAACCACACCCTGATTTTTATAAAATCAACATCAGATAAAAAGTCTATATATAAAATTTAATAGCAAAATCATAGCACTACTACAATATATATAATAGCACTATTCCTCCCTCCATCTATATTGTGTGATCTCTTTACCGTTTTGATAAGTTCCCATCCAAAAAGGTAAAGAGATTCAATATGTATACACACATGCACAGTTCTCAATCCATGTTATCAGAAAGGTGTCTAATGAGTATTAACTAAGACATTTTACTATATTCTAAAGTAGTAAGTTTCATCTTTTTTCAGGAAGAAATTGAGAGTAACTGCCAAAATCATTCACACTAGTTTAAAACTTCAACTACTTTGGCACACACTTACCCTATGATTTGTGCACCACAACTACTGAGCCTCTGCTCCAGAACCCAGGAGCTGCAGCGACAGCTCCCACGCCACAGCAACAGAAGCCCAAGCACCCTAGAGCTCGTGCTCCAACGAGAAGCAGGCGCACCGCACCTAGAGAGCAGCCCTTTCTCGCCACAACCAGAGAAGGCCCAGGCAACAACGAAGACCCAGCACAGCCAAAAATAAACAAACAGTTTAAAAATCTCACTTTCTAACTAGAAATTGCTATTGTATTTCATATGCCTATATTCGGCCACTTTTAATATACTTAATTTTTTAAAAATGATCTAAATAATCCAGACACAGAGTCCCATCAATGGCAAGGAACTTGTTCCCTTTCCAATGCTTAACTCCCATTTATATTTTGTATCTAAAGCACTTGTCAGAACCTTCAAAACAATGCCTTTGATTTAAAACAAAAATGTCCCCGATACTTCGACATTATGCATGAAAGTGACAGGTGAACTGAAAGTCTTCTGTTAAAGCATCAAGCATCACTGTACTCTAACTCAGAGTATCTTAAATGAGGAAAAGTGTTGTGCTTATTAAATGTCTATCATCTCGGTAGACTACAGTATTTATTACATATTATCTTCTTACATAGTATATTGTAGGCCATTATTCTTCTAGCATTTATGTGTTAAGATAAACTAAGTTATCTGGAGATAATAAACAGATTCAGAAGTTAGGTGGCTTAAAACAAAGATCTCTTTCTTATTCACATTACCTGTGTATAGAAGGGGACAGGACTGCTTTCTATGCAGTCCTTACTCAGGATGATAGAATTCCTACCTCTTGAGACAAGCCAGTGATCATGGCTGGGGAATGAATTATGCGCTGACTTAATCATTTCCAATAGTAACATTTCTACTCACAGGCCACCAGCCACGGCCAAAGCCAGCCATGGGATGTTTAAGTTCAGAGCGAGCGAGGAAATAAAACTGTACCATGTGGCCTAAGAGAAGAACCAGAAATATCAGTGAGTGGTCATCGGTACTAAGCAAATAAAATCAGCAAATAAATTTGACAATCAGCAAATAAAACTCAAGCTCTGTATTTTTGTGGATTTATGTATAAATTAAATTTTAAGAGATTGTTCTATGATTTCCTTCTGTGTCAGAAGACAAACAGGAATGAGAGTTAACTTCACTGTATTACAGCATTTGTCACAGAGAAGTAATCCATCGGTAAAATTGTAGGTTCCTTCAAGGTAACATTTTTACTGGTTAGCTGAGTACAATTTTCTGTTAATAAAACTTTTTAAATGTTAAAAGGATACATTCCCTAGTGGTGCACAGGAGTCTTGATTTTGCAACCCCAAGGTCTTTTGTGAGCAATGTAAAGGTTTGTTGTACCTTTAATACTTTATCATATTCACCTGGATCTTCAAATAGTACCATAACAGCTATCTTGTCTCTACCACTTTCCAAAATTCACTCTCTATATTCTCAGGTTTGTTTTCTGTTTCACTGATTCAATTTTCTAGAATGTTAAGTCGGCTTACTGCTATCTGTAACAGTTTTACTGTGTTTGTCTCCTTGTGCTACCTTCTTTCTTTCTGACCCTTTTTAATAGAGACATTAGAGAAGCTTTATTTCATTGATCACAAAAAAGCAGTTATTTTCTATAATTTTTTACTGGTAAACTATATCAGGAGAGGGCTTCCCTGGTAGCTCAGCTGGCAAAGAATCCGCCTGCAATGCATGCACCTAGAGAGCAGCCCTTTCTCGCCACAACCAGAGAAGGCCCAGGCAACAACGAAGACCCAGCACAGCCAAAAATAAACAAACAGTTTAAAAATCTCACTTTCTAACTAGAAATTGCTATTGTATTTCATATGCCTATATTCGGCCACTTTTAATATACTTAATTTTTTAAAAATGATCTAAATAATCCAGACACAGAGTCCCATCAATGGCAAGGAACTTGTTCCCTTTCCAATGCTTAACTCCCATTTATATTTTGTATCTAAAGCACTTGTCAGAACCTTCAAAACAATGCCTTTGATTTAAAACAAAAATGTCCCCGATACTTCGACATTATGCATGAAAGTGACAGGTGAACTGAAAGTCTTCTGTTAAAGCATCAAGCATCACTGTACTCTAACTCAGAGTATCTTAAATGAGGAAAAGTGTTGTGCTTATTAAATGTCTATCATCTCGGTAGACTACAGTATTTATTACATATTATCTTCTTACATAGTATATTGTAGGCCATTATTCTTCTAGCATTTATGTGTTAAGATAAACTAAGTTATCTGGAGATAATAAACAGATTCAGAAGTTAGGTGGCTTAAAACAAAGATCTCTTTCTTATTCACATTACCTGTGTATAGAAGGGGACAGGACTGCTTTCTATGCAGTCCTTACTCAGGATGATAGAATTCCTACCTCTTGAGACAAGCCAGTGATCATGGCTGGGGAATGAATTATGCGCTGACTTAATCATTTCCAATAGTAACATTTCTACTCACAGGCCACCAGCCACGGCCAAAGCCAGCCATGGGATGTTTAAGTTCAGAGCGAGCGAGGAAATAAAACTGTACCATGTGGCCTAAGAGAAGAACCAGAAATATCAGTGAGTGGTCATCGGTACTAAGCAAATAAAATCAGCAAATAAATTTGACAATCAGCAAATAAAACTCAAGCTCTGTATTTTTGTGGATTTATGTATAAATTAAATTTTAAGAGATTGTTCTATGATTTCCTTCTGTGTCAGAAGACAAACAGGAATGAGAGTTAACTTCACTGTATTACAGCATTTGTCACAGAGAAGTAATCCATCGGTAAAATTGTAGGTTCCTTCAAGGTAACATTTTTACTGGTTAGCTGAGTACAATTTTCTGTTAATAAAACTTTTTAAATGTTAAAAGGATACATTCCCTAGTGGTGCACAGGAGTCTTGATTTTGCAACCCCAAGGTCTTTTGTGAGCAATGTAAAGGTTTGTTGTACCTTTAATACTTTATCATATTCACCTGGATCTTCAAATAGTACCATAACAGCTATCTTGTCTCTACCACTTTCCAAAATTCACTCTCTATATTCTCAGGTTTGTTTTCTGTTTCACTGATTCAATTTTCTAGAATGTTAAGTCGGCTTACTGCTATCTGTAACAGTTTTACTGTGTTTGTCTCCTTGTGCTACCTTCTTTCTTTCTGACCCTTTTTAATAGAGACATTAGAGAAGCTTTATTTCATTGATCACAAAAAAGCAGTTATTTTCTATAATTTTTTACTGGTAAACTATATCAGGAGAGGGCTTCCCTGGTAGCTCAGCTGGCAAAGAATCCGCCTGCAATGCAGGAGACCCTGGTTTGATTCTTGGTTCAGGAAGATGCCCTGGAGAAGGTAACTGGCTACCCACTCCAGTATTCTGGCCTGGAGAATTCCACGGACTATACAGTCCATGGGGTTGCAGAGTCAGACACGACTGAGCAACTATCACTATTATCAGGAGAAGAATTTTCTGCTGTTCCTCCATTGTAGCTTGTATTCATAAGCCTCAGGTTGATTTTTATGCTTATTCATCGTATAATGAATTATCAATCAAAGTCCACTGGAAAACCTTCCAATCCACCACCTCAAGTGTTCTCAGCCTCTCTGGATACTCAAAAATCCCTGGTAGACAGAAAAGAACCCAAACACAACTAAACTTCTGGTATGATTCAAAAAATGTATCAATATTAGAAAAGATACAGGTAGACTTGTAATTAAAGCAAAAACAATAAAAAGTAACAACAACAAAAAAATAACTTCAACAAGATAGAACTTTCTAACTGTAAGGCTCGGAGAACCGCACTCTGAAAAGGACACTCAGGGACAGCCTCTAGTGGACTGACAAAGTTTATTATCTAATTGTGTAGTTTTATAATTTTCAGGGCATAAGACTGACTTGCACGTAGCCATTCCAGATAAACATTAAAGCATTCAAGCATAAAATACAGTTCCCACCGCCCAAGCCATAACATAGCTTTGGTGAAACTCTTAAGGGAGTCTTATCATGAAACAACAGTCCTTGCTCTCAGAAACAAGTGGTCAGAAGGAAGCCTTCGGACGCCTCAAGGCCGGGCGTATTGACCCTTCGTCATCCGTTCCCAACCTTGGGCACTCAGTAGACGCTCATAACCCTTTGTTATGCTCGTCCCAGCTTCCAACCTTCGTCATGAGTGGAGCAAATACATTTTCAGTATTTTCTTAAAGCCTTCTAGCTCCTCCACACTCAGGTTACCAGTCCATGAGTTATAATAATAGTTTTGGATCAGTGTGACTCCCTATCTTTTTGATAAGCCATCCTCATCATGATTTGCATTCTGCAGCATATGATTACTATTGGTAGTTCCCTCCATCATATTATTCTAGTCAATGGAAAGCAGAAAAAGGGAAAGCAGATCCCTTAGGGCTGGTTCCAGAGTTGCACAAATCTTTTCTACTTTACAATGCATCTTAGAATTCAATCACATGGCCACAGCTAACTACAAGGGAAGATGGGAAATACAGGCTTGCTGAGCAGCCATGGGACCAGTTAAAATTCAGGGATTCTCATTATTAAAGAAAGAACTGGGGCTTCCCTGGAGGTTCAGTGGTAAGGAATCCGCCTGCCAATGCAGGAAACAAGGGTTCGATCCCTGGTTCGGGAAGATCCCACATGTTGTGGAGCAACTAAGCCTGAGTGTCACAACTATTGAGCCTGTGCTCTAGAGCTCATGAGCCACAATTACTGAGCTTGGAAGCTGCAACCACTGAAGCTTGCATGCCCTAGAGCTCGTGCTCCGCAACGAGAAGTCACTGCAATGAGAAGCCCACGCAACACAAGTAAAGTAGCCACCACTCACCACAACTAGAGAAAAGTCTGTGCAACAACGAAGGCCCAGCACAGCCAAAAATAAATAAACAAAATTACAAAGAAAAAAACAATGTATCAATAATACAGTGATCTTAAAAAAAAAAAAAAGTTCAGTAATAGCTACTGGGAAACAGCCAGCAGTTTCTGCTACATGGAGTAATGGGATCAAGAGAAACAAAGTATATCCCCTAGAAACAAGGTACTTTGCCTGACAGTCTAAAGGAAACAGTTCAGTTCAGTCGCTCAGTTGTGTCCGACTCTTTGTGACCCCATGAATCGCAGCGCGCCAGGCCACCCTGTCCATCACCAACTCCCAGAGTTCACTCAACTTACATCCATTGAGTTGGTGATGCCATCCAGCCATCTCATCTTCTGTCGCCTCCTTTTCCTCCTGCCCCCCAATCCCTCCCAGCATCAGTCTTTTCCAATGACTCAACTCTTTGCATGAGGTGGCCGAAGTATTGGAGTTCCAGCTTTAGCATCAGTCCTTCCAAAGAACACCCAAGACTGGTCTCCTTTAGAATGGACTGGTTGGATCTCCTTGCAGTACACAGGGACAAATTAAACATTTAATCTTTGTACCAGGCAAGCTATTAAAGCTACAACCAATGGTATTTTGTAGTACAACATTAAAATCATAATGGCTTAAGATAGCAATTTTAATAGAGGGGAAAACTGCAACATAACCAAAAGCAGCCAGGAAGCTAATACTGGAGAGATAGTCTGACTTTCTAGCCTGACCTAGACTCAGGATATTTTTGTTTTCTGTTTTCTGTTGTAAATTAACAAAAGAATTTTTTTAAATGGGATATTGAGAGGAACTGCCCCAAATTTCAAATCTTTCTGCCATCTTTCTGGAAAAGGATTTAAATTATTTTGGCGTACCACCCACCTCTACTAAAGAATTCAGAATTAAGAGTCTTAGAATAGTATTTCCCAAGCTATTTGTTTTCTTAAGTTAGATTTCTCTAAAACCATTTAATTTAAAACAACAAAAGTTTTAAAAAGTGCTGGAAAGTCAAAAGCTTCAATAGTCAAAATATATTATTATTCAGGACTTCCCAGGTGGTGTAGTGGTAAAGAATCCACCTGCCAAGAAGGAGACATGGATTGAACCCCTGGGTTGGGAAGATCCCCTGCAAGAGGAAATGGCAACCCACTCTAGTATTCTTGCCTGGGAAATCTCATGGTCAGAGGAGCCTGGTGAGCAACAACCCACAGTGTCTTTAGAGTCGGACATGACTGAAGCGACTTAGCACACACTGGGCTTTTACTAAGTTTCAGGCACTAAATGCTTTACATATGACATCCAGAACCTTCCCTAATATTTGAGAGACCTGAGGCAAAATTATAAGCAGAGATCAACAGCGTCGCAAAGAGTCAGATACAAAACTATTTAGGACTAAACAACAAAACAATTATTATTATTTAAAATGGAAAAGTCCAAAGCATTGAATTTTTTAATTAGGTCCCCTGGAAAACTGTTTAAGCCATCACACTGTATTTTTTAAATCTAATGCTGAAAATGAAATGCATCATTAGCTTCCGCACCTTCCTCAGTCATCTAACCTTTCTCACATTTCAAAGAATCCAAATTTTTAGTCTAGGGTCACTATATATTCTTATCAGAAATCTTGCATTGACAACTTTGAAGGGAACTTTGGTCAAGAGATACTTCATAAAAAATACTATTAATAATGTAGTCAGTGTCTAAATCAATTTATGTTCCCACAATGTAAACCAGGTACCAACTCATGATGAATTATCCTCTAGAAACAAACCAAATCATGGCTAATTTCCCAGACCAGCCCATAAAAGCCTATTTTATCCATGTTTAGACCCTTGAAGAGGGGGAGAACCTGTACAAGTCAACAGTGATAATTGCCATTTGGAAAATAGTTCCGTCCTTGAATATGTGAACAGACCTTGCTTCTCCTGAAATACAGGCAGATTTGCAGCAGCAGCATCTAATCTAAGGAGCTATGGCTCTGATAGAAGATGCATCTTAACTTAGCCACAGTAACATTAGTCATTCACACACTAATCCTTTCAGGCCTCTATCCTATGGCATATGTTTCTTTACCCCTCTACCTGGAATGACTTTCCCTACATAAACCCTAACATTCTTAATGATCATGTTTTCAATGTAAATTCAACAGTAATTTCCTCAGGAAACCACTTCCTTCCTAGTGCTCTCCTCAAACTCAAACTCGGAAGATTTGTAATAGAACTTTTACCACTTTCTGTTGTTTTAATTTATCCCTTCCTTCCACACACTAGCCAAAGAGCTAGTCCAGAGCTTGCTTATTGCATCTCATCTTTCCAACACTCTCCCTGACCAGCAGTGCTTAACAGAAACACGTAGTACAACGACCAAAGGCTTTTCAAGTCCAACAGATCTAGATTTAAGTGACTGTGTCACTTACTAAACAGAGAATCTTGAGTTAATTACCCAAACACTCCAAGCATCAGTTTCCCTTTTTGTGAAACAAAAAAACTACCTACCTCAAAGAACAGCTGTGTTACCCAAGCAAAATTAGTTGTTCTCTAATGCTTCAGAGAAAAGTAGCATCTATATTAAAAATTCTGAATTAGGTAAAAACACTGTGTCTGAGGGCTTCCAAGCCATGACAAAGCAAGAATTTGAAAATGAATACAAATACTCCTTACTTTAAAAATACACCGTGGCCATCTTAAACTAAATGTTTTCCTTTAAGAAACATTGCTAATGCAAATTTAAAGATGATAATTTGATAATGTTTAAAATACTATAATTGCAGCATTAAATATGCTAGATCAATAACAATCTCTAAAACACATTCTGCATATGACATGGTAGGGAGAATGGCATCTCAGACTTAGAATCACCCTTTTTTCCTACAAGGTTAAGAAAAAAGGAGTACTTACATTCCCAAAATATGTATCACTGAAATCTCATACTAAAATTCTACTGTATATTTTATACATTACCTCATTTGATTCTTAACAATTCCTAGTAAACATGAGATTTATGGTACATGCCCTTGCAGGGGGGCTGTACTTATTTTACATATAAAGAAAGCTAAGCTTGGAAAAATTATACAACTTGACCTAAGTCACATATCTCATTAAGCAGTAGAGCCAAGCTTAGACTCCAGGGCCAAGGACTACTAGTTTTTCCAGGAGCTATGGACACACACAGATATCTGGTTTACAGGAATAATTTGAAGTCTAGGTCTAGAGACATGGGAAACATGAGGGCAAAGATGAAAAGCCTAAAGAAGTACAGAGATCTCAAAGAATGTGGCAAATTATAAAGTTTACAGGATAGATCTGTGTTTCTTAACATGTTACCAACATAAGATCTGAACCAGAGTTTCTGAAAGTGGGGCCTGGAGTCTTTTTAAACACATTTCTCAGCTGACGCTTAATGCACATTCACATCTCAGATTCACTGGTATTAACAACACCCAGAATAACTTAAGAGGGGAAGGTCAAAGTGATTCATTTTTCTCTTTCAAATTCATCTAAACTATTCTCCCAAGAAAAAGAAATGCAAAACAGCAAAATGGCTGTCTGGGGAGGCCTTACAAATAGCTGTGAAAAGAAGGGAAGGGAAAAGCAAAGGAGAAAAGGAAAGATATACCCATTTGAATGCCGAGTTCCAAAGAATAGCAAGAAGAGATAAGAAAGTCTTCCTCAGCGATCAATGCAAAGAAACAGAGGAAAACAATAGAACAGGAAAGACTTAGACATCTCTTCAAGAAAATTAGAGATACCAAAGGAACATTTCATGCAAAGATGGGCTCAATAAAGGACCGAAATCATATGGACCTAACAGAAGCAGAAGATATTAAGAAGAGGTGGCAAGAATACACAGAGGAACTGTACAAAAAAGATCTCCATGACCCAGATAATCACGATGGTGTGATCACTTACCTAGAGCCAGACATCCTGGAATGTGAAGTCAAGGGGCCCTTAGGAAGCATCACTACAAACAAAGCTGGTAGAGGTGATGGAATTCCAGTTGAGCTATTTCAAATCCTAAAAGATGATGCTGTGAAAGTGCTGCACTCCATATGCCAGCAAATTTGGAAAACTCAGCAGTGGCCACAGGACTGGAAAAGGTCAGTTTTCATTCCAATCCCCAAAAAAGGCAATGCTCAAACTACCGCACAACTGCACTCATCTCACACGCTAGTAAAGTGATGCTTAAAATTCTCCAAGCCAGGCTTCAGCAATACGTGAACCATGAACTTCCAGATGTTCAAGCTGGTTTTAGAAAAGGCAGAGGAACCAGAGATCAAATTGCCAACATCCGCTGGATCATGGAAAAAGCAAGAGAGTTCCAGAAAAACATCTAATTCCGCTTTATTGACTATGCCAAAGCCTTTGACTGTGTGGATCACAATAAACTGTGGAAAATTCTGAAAGAGATGGGAATACCAGACCACCTCATCTGTTTTTTCTGGGCTCCAAAATCACTGCAGATGGTGATTGCAGCCATGAAATTAAAAAACGCTTACTCCTTGGAAGGAAAGTTATGACCAACCTAGACAGCATATTAAAAAGCAGAGACATTATTTTGTCAACAAAGTTTCATCTAGTCAAGGCTATGATTTTTCCAGCAGTCATGTATGCATGTGAGAGTTGGACTATAAAGAAAGCTGAGCACCGAAGAATTGATGCTTTTGAACTGTGTTGTTGGAGAAGACTCTTGAGAGTCCCTTGGACTGCAAGGAGATCCAACCAGTCCATTCTAAAGGAAACCAGTCCGGTGTGTTCACTGGAGGGACTGATGTCGAAGCTGACACTCCAATACTTTGGCCCCCTGATGCAAAGAGCTGACTCATTAGAAAAGACCCTGATGCTGGGAAAGATTGAGGGCAGGAGAAGAAGGGGACAACAGAGGATGAGATGGTTGGATGGCATCACCAACTCAATGGACATGGGTTTGGGTGGACTCCAGGAGTTGGTAATGGACAGGGAGGCCTAGCGTGCTGAGGTTCATGGGGTTGCAAAGAGTCGGACATGACTGAGCGACTGAACTGAACTGAAACTATTCTCTGGTAGTTTCCTTACATTACTTTTAAGAAAAACGAAGGAATTCTGTTTTAAATGGTGTTCAAAAAGTGGCTTTAAGTTGATAACACTATTTCTATACAACACTTCACTGTGAAATCCTAATTTATAAAAGTCTTGATAATTTACTAACTGAATAGTTTACAGCCTGTAAGTACATATAAACAATGTACAAGGTCAGATTTATGAACAAATTGATAATCTAAATATGATTATACTGCCACCTAGTGCTCAACTTTCAACGTGACATAATCACACAGGATTGTGGGTGGGGACCCACAAACAGTGCTGTTGGAGTCAACAGTTTCATGGTAGAAATGACAAAGCTTTGCTTTAAAAATTGGCCCTATTTGAGATCACTACAAATATCTTAAGGGTCATTGACAAAACAGTCAATGACAAATAATACTTCAAATGTCTAAAATAACAATCTTGTAATTCAAATGTCTGTTACATGTTGCAAGTAGTTTTACAAACAGCTAAAAAGAAATAGGAAACAATCTAAATTATAAGAGAGACTAAATACTACACAACCATTTAAATACTGTAGAAAAATTAAACAAGACATCAAATTGTATTTTCCAAAGATAGCAGCAATAATATCTTCCATCCACATATTCTTCTGCAATAGGACATTGTTACCCTCACCTTGGGGCTTGCATGGTGGCTCAGCTGGTGAAGAATCCACCTGCAAAGCAGGAAACCTAGGTTCGATCCCTGGGTTGGGAAGATCCCACGGAAAAGGGAATGGCTGGCTACCCACTCCAGTATTCTGACCTGGAGAATTCCATGGCTTGTATAGTCCATGGGCTCACAAAGAGTCAGACATGACCGAGTGACTTTCAGTTACTACCTTCACACTGAGGTGGGGCTATTTCTTCTCCCCTTCCAGTCTAGGTGGGTCCTAGGACTGCTGTGACTAACAGAATACAGAAGTGACCTTGTTTCAAGGCACTGCCCTTAACTACTTGAGCCCAGCTTCTATTCTCCCTCAGAACACTTGCTCTTGGGATATCTTTCTTAGAAACCAGCCACCATGTATGAGCTATTCTAATACAACTATGGAAAGGCTTTAGAGGATGACACTTCAACATAGGGAGGTCAAGGAGCAGAAAGGTACCAAAATGCAGTTGAGAAGCCATTATGGAAGTGGACCCTCCAGGTCCAGTTAGGGCTAAAACAGTGGCCTAAGTGAGTCCTTCCCAAATTAATGACGTATAAAATTTTGAGCAAAATTAAATGGCTGTTACAAGCCACTAAATTTTAAAGTGGTTCATCATGTAACTGAAACAGAAACTGGTTCCAGAAAGTATGATGTTGCTTTAATAAAGTCCTAAAATATGTGGCACTGGTTTTAAGACTGAGTGATGGGCCTCAAGTAGCCTACAAAGGATGGCTTGAAGGACAGTGAGAAGCGTTATTAGAGACTATAAAAGAGGTATTTTATATCACACAAAACATATTTTTTGTATTATGAAATTATTTCACTTAAAAAAATAGTAGTAATGGGCACTCTTACTTGATGACTCAGTAGAGAGGAGTACAATACGACTCCAAAAATGACAGTTAAGCAGTATCGGGTCTTGACTCTAACATTAAAGGGAGTTAAGTGACAATAGGAAGCCCTAAGTTTCAAGAACGCATTACTATTAAGTACAGAGTTGTCCAGAAATAATTTTAATAGAGCTTGTTTCTAAAGTTGTCTAGTGACTATTTAAACAAAAAGCTATTAAAAGTGCTTGTTCAAGAAATGTTATAACCTAAAAACTTTCAGGCAGTGTAAAATTTCATGGCAAATATAATCAAACTATGTACACCAAAATTATTTATTAGAAGACATATGATGATGCTATCTAAATATAAATCACTATGAACATAAATATCTCAAATATTTAAAAAGTTACAAATTTTATGCCCTCAGTGGACTACAGAATATTTGCCCAGGTTAATTTCTTCCCGATCTCCAGAGTATTAGAGATAAAGTTTGAACTGAGCTGACAAAGAAGAGCATATGCCTTTAAATCAAAATGATGATGGAAATCTAATTTATTATTAATATATGACAATGATATATGTTTCTGTATATATGTACATATGTGTATGTATCTTTAAAATTTAGACTCATGGAAAGTCATGATCAATTAAACTATTTTCAACATAATTTGACTGATGGTAGCATCAGCAAAATGGAACTTTCTGTTTGCAGACTCTTGCTTGCTTGCCTCCCCTTGTCTGGTCATCAAATAGATTCTTCACTTGCAGGGCATCATATTATACATTTAACCACAATACCTGTGAATGAGGCTACTGTGTATGTTAAAACAAAAGTTTGTTATATTTTATGTCAGAAAACCCAGCATCACAAACAGATATTTCTATATATAGAAAAGTTCAATCAGATTATACTTCTTAATTTTCAGGCCTTAAAATCTAGCCTAAGGACTTCCCTGGTGGTCCAGTGGTTGAGAATTCACCTTGCAGTGCAGGGGACATGGTTTTGATCCCTGCTCGGGGAATAGAGATCCTACAGGTATGTCATGGGGCAACTAAGTCCACATGCCACAACTAGTGAAGTGAAGTGAAGAAGTGAAGTCGCTCAGTCGTGTCCGACTCTGTGCGACCTCATGGACTGTAGCCTGCCAGGCTCCTCCGTCCATGGGATTTTCCAGGCAAGAATACTGGATTGGGTTGCCATTTCCTTCTCCAGGGGATCTTGGGATCGAACCTGGGTCTCCTGCACTGCAGGCAGACTCTTTACCGTCTGAGCCACCAGGAAAGCCACAACTAGAGTGTGCCACAACTAGAGAGTCTGTGCACCACAATGAAAGATCCTGTGTGGTGCAACTAAGACCAGACGCAGCCAAATAAACTGAAGAAAAAAAATTTTAGCTTACATCATTAGAATGAAAACTACCATTTTTGATGCGGCTCAATAATAATAATCATAAAGCAAAATTAAAAGGAAATTAACTATCTTTGGTTAGAGATAGCAAAAAAAAAACAAGTAAAATTTAGGATTCCAATCACTGAAAAGAATATAAGACTTGAGAATTATATCTTCCTTCTCCAGTAACTTAACTTTATCCAACTATCTTGCTAGGTACAGCAGAAGTGAAGCTGATGGAAAGACTGGAAATATAATATAGTATTTTTCCACTATTTATTTTTAAATGGTGACAGAAGTTAAGAGAACCAAGAAACTGAAATTCTAATTAATCTTCTGTCGCTGTCTCACTCTTACATATTATCAGTTCAATCTTACTACTTGGTAAGAATTCGAATGCTCTCATTTAACTTGGGCATCAGCAAACATTTTCTGTAAAGGGTCATAGAAAACATTTTATAAAGGCTTTGTGGGTCCAGAGGCCAAACTGAGGTTACTTTATATATATATATATATATATGAGTATATATATATATATATATGTAATTAAACAAAAAGAGAAAAATCCACTAGTTTTTAATTGATTAAATTAAAAATATAATAATAACCAAATATAATTTGTTATAATACAATTTCTACTATACAAGCACAAAAAAAATTTTTTTAATCAATTACAAATGGTTATCTGTCAGTGTTATAATAATAAAATTTTATGTATCTTACTTTAAAAAATTTCTTCCCTCATGCAGACAAGTACGATCAAATACTGACATTAATCTACAAGCATTTCTAATAGAGCATATTCACTGTTTGGAAGGCATTTATAGAATCTTATTACATTCTTCTGATATTTGC
Organism: Cephalophus harveyi; assembly: GCA_006410635.1. Taxonomy (NCBI): domain Eukaryota; kingdom Metazoa; phylum Chordata; class Mammalia; order Artiodactyla; family Bovidae; genus Cephalophus; species Cephalophus harveyi. The sequence goes on along the minus strand of SJYT01070221.1, from coordinate 188,564 downwards.
CTTTAACATGTCACTATATTGTAAATTAAAAAATCACTTCCAATTAAAGATTAGGTAGAATCTCCTTAATTACAGTTAAGCAGCTTTAAAATATGAAAATTTTCTTTGTGCTTGTATCCTGGTCTGAAAAACACTGATTAAAGTTTGAGTTTGGAAAATATATCCACTGTAGATTTGAGTGGGCATTAAAATCTTAGTTTTTGTTTTAACTTCTGACAAAAATGAAAGTATATAAGATGTATTAAAGCAATTTGACATTACTTATGTTTTAAATAATGCTAATTGTCAAACTGGCTTTACTACAGTGTAATCAATCAATCACCGCTTTGCCTTTGCAGTTCTAGATTGAATTTATTAATAAACACTAGCAACTCTGCAGGAAAACCTAATTTCTGGAGCCATTTGTGTTCAATAGTAGTGGTTGAAGGCAGTACTGGCTCAGCAACACTTCAACCTTGCCCCAGAGCTTTAAAAGTCACAAGAAAATTTTACCATTATTAAGTTACCAAATGACTGTGTAGTTGGGCAAGTCAAGATACTCAGCTTCTATTTCTGACAAAAATTTATAGAATTGATGACTGTTAAGTCCATAAGAGTGAATGAAATTCACCACTGACATTATATATGGATCAAGATGAATTCAAACCTTTTCCACAACATAGCAAATGAATAATACAATAGATTATTGAAATTATTACACTTGAAAAATCTTCCATTTTCAGAATCTTTGTAAGTTTGTCCAACTAAGTCTTCTGCACTACACATTATTTTAAACATATCCTAGCAGATTCCACTTCAGGTTGTACTGAATCAGTATTTTGGCAATTTAATTTAGAAGTAGTTTCTCCTGTAGTTGTTCCATGCAGCTGATTCACAGTCTATGAAACTCTGCACTGACTCTGTGAATAAACAAATCAGCAATATCAGTAACACCTGTCTAGTCATCAAGAGTCTAGAAAAAATACATGAAATAAATTATCTTGTTTTTAATTTATTACTGATGTCACTCCCAACATCCTCAACTCTTCAAGTAACTGTTTCTGCTGAGAGGCTAGCGGTCTTAACTAAGTTTATATTCTCTGGACACATTTCTTTAGCTACTACAAACAGACACAAATAATTCATCATTGGTAAATGATCTTCCCTGTTTGGCCCATAAATGAGCTATTCAGAAACTTAACTGCAGCCTTAATTTTATTCTTTTGTGAAGAAATTCGGCTGTGATGAGATAGTCTACTTGCTATTTCCTAAATTTTATGACCACTGTTTTCCTGAGTTAGCAGTATTGTAATGAGTGCTTAGTCTGAAAACGTCAATTGTCTTCTTCTGGTATATCTATAGTATGGACCACATGATAAGGACAATGCTTTGCCATTTCATCCAGTGACAAACAACTTATGCTCCACTATGCCTTAAAAACATGACATTCAGAGTTCATCTTTTTATTTTTTTTCTCATTTTGACTTGATGGGTATGCAATGGTAACAAAATAAATAAGTTGCAGTATGGAGGTATGCCTGGCACTCAAAATGGTGCGGATTTATAACTGGGATTTGTAGTGCACTGAGCAGCAGTATGATGTGATGAGACGAACACATAAGGTTTTTTTTTAAATTTATTTACTTATTTTAATTGGAGGCTAATTACTTTACAATATTGTAGTGGTTTTTGCCATACACATTTCTTTTACAACCACTAAATTCTGCTGTTGCAACATGAAAGCAGCCACAGACAATGTATAAACAAATGAGTGTGACTATATTTCAATAAACTTTTATTTATAAGTTTGACTTTGACAATATTTTCACATGTCCCCAAATATTATTTTGATTTTTTAACCATTAAAAAAATGTATAAGTCATTCTCAGCACACAGGCCATATAAAAATAGGTGACAGGTCATAATGGAACTATGGCAGTGGAACTAGACTGCTGGACCACTTAATCCTCAGTTTCTGCCATCTCTAAATGAAGATACACCTCATAGGTGTCACTATGGAAAAACTGAGTGAATATGTAAGTCATTTATAACAGTGCCTAGCATATAAGCTTATTAACTGTTAATATTGCTTACTGAGTAGAATATAATTGCAAATGGGTTTCAATTCCTACTAACAACTCTATGATTTAAAACTCCCACTGGAGGTCTGAGGCAAGCAGCCTACTTGGAAGAATATTACACGTGCTCCAAACAAGACGCTTCCACAGTGTAACACTATCCATGTTTCTGTTACACTGCCCACAATCCTACTAGCAGTTTCATTCTTGAGTATTTCAAACCTTGAAGTATTATACCTTTTCTCAGGTGCTGGAGACAACCTCACCATAAGAAAAATTTCTGAACAGACTATCTCTACCCTAAAGTTATACTACAGACCTAGATTAGTGAGCAAGGCTCAGACGGTAAAGCGTCTGCCTACAACACTGGAGACGCAGGTTCAATCCCTGGGTCGGGAAGATCTCCTGGAGAAGGAAATGGTAACCCACTCCAGTATTCTTGCCTGGAAAATCCCATGGACCAAAAAGCCTGGGAGGCTACAGGCCAAAAGAGTTGGACACGACTGAGCGACTTCACTTTCACTTTTAGGAATAAAGTGAAATTTTAAGAAGCAGTATTTTGGGCAATAACAATTTCACACTAGAAATTCATAAATAAATCAGTCTGTATGAGCAAATGAAATTTAAACAAATCTTTTTTTGATGACTAAAAGGCCTTGCATGAGACTCAATGCCTCTAAAAGACATACGTTTATGATCCCAAAATAATTCATGCTTATCTAATTTCATTGCTCTGAAACAAATCATGTTTAAATATAAGAAAAACACAAAAGGTAGATTACATTTATTCATTATTTCCATATGCACAAGTGTGCATCAAATATTTATGCCCAAAAACTCAGGAGACAAAGGACTAAAGGCCTTTCCTTCTGGATTAATTACCTCAATTTTAGATGTTCCATCCTACCCCACATTATGAAATATATGTGTTTCTACAGACAGTAAAATATGGTGTCTCTGATTTTACTCTCACTTATTTCCTTTCTTCTAAATCTATTTGTTTTACAAAAAAAAATGTATTACCTGTAAGAGGAAAAAGTAAAAATGTATTCATTAAAACAGAGTTTGGAAAAGATACAAAAGCAAAGTACCCAAAATAGTGTTTTCAGTTAAAATGATAGAAACTACTTACCTACAACCAGGCCACATTCAGGACAGATCATATCACCAGCTCTGTAGTCCTCCACTAGGATCGCATCTGGATGGTTTGGACATGTGACTCTTGGAAGAGCATCCAAACTACACGCAAAAAAAAAAAAAAAATTTAATATCCTTCTAACCAATATGCAACAAAGTACTAATCTTTAGGAGGGGGAAAGAAGTGGATTCCGAACACTTTCCCAATAAATTTACAGTACATTTACACTTATAATACATTTAAGCTCCAATTTCAAAGTAAACATCCTAGTTATGTTATTTTAAATCCTACTCAGTAATTAACAAATGCTACTGGAACTGCCTTTTGTAAGAATAGTTCCTGGTTTGCAGAATGGAAGGCTTTAAAAATGCAAACAGAAAACAAGCTTTTTTTTTTAACATGTAGACTACTAAAATGTTTATAAATCTTGATTGGTATGGAAATGACTACCTACCATCGTAACACGCAACATGTACATGTAACTATCTGGTCTGCGACCCTGGACACTTACTTCTCTGGTGAGAGAATAAATTTCAAGTCTGTGTTCTTCTACTCGCTGGATACCTTAGTAATAAACTTGAATGTACACTGAACCTAAAAAGGATTCAAACCAAGGTGGTAGGTGCGGCTCCGCTGAGCTTAGGATGATTTCATTTAGTCCAGAACTGAGTTTGTTAGCACTCAAGAAATGACTTCAAAAGCTACTTTTAAATCTATTTGTGATATTAATAATTTGCTCAATTATTTTATTTTGAAAATAAGGCAGTATGGGGAAGACACATCAGCCTTAAGTGACCTGACAGAATCAGTTCTAAAAACTATCAAAGATATTTAACATAGATTTAATAATTATTTCTATGGCTGTGGTGTCTTACAATCACAAATGTCTGGTATCACTGAAAATAAGCCCTTTACTTGAAGTAATACAGAACAAGCTTCACAAACATATATATAAAAGACAACACCAACTATTCTTGAAGTATGTAAACAGGTATTTGTGGTTTTGGATAAAGTTTCTCAAGCTAGCACAATTCAGAATGGTAACTTTCGACAGAGGTGATATCCACTGAAAAACTGATAAAATAATCCATATTCCCAAATGTACACATTCAGGTTAACCAGAACACATCTTGAATCTTCTCACTGTGAAAACAGGGAATGGAAGTTTAGTTTATATTCACGTTTATTAAACTCTTGAGAGTCCCTTGAGCTGCAAATCAAACCAGTCAATCCTAAAGGAAATCAATCCTGAATGATGGAGCAGCTAAAGCTAAGCTAAAGCTCCAATACTTTGGCCAGCTGATGTAAAGACATAACTCACTGGAAAAGACTCTGATGCTGGGAAAGACTGAAGGCAGGAGAAGGGGGTGACAGAGGTGAGATGCTTGGATGGCATCACTGACTCAATAGACGTAAGTCTGAGCAAACTGGGATATAGTGAAGCACAGGGAGGCCTGGTATGCTGCATTCCATGGGGTTCCAAAGAGTTACTGAACAACAACATGCTTATTCCATAAACTTCTACTAGGAAAATATTTTAATAAATTATAATAAATAAAACATTAAGAAATTAGTATAAATTATTTTTTAAAAACTGTGTCAAAATAAAGTACAGTGTTAGAAAAGTTAACAGTAATTACAAATGTGTACAATGGGCAGCCATGTGGCACACAGCATTCAAAGGACTGATATATTTTGTACTATTAAAAAGCAGAATATTGTGTGCATGTATATGTATATAAAAATGATATGAGAACAACTCAAAGATATGCTGAGTGAAAGAGTAACATAGGGATTTCAGAGAAAACTGAAAAAAAGAACTACTGTTATATGCAATAACATGAGTAAACCTCCAAATGCTGACCAAAAGACACCAGACACAGAGGAATACAAACACATTTATATATAAAGTTTAAGTCAGGCAAAAATAATCTATAATATTAAGAATAAGGATGTAGTTTTCTTTGAGAAAGAGTACTGACTGAGGGCATAAAGGTTTCCAGAGTGCTACTGCTGCTAGTGGTATTTGATCAGGAGACTTGGGTGACAGCTACGTGTACATGCTCACTTTGTAACTGAACTGCACACTTAAAATCCGTGTGCTAAACTTCACAAAAAAAGGTAAAAAGCAAGATGGCATTCATTTTTTTATATTAGACTACTTTTTGGAAGGAAGAGAGGTTAGGATTATATGAATATGTTTGTTAAACCACAGAATCACTAGGAAAACACCAAGAAACTGGTTACAATGACTGCTTTGGAGAAGAATTAGATGGCTAGGAGTGAGAGAAAAAAGAAACTGCTTTTCATTTTTCTTGCTTTTTATGATTTGCATGTTACCTATTCAAAATAAAATAAATTGTGCTCAAGCAGTTAACTTTTAATTAAATAACCCACAAGGGTAATACAAAAGGGGAACCACAAAAGTAGGGTAGTGGGGGAAGTAAGGGAAAGAAACGAGAGCGAAGGAATGGAGTAAACCACCACCACTGACATTAAAACAACTTAGGCTGCCTAAGAAGCCACATAATTCCAAACTTCATTTTATAGCTATCCTTTACTATGTGTCTAGTACTGTACATCTATTATTAATCTTCATTAGCAACCCTTCAAATTAAGCATTGCTGCTACTGCTGCTAAGTTGCTTCAGTCGTGTCCAACTCCGTGCGACCCCATAGATGGCAGCCCACGAGGCTTCCCTATCTCTGGGATTCTCCAGGCAAGAATACTGGAGTAGGTTTCCATTTCCTTCTCCAATGCATGAAAGTGAAAAGTGAAAGTGAAGTTACTCAGTCAAAAAGTGAAAGTGAAGTTACTCAGTTGTGTCCGAGCCTCAGCAACCCCATGGACTGCAGCCTTCCAGGCTGCTCCGTCCATGGGATTTTCCAGGCAAGAGCACTGGAGTGGGGTTCCATTGCTTTCTCCACAAATTAAGCATTACCTCTATTTTAAAGATTATGCTCAGAGAATGATTTTCCTGAAGTCACAGAACTAATGAGTGGTAGAGTTTAGATATGAACTCACAACATTTTTGTTCTTCTATGTGAAAACACCAAGCAGTTTCATAGTCCAGTAACTGTCCCTCTTCCTCAGGGGGAAAAAAGCTATCACAGAAATACTAACATCCACCTTTGTTCTCACGGGTAAAAAAAAAAACTCAAAGAGATGGACAACTGCAATAAGCCTAGGGAAAATTTATTTCAAAGAAATATCTCAGATTTTTTCCTTTAATGAAGAGAATAAAGCATACACAAGAAATGTACTTTTTTTCCGTAAAGAATCTATCAAGTGAATTTACTATATGTAACTACTACAATGTGTTATAATAAAGCCCCAATATAACCATATTCATAGCAGATCTGCCATAGGAGAATGTTATATATAGGTGTCCTTAGGAAGCTAGTTCTCCATTTACCTACAAGGAACCCTAACCTGACAGAGCCACACCCAAATAGAATGATTGAGGATTTAATCACAGAATTACAATCAGTAAACAAGTGTCACTGGCCATAAGAGATGTTTCCAAGTAGTTTAGCTAAGGCTGCCTCCTGTCTCATCTTTTTAAAATACAGTAACATAAAGTAGTAAGCCTTGGTACTCACCAGAAAGGGCCTGGACTACTCAAAGATTATCATTTTGTGATGATAGCTTTCATCAGGAACTCAATTCCAAAGATGAGAACAAGTTCAGAAAAATTATGCCAGAGTTACCTTGCCTTCCAGAAGCTACAGAACTTAATCTGATATGTTTAATACATTATGAGTTACCAAGTGTGACAACAGGAAACAGATATCTGAGATTCTATACTCTGTTCTAATACTAACCTTGGAAAAGTCAACATGGGCATGACTCAGTTTACACTGAGGCAAAAATCCTAATATCTACCTCAGGGTCATGAGAGACATAATTAGGGTCTGTAAGCATTTTTAATGTCACAGAATTAAAGGCTGTATATAATGGCACTGTATGCATTTGCAGTAGGTATCAATCAGTACATCACATTTTTAAAATATGTTAGTGACGTCTCTGCTGCGACTGCTGCTAAGTCGCTTCAGTCGTGTCCGACACTGTGCGACCCCATAGATGGCAGCCCACCAGGCTCCCCCGTCCCTGGGCTTCTCCAGGCAAGAACACTGGAGTGGGTTGCCTTCTGAGTGACTTCCCAGTATGCTAATTTTCTGCAGGCAAAATTTTCTTCAGGAGTATGCAGATGACATCTCTAAAGAATCTCTTAAGGAGACTTATCAACTCTTCAGAAATGCCTTAGCTTCCACTTCAAAAGGCCTCGGGGATGGCTATCAGTTTCCATCAGGTTTACCAACGCTGACGTCCCTAACTTTTTGTCAGATGGATAAAGGCCTAGAACTAACCCTTTCCCGCTCTCTAGAAGAGGATTCACGGACCCTCGGCTGGCAGACCAACAGATAAAAAAAAAACAAGCGTAGAAAATTTAAGAAAAAAGAACAGTTGGATCATACGCAAAAGACCCGAGGCCAGGGGCTGGGGACACCGGAGCCCCCCACACGATAGTGCCTGGGTAAGAAAACGACCAAGGCCGCTGGAGGAGAAACGCCGGCGGCTCGTTACCCCCTGCGACACCCCTGACAACCCTGCGTCTGGAAGTGCCTTTGTCCCGGGCGGCCAGCCGGTCCGGCTACCTCTCCCCGCACCTCCGAGGCGTTCTGCTCGACGAAGCAGCGAGAGCGGCCGCCCTGCTAGCCCCGGCACTAGCCGCCCGCCCTTCAGCTGGCTGGGCTCTACATGACGTACTAACCGGCTGGTAGACGCCATCTTCCCGGCCACTGCGGCTCCAGCTACAAACAACGACAGACGCAACCGCAAACAGGAAGACAGTGGCGACGAAACGCAGCGAGACGGGCTTTTATAGGCGAGTCGCCCACGCAGTCGTAATAGGGCGTGGCTACGGGTCCGGAGAAGGGCCAAGAACAGTGAGCTCGGGTATGCCCCGTGCTTTGCGTTTTCTTATTTCCCTATTCACTTTCGGTTATGTTCTATGTGGCTGGGCAAATATAGGAAATCACCCGAGAAAATTCCCAAGGGCACTCTGCGAACGTGCTGCACCAGAGATACCCTCAACTCGACTGAGTTACAACACAAAATACTGGGCTTCGTGGAGGGGGCAAAGCCCACATCAGTTCACTTCAGTTCAGTCGCTCACTTGTGTACGATTCTTTGCGACCCCATGAACCGCAGCACGCCAGGCCTCCCTGTCCATCACCAATTCCCGGAGTCCACCCAAACCCATGTCCATCGAGTCGGTGATGCCATCCAACCATCTCATCCTCTGTCATCCCTTTCTCCTCCTGCCCTCAATCTTTCCAAGCATCAGGGTCTTTTCTAGTGAGTCAGTTCTTTGCATCAGGTGGCCAAAGTATTAGAGTTTCAGCTTCAACATCAGTCCTTCCAATGAATATTCAGGACTGATTTCTTTAGGATTGACAGGTTAGATCTCCTTGCAGTCCAAGGGACTCTCAAGAGTCTTCTCCAACACCACAGTTCAAAAACATCAATTCTTTGGTGCTCAGCCTTCTTTATAGTCCAACTCTCACATCCATACATGCCAACTGGAAAAACCATAGCCTTGACTAGACGGACCTTTGTTCACAAAGTAATGTCTCTGCTTTTTAACATATTGTCTAGGTTGGCCATAACTTTCCTTCCAAGGAGCAAGTGTCTTTTAATTTCTTGGCTGTAATCACCATCTGCAGTGATTTTGGAGCCCAGAAAAATAAAGTCAGCCACTGTGTCCACTGTTACCCATCTATTTGCCATGAAATGATGGAACCAGATGCCATGATCTTAGTTTTCTGAATGTGAGCTTTAAGCCAACTTTTTCACTCTCCTCTTTCACTTTCATCAAGAGGCTCTTTAGTTCTTCCTCACTTTCTGCCATAAGGGTGGTGTCATGAGCATACTTGAGGTTATTGATATTTCTCCCGGAAATCTTGATTCCAGCTTGTGCTTCCCCCAGCCCAGCGTTTCTCATGATGTACTCTGTATAGAAGTTAAATAAGCAGGGTGACAATATACAGCCTTGATGCACTCCTTTTCCTATTTGGAAGCAGTCTGTTGTTCCATGTCCAGTTCTAACTGTTGCTTCCTGACCTGCATACAGGTTTCTCAAGAGGCAGGTCAGATGGTCTGGTATTCCCATCTCTTTCAGAATTTTCCACAGTTTGTGATCCACACAGTCAAAGGCTTTTGCATAGTCAATAAAGCAGAAACATATTTTTCTGGAACTCTCTTTCTTTTTCGATGATCAAGTGGATGTGGGCAAAGCCCGCATGCCCGAAGGCTAAACACCCCTCCCCCAGCCTGGAGTCAGCTGCTCCAGTTTGACCACAATTCTTTCTTGCCAAAGGGGCGATTCCACCAAGATATTCAGAAAAAAGAGAAATTCACTTAGGTCAGCCCCAACAAGTGTCAATTCAGCCCCTATCATCAGCTAGCCAGCTTCTTAGGTACGTCCTTTGCACTTTGGAGAAGCGGCAATAGTATATCTGCCTTGCATACCCTTTTAAAATTGGCAGGAGATGAAACAAAACCACGTGACATCACTGTCCCAGTGAGGCACGGAGATGTGGGTCCTACCTTGACTTGTTTTCATGATCTTTGCAAACGTGGTATAGCTGAAACATAGAGAACTTAGCAAAACTGGTTAGATACTGCAAAAGGGCTCTAGGTTTATTAATTAGCCAAACTAATATCAGAATAGTAATAAAAATAACAGCAACACTATCACTACTTTGCTGAAAACAAATCACCCTTGACCCTGGGGGAATTGGAAGAAAAAAAGGTGCTCCCGTCTTCTGTGGGGAGGAGAACTTAGAATATAGTGGCTGCTTTGTTCTTTGAGCATGGGACTTAAACGCCACTGAGCCCTCATTGTTTCCTTGAAAGGTGGGACAAACTCGTTTCCTTAGAAAGAACAAGAGGCCGAAGTTTAGGCACTGAAATCCAGATGGAGTTCGGAGAGCATTTTGTGTGTGTATGTGTGGGGGGGTCTTCTGTGCCCTAATACTGTAATTTAAAAACTTGATTGTGCTTTTGTTGGAGATTTCTCCCTCAATATCTGGAAAAGTTTCAAAAGGCCAATTTATTTGAGCTGTGCCAAGTAAAACCCCGGAAAGAGATTGGGGGTGCTGCACCCTAATCCAGCAAGATGTTTTCAGAGTGGAGCACTTTGGCTTGGGAGAAGAAAAGAGAGAGGAGAAGGAAGGGAACTGGGCACCCCTTGAGAATCAAGATAAGGACCTAATTGTTTATGGTAGGCATTCAGTAATGTTTGTGGAAGGAAGAAACCATCAAAGAAATAGAAACCTCAAAGGAAGGAAGCTGGGCAATTGGTAAATTACTCCTGCCCCATCTGGAGAATCTCTGTCATAATCTAGCTAAGATTTCTTTTATATTAAAACACAAGCAGCTAAGGTAGGCCATTCCTCTTTTTGTTGTTAGAACAGCATTGGCATTTTGTAAAGCATTTTCATCAACATTATTCCACTTGATCTTTGTACTACGTGATCCTAAATTGGACCCCACACAGAGAGTTGGGGTTTTGTCACCTAGGAATCAGTATTCACCAACACTGCTGGTTGGTTAACATCATCACTTTATTTAACAACATTTACTTGATTAATTAATTTAAAATGTTTATTCAAATCAATTATTTAAGCTAACTTTTTTTAAGCTAACATTTTTTAAAACAACTTCATTTTAAAAGTTTATATCACTACTATGAATTCACAACTTAATAGGTTATAGCTCTTTTTATTTACATACCTAATAATTTTTTTTAAGTTTGTGACCCACTTATATATATATTTTTTAATTTTTTGAAGTATGATTCCATACCATAGAATTTACCTGTTAAGAAATTAGTGATTTTTAGTAATTTTATTGAGTTGTGCAACCATCCCCACAATCGCATTTTAGCACATTTCCGTCATCCCAATAAGATCACTCATGACCATGTACAGTTAATGCCCACTCCATTTCCAAGAAAAAGAATCACTCATCTACGTTCTGTCTCTGTTGTTGCTGTTCAGTGGCAAAGTTGTGTCCGACTCTTTGCAAGCCCATGCATTGCAGCATGCCAGACTTCCCTGTCCTTCACTGTCTCCCTGAGTTTGCTCGAACTCATGTCCATTGAGTCAATGATGCCGTCCATCTCATCTTCTGTCACCCCTTTTCCTCTTGCCCTCAGTCTTTCCTAGCATCAGCATCTCTTCCAATGAGTCGGGTCTTTGCATCAAGTGGCCAAAGTATTAGAGCTTCAGCTTCAGCAGCAGTCCTTTCAATGAACATTCAAGACTCATTTCCTTTAGGATTGATTGGTTGGATATCCTTGCATTCCAAGGGACTCTCAAGAATCTTCTCCAAACACCACAGTTCAAAAGCATTAATTCTTCGGCACTCAGCTTTCTTTATGGTTTGACTCTATAGATTCGCCTTTTCTGTACTTTTCATGTAACTGGAATCATAGTAAATGTGATCTTTTATGTCCAGCTTCTTCTTCTTGGTTTAATGTTATGGAGGTTCATTAGATTTATCTTATGGCCTCACTTTTGGAAGCATTGATATGTAAGTGTCTGTTATAAAAGTGTCTATATGATGATATTGCAGAAGGTGACAAATTCCTAACTTAAGCAAGATTTGACAAATATTTGACTGGAAATTACGGAATATTTGAAATATGTCATGTGACATATTCTGCTGGACTAGGAATAACTGAGGATTCCCTGAAATGCATGACTGGCTCTGACTAGGATTCTTTTGGAAATGAGATAAAATGCCTGGAACATTAGACAAATCTTGCTTGCCTGGTGGCTGAGTGGCCATATGTATTACTTCTAGAAATGTGAGGAGTTCGTATTTTAATTTTAAAAATGTTTTATTATGTATGAAGATTTTAAAACACACTAAATATTAGAGAAAATACTATAATCCTCATATACCTATCATCCTGATTAAACAGTTATCATGGTTATCATGAATTTGCCACATTTGTTTTGTGTATCCTTTTCTTCCGTGTTTTCTCCTTTTGCTAGAGTATTTTAAAAAACAAATCCCATATATCATCTTGGTGCATACATTACTCTACATTTCTAAAAAACATGGACTTTTAAACCTTTTTATATTGCTAAATTGCTGTTGTTGTTATTCAGTCACTAAGTCATGTCTGACTCTCTGTGACCCCATGGTTTCATGGGGTTCTCGTGGTAAGAATGCTGGAATGATCTGCCATTCCCTCCTCCAATGGACCACATTTTGTCAGAACTCTCCATTATGACCCGTCCATCTTGGGTGGCCCTGCATGGTGTGGCTTATAGCTACATTGAATTATGCAAGCCCCTTTGCCACAACAAGGCTCTGATCCATGAAGGGGATAGAGCATAATAACACTTACAAAATATTTTGGCTCACTAAGTTTCCAGGTGGTAATGGTCCTGGGGCTGCTTCTTGCTGGTTTGGCTACACTGGGCAGAAAGGCAGAGCCCTGCTGAAGGTGGCAGGGGGCCAGAGAGGGAAAGGGAAGGCCCCACATGAAACTGCAAGACATCAGTAAGTTCTTGAAAGTAACCCTGAGATTCTTCTGCATTGGGCCATCTGTCAGGCACCTCACATTCATCATCTTATCTAGTTCTTAGTTATCTTGTCAGGCAAGAATTATTAGTCTCCTTTCAAAATCTTAGGTTGAATAGATACATTGCCCAGGGTTACACAAATAAGTTAGTGCTGATGATAGAATTAAAAGCCAGGAATGACTGACACCAAAATTGTCCTACTTCTCTGCAGCCCTACTATGTAACTGTTACTGCAGGACTATATTTTTAAGCCCAAATCATTGTGCCCCGGGAAATACAGGTTACATCTGTAGAAGCATTCATTATCCTTTTGATTCTTTAATAAAGGCATAAAGTTTTATTTAAATTCAGGTAGAAGTAGTAATAAACATTAATAATCATGATATTAATAGTATTAGTAAGCACTCATATAGCACTACCTATGTGCCAGGTACTATTTTAAGGCTTTGCATATATTAAATATTAACTTATTTAATCTTTCCAACAACTTTATAAGTTGGATACTATTATTGTCCCCACTTTATGCATGGATAAATTAAGGCACAGAATGGTTAAGTAACTAGTCTGAAGTCACACAGCTAGTGAATAGAAGAGCTCGGATTTGGAGCCTAGCAATTTGGCTTCAGAGTCCTATTAGAAACTCAATATACAGAAATTCAGCTTACAGACTTTAAGACCAGGAAATGAGTTTAACAAGCAGTGTACCTGTAGCTATTGTGTGGGCTTGATTTTGTGGGGCAGCTGTACTCCAAAATATTCTAGCCAGCTGTTGGTCTAGGGACCCTTGTGTTTGTCAGTTCATTACTACCTAAACTGAAATGTGCTTGGCTTATGTGCATAGTCCTTGCCTGGCTCATATCCCATTGCTAAATGTACTTGCATATGTGATCCTGAATTTAACCTTTCCATTTGTTTGTTGGTTTATTTGAAAGCTTTGATTCTCCTGTACTGGCAGCTTGTTGTCCATTTGAGAATAAATCTATTTTTCCACTGAGAAAAGGCAGCAGCTTCTTCAAGTGTTAGGAAAGAGAATATAGAATTAAAACATCAATAATCTATAAGTAGAAAATATTAATTGTCATTATCTCCCTACAGAATCAAGGAAGAAGAGTGCAGAAATTAACTCACTTTTTAATTCAGTGTTCAGCGGGCAGTAGTTTCTTTTAAACTTTGAAATTACTCTGCTAAAAACAAAACAGAACAAAACTAACTCTAAAGGGTTCACACTAGTAGCTTGTGACTTTTAATATCAATATTTTTTCCAAAAAGATGTCATTTGACAATAAGTATATGACTTCAAAAGTTATGCTACACTATTTAATGTCATTTTATTATATGCCTTGAAGTCAATATTTTTTCCAAAAATAACAACATTCTCATTTTATAATTTTAAAAAATGGGAAATACTGAATGATATATGAGACTGTAATTTTCTTAAAATGTTTCTTAAGTCATTTATTTAATGTAAATAAGATTTGGCTTTAAAGTCCTACAATGGTTTTTGTGTAATGAACTGTTGGGAGACAATGAGAACATGAAATACATTCATGTGATCCATTACTTGATACTTTTTAAAGACAGAATTTTAACATTACTGTTTCCATGAAAATCACATGTTAAAAACCTTATTGTATAAAATGCCTATTTTCAAATAATCTCTTATTATTTGTGTATTAAATTAAAATTGCTCTCATTACTGTTTCTCCTAATGGCCATGCATTGCTCACAGTATTATAAATTGATACAACTCCTTTAGAAAGCAATTCAGTGATACTCCAAAATGATTTAGATGTAAAAGCCTCTTGAGCCAGTAATCTCACTTCTGAGATCTGGAATAAGGAAATAATCTAAAATATGAGATATTATATTCATGAAGATGTCCATTGCAATGTTATTTATAATTTTAGCAAGATAAATGATAAAAATAGGAAAATTGCAATTTTTGTTGTAATGTTATAAAACAGAAGCAACATTTACCTTTGAAACAGGAGAATAATATACAGACAGTCCCTAAAATCTCAGTGTAATTTAGGCAGCAAAACCAAGGCATGTGCCAAGACCCTTTTCTAAGCAACACTTTACCAGGGTTGATTCTGTTACTACAAGTGCTTGAAAATAAATGGTGGTGAGCTCACTGAGAGGTGAAGTATCCTAATTTATTGTTTGGACCTTTGTGACTAATCTTCACATAGAGAAGACATCCAATAACTGTGGTTTAAGTGAGCTATTGGTTGATTGAATGAAAGAATAGATTTTAAAATATCTTTATTCTGACTATTCTTCACAATAATTAAACCAAATTAGTGAAGTTTTACAAAGAGTTTTCCCATTATGGCTAGCTTTTCCTTTTCCTTCCCGCCTCGCCCCCCCCCCCCCTCATTTCTCACTATTTTCTGATCTTTCCTACCTAAGATCTTACTACCTAAAATCTAACTAAAATCTAAAATCCTAAAATCTTACTACCTAAGATTTTGCTCTTTTGCATTAACGAGATGAAAGGACCCAGCCCACACTTATGAAATAAAGCATTTTCACTCCATCTTGCCACTAATCTTAGCTAAAATGGGTAGTTTCTACTCAGTTTCTCATGTTCAGACATCAAAAGAGTCCATATTATCACTACTAGTATCATTATTATCTGAGTATTAACAGTGTGCCCACTATTTTTTCCTTTATCTTATTTATTCGTTTTTTTTGGCTGCTCTGCACAGCATGTGGGATTTTAGTCCCCTGATCAGGGGTCCAATCCACATCCCCTGCACTAGGAGTGAGGAGCCTTAACTAAAGAACCACTAGGGAAGTCCCAACAAGGTGCCCACTCTTAATGAGTATTTTAAATGACAGTATGCTAAGTAATTTCCATATATAGCTTAATAGAAGTGGTATTTGATACACTATCAGTTATTTAAAATACTTTTATTGGGATGGGTTCTTTCAAGTTAAAAAAAAATGAAAGTTAACATGATTGTAGTTTTTTCTATTAAAAGCGCAAAACTGACAAAGCATTAGCAATCTTCTACTGTTTTAATTACTTTATGGCATTTATATCCAGATGCAGTATGAAAAGCTGCATAGGAAGCCCCTGTCATTTAACTGAATTCATCTGTTCCCACCCAGTATTTCGACACTTCAGGCTAATTTTGTAGAATTCTCATCAAAATGCTCACTCCTAATATGTCTTTCAACTATCATCTTTACTTTCTCAGTTAGGTTAAATTCTGACTGTAGTCTGACATTATTGTCTACTTTGTGAGTGAGGGATTGGCTATGTCTTTCTGAGTTCTTTTCTGTTATGTGGAAGCTAATGTTAAAAAAAAAAATTCCCTACAAACCCGAGGTCGGTAGTTTGATTTTACAATAGAGACCCTAAGAATTTCCCACTAAACTAAATGGTAGCAACCTTCTACATCTAAAGTAACTAAACTTTCTTGAGTCTTTTGAATTTTCATAAAATTGCTCCAGAGTAAAATGATACAAGCTACACTTTGAGTTAATGAGAATTTAGTTATAACTTGCTTTCAGACAGCTACATACTCTGTGATAGATTTATTTCTTTTACTCAAAAGTATTTGAATCTATTAATATGGCAATATACTTTTCCACTTAATTGATTATGAAATAGAGAGAGATAGATATGTAACTTCTTAAGATCATTTGTTGAGCACTGTAGACAGCTATTCCTATTTCCTGAACAAAACGCTGTGCATGGGGATGTGACATCACACTGGCAGTCATTCAGTTCCTCTGGCTTCCCAAGCTCCTTTCACCTCAGCATCTGGGCCAAAAGATGTCACTCTCAAGTGAGTGTACAGCTCAAGTCATACTGCCATGTTGAAATTGTATAAGCAATGGCCTGACAGTCTTTAAATTATGTATTTTTTCAAATATTTTATTTGAGGAAATGAAAACTAAATTCTGAGCATAAGAAAGATTTTATTACTATTTTGATATGGTCCAATAACTAATTTGCATAATTCAAATTCATGTAAAAGGCATACATATCCTGCCTGGGCATAATCACCTATTAATATATTTTTATTTTCTTTGCACAAACAGGTCATATTCAATAGTGTCTTCATTTTTTTCAAGTAATGGAGATGAACTGCATTCTTACTAGATATCATAACCTGACAATTTTGCCAATAATGGAGGAATTAGTTATTTCCAGTTTTGTGATATTATAGGTAATGCTGTCATGAACATCCTTGTTCATAATTGTGAGTGACGGTTTGCATGTTCAAAGTGTAAATACCTAACAACAGAATCAGGGTATCAAAGGACATGCTTTACAATATTTTGATAGATATTGTGGAATTGCCCTCCAGAGATGATGCACCATTTCAAGTGTCCATTTCCCCATATTCAGAAGATGAGATAGCATTATCAGCATCATTTCAGACTGAGAACCAAGCCCTGATTTATTTCAGTTCAGTTAAGTTGCTCAGTCATGTCCAACTCTTTGCAACCCAATGGACTGCAGCACGCCAGGCTTCCCCGTCCAACACCAACTCCCGGAGCTTACTCAAACTCATGTCCATCGAGTTGGTGATGCCATCCAACCATCTCATCCTCTGTCGACTGCTTCTCCTCCTGCCTTCAATCTTTCCTAGCATCAGGGTCTTTTCAAATGAGTCAGTTCTTCACATCTGGTGGCCAAAGTACTGGAGGTTCAGCTTTAGCATCAGTCCTTCCAATGAGTATTCAGGACTGATTTCCTTTAGGATGGACCAGTTGGATCTACTTGCAGTCCAAGGAACTCTCAAGAATCTTCTCCAACACCATCGTTCAAAAACATCAAGTCTTCAGTGCTCAGCTTTCTTCACAGTCCAACTCTCACATCCATACATGACTACTGGAAAAACCATAGCTTTGACTAGACGGACCTTTGTTGGCAAAGTAATGTCTCTGCTTTTTAATATGTTGTCTCCTGCTGCTGCTGCTAAGTCACTTCAGTCGTGTCTGACTCTGTGGGACCCCATAGACAGCAGCCCACCAGGCTCCCCCGTCCCTGGGATTCTCCAGGCAAGAACACTGGAGTGTGTTGCCATTTCCTTCTCCAATGCATTAAAGTGAAAGTAAAAGTAAAGTCGTTCAGTTGTGCCCGACTCTTAGCAACCCCATGGACTGCAGCCTACTAGGCTCCTTCGTCCATGGAATTTTCCAGGCAAGAGTACTGGAGTGGGTTGCCATTGCCTTTTCCGAATATGCTGTCTAGGTTGGTCATAACTTTTCTTCCAAGGAGTAAGCATCTTTTAATTTCATGGCTGCAGTCACCATCTGCAGGGATTTTGGAGCACCCCAAAATAAAGTCTGCTACTATTTCCACTGTTTCCCCATCTATTTGCCATGGAGTGATAGGGCCGGATACCATGATCTTAATTTTCTCAATGTTGAGTTTTAAGCCAACTTTTCATTCTCCTCTTTCACTTTCATCAAGAGGTTCTTTAGTTCTTCTCTGCTTTCTGCCATAAGGGTGGTGTCAACTGCATATCTGAGGTTATTGATAGTTCTCCCAGAAATCTTGATTCCAGTTTGTGCTTCATCCAGCCTGGCATTTCTCATGATGTACTCTGCGTATAAGTTAAATAAGCAGGGTGAAAATATATAGCCTTGATGTACTCCTTTTCCAATTTAAAACCAGTTGGTTGTTCTATGTCCAGTCTAACTGTTGCTTCTTGACCTGCATACAGATTTCTCAGGAGGGAGGTCAGGTGGTCTGGTCTTCCCATCTCTTTCAGAATTTTCCACAGTTTATTGTGATCCACACATTGAAAGGTTTTTGGCATAGTCAGTAAAGCAGAAATAGATGTTTTTCTGGAACTCTCTTGCTTTTAGGTGATCTATCAGATGTTGGCAATTTGATCTCTGGATCCTCTGCCTTTTCTAAATCCAGCTTGAACATCTGGAAGTTCACGGTTAACATACTGTTGAAGCCTGGCTTGGAGAATTCTGAGCATTATTTTGCTAGCATTACACAGTGGAATTGTGTGGTGGTTTGAACATTCTCTGGCATTGACTTTCTTTGGGATTGGAATGAAAACTGACCTTTTCCAGTCTTGTGGCCACTGCTGAGTTTTCCAAATTTGCTGGTATAATGAGTGCAGCACTTTCACAGAATCCTCTTTTAGGATTTGAAATAGCTCAACTGGAATTCCATCACCTCCACTAGCTTTGTTCCCAGTGATGCTTCCTAAGGCCCACTTGACTTCACATTCCAGGATGTCTGGCTCTAGGTGAGTGACCACATCATTGTGATTATCTGGGTCATGATGATCTTTTTTGTATAGTTCTGTGTATTCTTGCCACCTCTTCTTAATATCTTCTGATTCTATTAGGTACATATCATTTCTGTCCTTTATTGTGCTTATCTTTGCATGAAGTGTTCCCTTGGTAGCTCTAATTTTCTCAAAGAGATCTCCAGTCTTTCCCATTCTATTGTTTTCCTCTATTTCTTTGCACTGATCACTAAGGAAGGCTTTCTTATCTCTCCTTGCCACTCTTTGGAACTCTGCATTCAAATGGGTATATCTTTCCTTTTCTCCTTTGCTTTTAGCTTCTTTTCTCAGCTCTTTGTAAGGCCTCCTCAGACAACCATTTTCCCTTTTTGCATTTTTTTTTCGTGGGGACAGTCTTGATCACTGCACCTGTACAATGTCACAAACCTGGGTCTATAATTCTTCAGGCACTCTGTCTATCAGATCTCACTTGAATCTGTTTTTCACTTCCACTGTGTAATCATAAGTGATTTGATCTAGATCAGACCTGCACGGTCTAGTGGTTTTTTGATTTAGGTCAGACCTGCATGGTCTAGTGTTTTCCCTACATTCTTCAATTTAAATCTGAATTTGGCAATAAGGAGTTCATGATCTGAGCCACTGTCAGTTCCCAGTCTTGTTTTTGCTGACTGTACAGAGCTTCTCCATCTTTTGCTGCAAAGAACATAATCCACGTGATTTCGGTATTGACCATCTGGTGATGTCCATGTGTAGAGTCTTCTCTTGTGTTGTTGGAACAGGGTGTTTGCTATGACCAGTGCATTCTCTTGTCAAAACTCTGTTAGCCTTTGACCTACTTTGTTTTGTTCTGCAAGGCCAAATTTACCTGTTATTCCAAGTATCTCTTGACTCCCTACTTTTGCATTCCAGTCCCCTATAATGAAAAGGACATTCTTTTTGGGTGTTAGTTCTAGAAGGTCTTGTAGATCTTCATAGAACTGTTCAACTTCAGCTTCTTCAGCATTACTGGTCAGGGCATAGACTTGGATTACTGTGATATTGAATGGTTTGCCTTGGAAACAAAGAGATTATTCTGTCATTTTTGAGATTGCATCCAAGTACTGCATTTCAAATTGTTTTGTTGACTATGATGGCTACTCCATTTCTTCTAAGGGATTCTTGCCTACAGTAGTAGATATAATGGTCACCTGAGTTAAATTCACCCATTCCAGTCCATTTTAGTTTACTGATTCCTAAAATGTTGATGTTCACTCTTGCCATTTCCTGTTTGACTACTTCCGATTTGCCTTGATTCATGGACATTCCAGTTCCTATGCATTATTGCTCTTTACAGCATCGGACTTTACTTCTATTACCATTTGCATCTACAACTGGGTGTTGTTTTTGCTTTGGCTCCGTCTCTTCGTTCTTTCTGGAGTTATTTCTCCACTGATCTCCAGTAGCATATTGGGCACCTACCAACCTGGGTAGATTATCTTTCAGTGTCCTATCTTTTTGCCTTTTCATACTGTTCACGGGGTTCTCAAGCCAAGAATACTGAAGTGGTTCGCCATTTCTTTCTCTAGTGGACCACATTTTGTCAGAACCCTGCACCATGACATGTCCATCTTGGGTGACCCTACGTGGCATGTCTCATAGTTTCATTGAAGGCTGTGGTCAATGTGATCAGATTGGTTAGTTTTCTGTGATGGTGGTTTTCTTTCTGTCTGCCTTCTGATAGAGAAGGATAAGAGGCTTAATGGAAACTTCCTGATGGGAGAGACTGACTGAGGGGGAAACTGGGTCTTGTTCTGATTTCTTACCTGACCTGCCTCTTGAGAAATCTGTATGCAGGTCAGGAAGCAACAGTTAGAACTGGACATGGAACAACAGACCGGTTCCAAATAGGAAAAGGAGTACGTCAAGGCTGTATATTGTCATCCTGCTTATTTAACTTCTATGCAGTGTACATCATGAGAAACACTGGGCTGAATGAATTGCAAGCTGGAATCAAGATTGTCAAAGAAATATCAATAACCTCAGATATGCAGATGACACCACCCTTATGGCAGAAAGTGAAGAGGAACTAAAGAGCCTCTTGTGAAACTGAAAAAGTGAAAAAGTTGGCTTAAAGCTCAACATCCAGAAAACTAGGATCATGGCATCTGGTCCCATCACTTCATGGCAAATAGATGAGGAAACAGTGGAAACAGTGGCTGACTTTATTTTTGGTGGATCCCAAATCACTGCAGATGGTGATTGCAGCCATGAAATTAAAAGATGCTTACTCCTTGGAAGGAAAGTTATGACCAATCTAGACAGCATATTAAAAAGCAGAGACATTACTTTGCCAACAAAGCTCCATCTAGTCAAGGCTGTGGTTTTTCCAGTAGTCATGTATGGATGTGAGAGTTGGACTGTAAAGAAAGCTGAGAGCGGAAAAATTTATGCTTTTGAACTGTGGTATTGGAGGAGATTCTTGAGAGTCCCTTGGACTGCAAGGAGATCCAATCAGTCCATCCTGAAGGAGGTCAGTGCTGGGTGTTCATTGGAGGGACTGACGTTGAAGCTGAAACTCCAATACTTTGGTCACCTGATGCAAAGAGCTGACTCACTGAAAAGACCCTGATGCTGGGAAAGATTGAGGGCAGGAGGAGCATGGAACGACAGAGGATGAGATGGTTGGATGGCATCACCAACTCAGTGGACAAGAGTTTGGTAAACGCCAGGATTTATGATGTACAAGGAGGCCTGGTATGCTGCAGTCCATGGAGTGGCAAAGAGTCGGACAGCACTGAGCAACTGAACTAAACTGTACTGATGGCCATGCTCAGTAAATCTTTAATCCAATTTTCTGTTGAGGGCTGTGTTCCCTCCCTGTTGTTCAACCTGAGACAAACTATGATGGAGTTAATGAAGATAATGGCAACCTCCTTCAAAAGGTCTCGTGCATACACTGCTTCACTCAGGGCCCCCAACTCTGCGGCAGACCATCACCAGCCCATGCCTCCACCTGAGACTCCTGGGCACTCAGGGGCAAGCCTGAGTCAATCTCTTGTGGGGTCACTGCTCTTTTCTCCTGAATCCTGGTGCTCACAAGGTTTTGTTCATGCTCTCCAAGAGTCTGTTTCCCCAGTCCTGTGTAAGTCCTGGTGGCCCTATGGTGGGGTTAACGGCCACCTCCTCCAAGAGGGCTTATGCCACACCCAGGTCTACTGCACCCAGAGCCCCTGCCCCTGCAGCAGGCCACTGCTGACCTGTACCTTTGCAGGAGACACTCACACACAGTTCTGTCTCAGTCTCTGTTGGGTCTCTGTGGCTCAAAACAAGGTTTGTTTGAGCCCTCCGAGAATCTCTGGTGGATATGGGGTTTTTCTAAGCCCTGATTAGAAATGTTTATTTGCCAGGCCAAAGGAAGATAGATGTAATTCCAAACTTGCATACGTGTATGTACACAAATTTTTGTGAAAGTGTACATGTGTGTACACGTACATGTGTGTGCATATGCACGTGTACATATGTACTCATGACATAAAGATGCTCGCAGAACACTACTCAATTTAATTGTCTTGGAGTCAGGAACCAAGTGCAACCTTGAGTCCTGTATTCTGAGACTGGGCTTCCAGAGGTCAGATAGAGAGTCCCACATAATTGATTAGCAGAGGCCTTCAGCACAGCTGATTCAGAAGCCTGGCTAATCATATCTGTAGTTTTAGGAACAATCTTTGGCACTTTAGAAAACTATTATTAAATAAAAGACAAGGGCCAAAGTAAGACCCAAGGTTAAAAACAAATCAATATTAAAAAAAAAAACAACTGGTATTCTTAGAGCCAATTTCAATTGCAGATACTCATTTATTCAGTGCTACTTTTTGCTGGAGTCTGCTTTAGGTGCTGTGGATACAGCCTTGAACAAAAAAATAAAAATTCTTGGCCTCATGGAATGTAAATTAGGAGGGGATAAAAATGATAAACAGATTGAGAGGAACATTTTAAGTTCAACAGTAGTAAATGCTAAGGAGAAAAATAAGGCAGGGAAAAGGGATGAGAAGAGCCATGATTTCTGATCTTAAATGGAGATCAGATAAATTCTCCTGAGATGACATTTGAGTAAAGATTGGAAGAAGCCAAGTGGACATGGGGCAAAAAGTATGCAAGCAGAGGGAATCTTGGGTACAGAGGACCCAAGTAAGAGTAGGCCCTGTGTTCAGGGATGAGCAAGGAGTGCACGGAGGGTAGGGTGGAGTGGTAGGAGGTGAGGTTAGGGAAGACCAGGGTCAGGTCTTACAGGGCTCCAAGGTCAGAGTGAGGATTTTGGCTTTTATTCTGAGTGAGACCTAGTGGGGTTGAAGGGCTTCCATCAGCAAAGTGTCATGTGCAGACTTTCCTTCAGAAATGTTCACTTCCCAGGGTAGAGCAAGCAGACCAGTATTTCACCAGGGAGTTTCAGAGACAAAAAAAGACTTCAGAAAATGGAATAGTTTTCATGAGTTTAGTACTCTTCCATATATATATATATATATATATATATACCGGTCAGCAGAATGCTTCAAGAAAAATTATAAAAGTAGTGTTATAAGTCATCGGGGGAAATTCTCTGGCAGTCAAGTGGTTAGGACTTGGTGCTTTCACTGCCAAGGGTATGGGTTCAATCCCTGGTCAGGAAACTAAGATCCCACATGTCACGCAGCACAGCCGAAAAAAGAAAAAACAGAAATTGTCTCAGTAATTTACATAGAAAATGAGGTTATGTTGTTAGAAGTTATAGATCTAAGTTTTAAGCTAATATTATGATGTTTATACTTCCAATGGATAATGAGAGGGGTAGATTTTAAAAGGATAACCACTCTCATTGATAAAAGGACAAAATTATTAATCTTTTTTACTATGAGATTTTGCTACAAATGACAAGTTTTACATATTATAAGAAAAAGATGCTGTATTAAATATAAAAGAAAGTAGCAGCTGCAAAATATGATAAAGTTAATATTGATTAGAAAATCCAATTATTTCTACAATTTATGCTGATCTATCCCAAGATAGCTGTTTGTCAGCAGGTGGAAGTTCCTATTTAATTGGCATGATTGAGTAATTAGATGTATTCTCAGAGCAGCAATAAAATGAAATTCTCGTGTCTCAGGGACGTGGTTGAGGTTTTTGTTTTGTTTTACCCAGGTTTATCCAACTGAAACAAGACTTGTTTTATTTGGGAACAATTTTTGATTTAAAATATTTGTTAATTGTGTGGTTATGTAATTGCTTTTTATAATAAGAATGATAGGGAAAATTGTATGAATTTGACAAATATTTGTGATGATACATCTTTCTCTCATACAAAATCCTTCAGGCCCTCACTGTCTCCTTCCTGTAAGACCCTTCTGATTGTTCTCTCTCACTCCCTTCAGGCCTTTTCATCAGGTCAATTTATATTCTAGAAGAAAAATTTTGTCTGTGTATCATATATTCTATATCATGTAGTAATTTTCATTCATTCAGGTGGTAAAATTCATTCATCTCTAAATAAAAAAAAAGCTATTCTGGTGGATTAAAAAATAGGGGTTCATTTGTCTCATGCATTACAAATTCTGGGGATATAGTAACTCTGAATTGCTTCCAGGGTCTGTCTCTTCTATGTTTCTGCTCTATAGTTCTTATTATGTAGGCTTTCACTATGATGCCATTTGCTGCCTGAATGCAAGATGGCTGTTGTACCTCCAGACCTTACTTGTAGAAAGTTAGGAAGAAGGTAGAAGGATGAAGAGGACAAGAAAAACAAAAAAACCTCAGGATAACTTTGCCTCTTTTTCCACAAAGAGAAGCTCTTTCCAGGCACTTTTGACTAGTTCCAGGGAAGCTGAAGAATTGGATATTTTGGCTTTTAGCCTCAATAGTAGACATAGTCAAAGGATAAAGTAGATTATTATTGGCTTTTGGATAGGCAAACTTATCTTCCAGAAAGAATCCTTAGAAATTCATTATTGCTTACTGTGTGAAGTCCATATCTCTTATTATTAAACAATATAATGTCACAAAATGAGTTCTTACATAACTGGGAATTTGTAGATATCTTAGGGCTTCCCAGGTGGCTCAGACGGTAAAGAATCCACCATCAATGCAGGAGACCTGGGTTTGATCCCTGGGTTGGGACAATCCCCTGGAGGAGAGAATGGCTACCCACTCCAGTATTCTGGCCTGGAGAATTCCATGGCAAGAGGAGCCTGGAGGGCTACAGTCCACAGGGTCACAAAGAGTCAGACATGACTGAGTGACTCACACAAGTACACAAATACAAGTACACAATAGATTGCCTACATTAACCATGCCTGAACGTTAGGAAATGACATCTTCTAAAAGGCAGAGAACAAAGGGCTCACTTAGAAACTGACATGAGTTCAGTAAGACAGGACATTTGAGTAGGAAAAGATGAGAAAGATGAGACTGGGGGAGGAAAAGGGAAATACAGGGCACTGTAAACCTTGATGAGGAGAGTCTGAGTAACTGAGGAGAAATGACCTCTAGGGGTGAGTCCCTTACCTGACTAAGTAATGAACGCATTCTTTCTTCAATCAGGAAGAGTTTGCATCAGAGAATGATCTAAAACCCCCAGACACCAACAAAACAAAACAAATATCGCAAAGCAACAGGAACAAAAGACTAATTATGACAAGAGCAATGGGGAGTGACAAGTTTTAAGTCACTTAAGACATTTTCACATCCGTTTCCTCCCTTTTTCATTCTGTCCCTTCTTTCAATGGGATATTGAATGTAGTTCATGTAGAGTTGACCTTGGATTGGCCTAAGTTATTTAGCATGTCCATTCCCATAGCCTCGGCAAGTAGCTCAGGAATGAGCCAATAAGACACAATAAACCATTTGCTGGAGTTTCCAAGAAAGTGTCCCCTTTTGCCGGACATTTTAGTGTCACCATGTGATACTCATAAACTGCTGCAGCCATGTATCTATCCAAGAGGTACCAGCTGGAGATAAAGCTGACACAGAGAAGACAGAACTACAAGACGAAGAGCTTGGTTACATAACACAGTCTGAATCTTGGATCAGTTCAGTTCAGTCCAGTCGCTCAGTTGTGTCCGACTCTGCGACACTATGGACTGCAGCACAACAGGCCTCCCTGTCCATCAACAACATCTGGAGTTTACTCAAACTCATGTCCATGAGTCGGTAATGCCATCCAACCATCTCATCCTCTGTCGTCCCCTTCTCTTCCTGCCCTCAATCTTTCCCAGCATCAGCGTCTTTTGTAATGAGTCAGCTCTTCTCATCAGGTGGCAAAGGACTGGAGTTTCAGCTTCAACATCAGTGCTTCCAATGAACACTCAGGACTGATTTCCTTTAGGATGGACTGGGTGGATCTCCTTCCTGTCCAAGGGACTCTCAAGTGTCTTCTCCAACACCACGGTTCAAAAACATCAATTCTTTGGTGCTCAGCTTTCTTTATATCCAACTCTCAAATCCATATATGACCACTGGAAAAATGATAGCCTCGACTAGATGGACCTTTGTTGGCAAAGTAATGTCTCTGCTTTTTAATATGCTGTCTAGATTGGTCACAACTTTCCTTCCAAGGAGTAAGCGTCTTTTAATTTCATGGCTGCATTCACCATCTCCAGTGATTTTGGAGCCCAGAAAAATAACGTCAGCACTGTTTCCACTGTTCCCACATCTGTTTGCCATGAAGTGATGGGATCAGATGCCATGATCTTACTTTTCTGAATGTTGAACTTTAAGCCAACTTTTTCACTCTCCTCTTTCACTTTCATCAAAAGGCTCTTTAGTTCTTCACTTTCTGCCATAAGGGTGGTGTCATCTGCATATCTGAGGTTATTGATATTTCTCCCAGCAATCTTGATTCCAGCTTGTGCTTCTTCCAGCCCAGCATTTCTCGTGATGTACTCTGCATATAAGTTAAATAAGCAGGGTGACAATATACAGCCTTGACGCACTCCTTTTCCTATTTGGAACCAGTCTGTTGTTCCTCCATTTCTAGCTGTTGCTTTCTGACCTGCGTACAGGTTTCTCAAGAGGCAGGTCAGGTGGTCTGGTATTCCCATCTCTTTCAGAATTTTCCACAGTTTATTGCGATCTACACAGTCAAAGGCTTTGGCATAGTCAATCAAGCGAAAATAGATGTTTTTCTGGAACCCTCTTGCTTTTTCGATGATCTAGCGGATGTTGGCAATTTCATCTCTGGTTCCTCTGGCTTTTCTATATCCAGCTTGAACATCTGGAAGTTCACAGTCCATGCATTGTTTAAGCCTGGCTTGGAGAATTTTTAGCATTAATTTGCTAGCTTATGAGATGAGTGCAATTGTGCGGTAGTTTGAAGACTCTCTGGCATTGCCTTTGGGATTGAAAGGAAAACTGACCTTTTGTAGTCCTGTGGCCACTGCTGAGTTTTCCAAATTTGCTGACATATTGAGTGTAGCACTTTCATAGCATCCTTTCTTAGGATTTGAAATAGCTCAACTGAAATTCCACCACCTCCACTAGGTTTGTTCAGAGTGATGTTTCCTAAGGCACACTTGACTTCGCATTCCAGGATGTCTGGCTCCATGTGAGTGACCACACCATCGTGGTTATCTGGGTTGTGAAGACCTTTTTTGTACAGTTCTTCTGTGTATTCTTGCCAAGGTCATACTTTTCATTAATATCATCTGATTCTGTTAGATCTATACCATTTCTATCCTTCATTGTGCCCATCTTTGCATGAAACGTTCCCTTGGTAGCTCTAATTTTCTTGAAGAGATCTATAGTCTTTCTCATTCTGTTGTTTTCCTCTATTTCTTTACATTGATCAGTGAGGAAGGCTTTCTTCTCTCTCCTTGCTATTCTTTGGAATTCTGCATTCAAATAGGTATATCTTTCCTTTTCTCCTTTGCTTTTCCCTTCCCTTCTTTTCACAGCTATTTGTAAGGCCTCCTCAGACAGTCATTTTGCTTCTTTGCATTTCGTGTTCTTGGAGGTTTCAAATAGCTCAGTTGGAATTCCATCACCTCCACTAGCTTTGTTTGTAGTCATGCTTCCTAAGGCTCACTTGACTTCACATTCCAGAATGTCTGGCTCTAGGTGAGTGATCACACCATGGTGATTCTCTGGGTCATGGAGATCTTTTTTGTACAGTTCTTCTGTGTATTCTTGCCACGACTTCTTATATCTTGTGGTTCTGTTAGGTCCCTACCATTTTTGTCCTTTATTGAGCCCATCTTTGCATGAAATGTTCCTTTGGTTATCTCTAATTTTCTTCAAGAGATCTCCAGTCTTTCCCATTCTGTTGTTTTCCTCTATGTCTTTGCATTGATCGCTGAGGAAGGCTTTCTTCTCTTTCCTTGCTATTCTTTGAACTCTATATTCAAATGGGTATGTTTTCCTTTTCTCCTTTGCTTTTTGCTTTCCTTCTTTTCACAGCTATTTGTAAGGGCTCCTTAGACAGTCATTTTGCTTTTTAAAGTTTCTTTTCCTTGGGGATGGTCTTGACTCCTGTCTCCTGTACAATGTCACGAACCTCCATCCATAGTTCATCAGGCACTCTGTCTATCAGATCTAGTCCCTTAAATCTATTTCTCACTTCCACAGTATAATCATAAGGGATTTGATTTAGGTCATACCTGAATGGTCTAGTGGTTGTCTCCATTTTCTTCAATTTCAATCTGAATTTGGCAATAAGGAGTTCATGATCTGAAAGTGCAGCACTCAATATGCCAGCAAATTTGGAATACTCAGCAGTTTTCCACAGGACTGGAAAAGGTCAGTTTTCATTCCAATCCCAAAGAAAGGCAATGCCAAAGAATGCTCAAACTACCACACAATTGCACCCATCTCACACACTAGCAAAATAATGCTCAAAATTCTCCAAGCCAGGCTTCAGCAATATGTGAACATGAACTTCCAGATGTTCAAGCTGGTTTTAGACTAGGCAGAAGAACCAGAGATTAAATTGCCAACATCCGCTGGATCATCGAAAAAGCAACAGAGTTCCAGAAAAACATCTATTTCTGCTTTTTTGACTATGCCAAAGCCTCTGACTGTGTGGATCACAATAAACTGTGGAAAATTCTGAAAGAGATGGGAATACCAAACCACCTGACCTGCCTCTTGAGAAACCTGTATACAGGTCAGGAAGCAACAGTTAGAACTGGACATGGAACAACAGACTGGTTCCAAATAGGAAAAGGAGTACGTCAAGGCTGTATATTGTCACCCTGCTTATTTAACTTCTATACAGAGTACATCATGAGAAAGGCTGGGCTGGAGGAAGCACAAGCTGGAATCAAGATTGCCAGGAGAAATATCAATAACCTCAGATATGCAGATGACACCACCCTTGTGGCAGAAAGTGAAGAGGAACTAAAGAGCCTCTTGATGAAAGTGAAAGAGAGTGAAAAAGTTGGCTTAAAGCTCAACATTCAGAAAACGAAGATCATGGCATCCGGTCCCATCACTTCATGGCAAATAGATGGGGAAACAGTGGATACAGCAGCTGACTTAATTTTTCTGGGCTCCAAAATCCCTGTAGATGGGGACTGCAGCCATGAAATTAAAAGACACTTGCTCTTTGGAAGGAAAGTTATGACCAACCTAGACAGCATATTTAAAAGCAGAGACATTACTTTGCCTACAAAGGTGCATCTAGTCAAGGCTTAGGTTTTTCCAGTGGTCATGTATGGATGTGAGAGTTGGACTGTGAAGAAAGCTGAGCACCAAAGAATTGATGCTTTTGAACTGTGGTGTTGTAGAAGACTCCTGAGAGTCCTATGGACTGCAAGAAGGTCCACCTAGTCCATCGTAAAGGAGATCAGTGCTGGGTGTTCATTGGAAGGACTGATGCTACAGCTGATACTCCAATACTGTGGCCACCTCATGCAAAGAGTTGACTTATTGGAAAAGACCCTGATGCTGGGAGGGATGGGGGGCAGGAGGAGAAGGGGATGACAGAGAATGAAATGGTTGGATGGCATCACCGACTCGATGGACATGAGTTTGAGTGAATTCTGGGAGTTGGTGATGGACAGGGAGGCCTGGCGTTCTGCAATTCATGGGGTCACAAAGAGTCGGACACGATTGAGCAACTGAACTAAACTGAATTGAACTAAACTATGGTGAAGGTAATGAAGAAAATGGTGACCTCCCTCAAAAGATCCCATGCATGTACTGCTGTAGTTCATGCCCCCAACCCTGAAGCTGGCCACCACTCACCCACACCTTCATTGGAGACACCAACACACACACAGGCACGTCTTCTGTGGGGTCACTGCTCCTTTCTCTTGGGTCCTGGTGTACAAGGTTCTCTTGTGCTTCCAAGAGTCTATTTCCCAGTCCTATGTAAGTTCTGGCAAGTCTATAGTGGTTAATGGTGACCTCCTCCATGGACTTATGCCATACCCACACCCAGAGCCCTTGTCCCTGAGGCAGATCACTGCTGACCCATACCTCCACAGGAGATGCTCAAACACAGTCTCAGATCAAGCTTTAGCAAAACTAGACTACCCCTAAAATGCTCAGTTGAGACAGACAATTCTTTTTCATTTGATTTAAACCCATATGGGTTAGGCTATCTGTCACTTGCAACAGGAATATTCTTAACTGATATATGTAAATGATCACATTTACATTTTATAAAGCTTGTTTGGGCTACAGGGATACATTGTAAGCAAGAAGGCAGGGAGAATTGTTAAGAGTTGAATAGTAATCTGGTTGAGAAATGGTATGGCTGGTGGGGGCAGGGATGGGGGCAATTGGAGCAGAGAAAAGTGATAGATTTAAGGGATATTTAGTATTCTTGCCTGAAGAATCCCATGGATGGAGATGCTTCGTGGGCTACAGTCCACGGGTCGCAAAGAGTCGGACAGGACTGAGCGACTTCACTTTCACTTTCGGGTACTAGTTAGAGGATTTGGATGTGGAGAGAAAAGTTAAAAATGACTTGTGTCAATAGGCTTTCTGACTTGAGTTAGTGGATTGGGGGCACCATTCACTGAGGTGAGGAGATTGGATATTGTTTGCCAAACAATACTAGATATTGCTTATCCAATCCAGACTGGATAAAGTTTGCCTATAAAATGTCTGTGTGAGATGACAAATGGGGTACTGAATATATGGGTCTGAAATTCAACAGAGAGGACTAGGCTGTTACAGATTTAAGAGTCACTAGTGCATTCAGAGTAAATGAAGTTGTTTAGTGAGAAAGACAGAATATCAATATCCAAGAAAAGGCGAAGGAGATGAAGAAGGAACAGAGAGAAGGTAATTCATGAATTTGCAGCATCACAGGAGCCAAAAAAAAAAAAAAAAAAAAGGGTTTAGGAAGGCCAGAGTGGCAAATGCTGTTTTGTTCAACTCTCTGCAACCCCATGGACTATAGCCCACCAGGCTCCTCTATCTATGGAATTTTCCAGGCAAGAATATCATAAGGGGTTGCCGTTTCTACTCCAGGGGATCTTCTAGACCCAGGAATGGAACTCACATCTTTTGTGTCTCCTGTATTGACAGGCGGATTCTTTATCACTACTGCAACGTGGGAAGTAAGACGTAAAGTTGGATGGAACTGGGAAGGTTCCTTTAAATCTAAGAACATAGAGGTCATTAACAAATTTTGAACAATAATGGGTACAATCTAGATTATAGCAGGTTGAGGGTAAGTGAGGAGTGTGTGTTTGTGTGTGTTGTATGTGAGAAAGTAGAATCATCAAACGAGAAGAACTTTTTCTAGTTATTCCACTTTGCAGTCACATTTTTAAAAAGTCCAGTGTTAAGTCATCAGCCCCCTTTAGTTTCTAACACTGACCTATTTGGTGCTCTTATCCAGTCTCATGTCTTTTTGGTGGTTACCAATTTGGAGTAATTAGAAACCATGCTCTAATAAACATTATTTTACACATTTAAAAAAAAAGTATGGATGAGATGGTATCAAACCATTATCCTTCCTCTAGTCCTTGAGGTCCTATGCTGCTACTCTGCCCTAATACCTACTACTCTGTCCCTTGGTTACTTGGTACTCATCAAACATAAGACACCTTCCTGTTGTAGACCCTTTGCACTGGCTATTCCTTGTTCCTGGAGTGTTCCTCCCTAAGATCTTCACAAGGCTCTCTCCCTCTCCTCTTCTAAGTCTGTTCCTATGGCACCTCCATAAAACTCACCTGGCCACACTATTTAAAATTCCAATTTGCTTCCCTGATACTCTCATCCCCCTCTACCCTGCCTTACTTCTTTTCTTCACACAAATAACACGTATAAGTTTAACATACAATGAATTTCATTATGTTTATGACAAAGATAAAATATTAAAAGCAACAAGAGAAAAATGACAAATAAGATACAAGGGACCTTCCATCAGGTTATCAGCTGATTTCTCAACAGAAACTCTACAAGCCAGAAGAGAATGGCATGATATGTTTAAGTGATGAAAGAGAAGAACCTACAACCAAGAATACTATACCCAGCAAGACTCTCATTCAGATTTGATGGAGAAATCAAAAGTTTTCCAGACAAACAAAAGTTAAAAGAATTCAACACCACCACACCAGCTTTACAACAAATTCTAAAGGAACTCTAGGCAGGAAACAAGACAAGGAAAAGACCTACAGAAAATAAACCCAAAACAATTAAGAAAATGATAATAGGATCAAACACATCGATGATTACCTAAAATGTAAATGGATTAAATGCACCAACCAAAAGACATTGATGAAAACATGTGCCATATATGTACTGCCACTTACCACATCACCGTTTGACCCCCCCCAAACTGCATGTAATTATTTTATAGTTAGGCTAATCATGTTCCCATTATGGCTTGCAATTATCATTATCTTTTACTTTTTGTCTGGCTATTAATTGTGAAAACTGATAAACATTTTTTATTATTGTGACTGTGTAACTATATTCACTTAATACCATTGCATCATGATTGGTCACAGAAAAATATTAGAATTCTACATCACCAAAACTGTCATTTAATAGAAAAACCTGTAATCACTTTTAAAAATCCAGATGCAGATCAGAATTATCTCAGAAATTTTTGAAAAATAAAAATGCCCAGATATTGTTTTTTTCCTCCAAAGCTCCAGATACGTTTCTAGTGAGCAGTCATGTTTAAAAACAACTGGACTCTATGATGATCTTTTACTTTTATCTAGTTTCACTTTTTCTATTTCATATTCAGTGTTCCCATTTCATTTAGTTTATGTTTTCCAATTCCTCCATCTCTTTTTTTGTTGTTGTTCTTCCTCAAGCCTTTATCAAGTATAGTAGAAAAACTTTTGTATACATATATATATAATACGTATAATATATATATTAGATAACATTAATTTTTACCTAATAAAATATTTATGGCAGGAAGGGAGTGAAGATATAAAGAGGCTGAGAGGAATTAAAAGGTTCCACGAACTACAGCAGTGATTGTCAAACTTTAGTGGTGTAAGAATCACCTGGAAAGGGGCAGATTCTGAATTATTCAGCAGGTCAGGGTGAAGACCAAAATTCATTTTCAACAAAGATCCTAGTTGATTCTGATGTAAGAGGGCCATGGACCAATTTTTGAGTAGTAGTGGATTTGAAATGATAGTTTAAAGTGCTATTTTGAAAGAAGCTGAGAAAAAGAGAGAGGGAAATAGTGAGGGAGTGGTGATATTTACTGCAGGAATAGGTGGTTACAGTGTGAGATGACTAATTTATTATCTCAAAGAAGGAACAGCCTGGAAAGATGAAAGGTTTAAAGTATGCCCAAGGGAGTGGGTGGCTGAAGTGGAGAGTGAAGTGGAAATAAATATCACCAGAGGGGAGTGCCAAAAGTCTAGGTAATAATCTATGTGGACCCTAAAGCTGCCCCAGATGATGGCAGTACTTGTAAGCGACAGTCTAAACTATGAACAAAGTTCAAAACCATTAGTAAATGAGGGGAGGGAACTACAGGTGGGTAGAGACCAAGCAAAAATATGAAGTTGAAGGACCTGCAATTGGCCAAGAGTTTTTACTCAATGGCAGAGAAGTGAAACTGGCCAATAGTAGATGAGCCCTTATTGTCTGGCAGGCTTTACATACATCAGTCCATTTCACTCACACAAACCATAACTCACAAACTTCATATAAAGTGAAAGTGAAGTCTCTCAGTTGTGTCTGACTCTGCGTCCCCATGAACTGTAGCCCACCAGGCTCCTCCATCCATGGGATTTTCCAGGCAAGAGTACTGGAGTGGGTTGTCATTTCCTTCTCCAGTGGATCTTCCCAACCCAGGGATTGAACCCAGGTCTCCCACATTGTAGGCAGACACTTTACCATCTGAGTCACTAGGGAAGTCATATAAATAAAGTAGGTGCTATTTTTATTCCATTGTTATGAGGAAACAGAAGCTGTTTTAATACAGTTGAGCAAAAAAAAAAAAAAAAAGATCCCCAGAATATTGTTAGGGGTGAGGTTACCAATGGAAATATTCCTTTAAATTTTATTTGTACTGAAAGTTTTTTTTTTACAATATCCAGCAAGTGGCAGCAACAAGTAATTTTATATTAGGTCATTTAATAGAAACAACACACTCTGCATGTATCAAGAGTTCTGTCTACTCCATGCCTTGATGATTTCTTCAGCAGCATCCAGTGTACTGTCTTTCTGTAAATTAATGAAATAGTCATCATTACAAATCAAAATAAATTCAAGATGAAGTAAAAATTTAAATACAAAAAGTACACCAAAGTCAGTCCATCTGTAAGAGGCATGTAGTGGTTTGGGAACTGAGTGATCTTCAACCCCTGATAACTTGAGCCAGGCTTTAGCTGGTCCTTGGCCTCTGAAGCTAAGACAGAGTCCAGGAGCATGGCATGGGGGTGAGGGATACCTTGAGTGGTGTCACTGGAAGCTCTACTCCATTTTAAACCACTTAACCTCAGCAGGAACACAGAAACTGGGAAATGGTATCTACAGCATCATCCTTTGCCTTGGTGGCCAAATACACAAGTCACAAGCTCTTTAAGGAGCCTAGCAGCAAATCAAACAGGCCAAATATTTATAATGCTATCATCCCATTGCTGTCAGGCTAGAAAAGTGAATGAGCCTCACAAGAATTCAATGTTAGGGGAGCTATAGAAGTGTCAACAGCAATCATTACATTATACTGTTTTGTGATGCTGGCTGCCAGTTCAGGGCACTTTATTACTACGAATCTGACACCAAAAGAACTCTGCAAATTAACTAATATGGGGCCAAGGAACATGACCAAGAAAATGATCAACAATCTGTATATACAGCTCAGTCTGGAAACAGCTTAACCTAATCCCAGCCAAAACCATGTCTGTCAGTGTGGATGCCCTCACTGTCAAAGACTCAGACTTATAAATGACACTGATGCAGGAGAGCCGGAAGGATGTACTGATGAGAGCCATATTTACTGTTTAGTTCGTTTGGGTAGGAAGAGCGCAAAATCACAGACTTCTTTCAAAGAGCCTTGAAGACAACAAAAGGAAACCCCTCTCTTAGCTCCCAACGAAGAGGATACCAGGTGGAGTGAGACTATAATAATAAATTAATATACAATTACAGAAAAAAGTCAAAGAATACAGAAGAGTTTACACTGAAAAATAATCATCTGTTTCTTCCCTTCTCATGCCTTCCTACTACTCCCATCATCCTCTAAATCAACTTCCTATGGCAATTTTGATTTTAGTTCTAGTGATTACCATCAAAATCTAAATAACATATGCTCCTAGATTTTTAATTTATCAACTTCAGACAATGTTTACCATTCTCTGCTCTGAATGAGGAAAAATTGGTTCTTTTGCCACTACTCTGCTCCCTCCTATTGAAGTCTCACAGTTACAAGCTCCTAACACCACAGTTAGAGGGCCAACTGTAAAGATATAATTTATTTGTTTTTTGAATAGGTAATATGTACATATGGTATAAAATTAAATTGATGGACAAACTTCCTCTTGCTTTCTCTACTCTTTTCCTTTCTCTTCCATCTCTACAGAATGACTTACTCCAAAGCCATGAGGAGGGAAACAGATCGCGTATGGGGGCGGGAGGGCCTCCGCAGCCTGGTGCAGGATGCTACAGCCAGCGTGAAGTGAGAAGGCCTTCCAACATGGGTGGCAGGAGGTGGTGGTGATGACAGTGGTGGCTCTGGCCAGG
The DNA here is from genome assembly GCA_006410635.1 of Cephalophus harveyi. Classification (NCBI taxonomy): domain Eukaryota; kingdom Metazoa; phylum Chordata; class Mammalia; order Artiodactyla; family Bovidae; genus Cephalophus; species Cephalophus harveyi. The sequence goes on along the minus strand of SJYT01070221.1, from coordinate 152,407 downwards.
ATCAGGGCGTCCGAATCGAGGGGGTAAGTAAGCAGGGCATCTGTATGGCAGGGTACTTGCAGGCAGCATGGAGCCTGGAGGGGATGAGGCAGGCATCTGCCAATGCAGACGGGTATGGAGTGTCAGAGCCTCAAGGGAAGGCGAGCGCTTCTATGCAGTGGGTGGCAGTGGTGGCTTTGTGTGTGGTGCGGGAGACTCAGAGGAGGGTATCTCTGCTGGAAGGTGACGGAAGCAGGTCAGCACATGGTGCTGAAGCTCAGGTGAGGTGAGGATGGTGACCACATAGGGGACAGCGGCGGCAGCCTGGTAAAAATGTCAAAGTCTGATAGGGTGAAGGGTGTCTGTCGGGGTGGTGGGTGGAGGGGCAGTAGCACTAACAGGAGATGGCCACACGCAGAGGTACTGACTAAAGAAGTGGGTAAATGATGAGCAAAGTGTTTTTACTGTCAATGCTGTCAGAGAAGGTTGTGACTAACATGTATAGGGAGAAAGCTGGAATAAACTTGGAGGTGGTCTCAATGTATTTAGACAGACATAGGAATAAGTAGAACAGATACAGACATAGAAAGTATGGAGATACATTTACACGTTCCCTAGCTCTGTCTTGTGGGAGGGCCTGGGAATACTACTACCCCAGTGAGCATTCGTCATGCCCAGAACTTGGTTTCTTAATACCATCATTCTCCAGTAAAAGGTGATTTCAGGTTGAGCTGGACAATGACAAAGTGAACCTACTGCATCTTGAAATGCCAGAAAGTAAGAAAATGCTCAAAAAATGATGGGAGACATGTCAAAGGAAACAGAGGCCAGCTTAACGGGGCTCCTAATGGCCAAATTTTGGAAAATTTGAGCATCAAAATAAGTAATAATAGTAAATTTTAACCCACTGAATAAAACAAGAATCTATGAGTCCTTACATATATGAATGGTTAAATGAATAAATTATTTGATGTGATATGGAATATTTTCATGGTTTCAAAGTACTTTACCACAAAACATTCATTATTCATCAAGGAAAAAGTGAAACTTTACAGTAGAGAAGCCTGGCAGACACCACCTCAATAAAATGATTAAACTTAACATCACCAGTTGTAGATAAAACTAAAATCATGTGCTATCTGATAGGATACAAAACAATGAACAAAATATCACTTCTGTGGTTTCAATCAAAAGTGCATAATCTCAATCTATCCATGAGTAAATGTCAAACAAACGTTGAGGGACTTTCTTCAAAATAATTGGTCAACAATTTTCAAAAGTATCAAGATTATGAAAATCAAGGAAATCTGAGGAAACTTCCCAGCTTGAAGACATGACAACTTAATGTAATGCACAATTCTGGCTTGGACTGACTGACCGATGACTGGTTGATTGACACAATTGTGGCCTGGATTGATTTATTTATTTGCTTATAAAAAAGGACATTATTGGGACAATCAGTGAAATCTGAATTAGATCTGAGGCTTAGACAGAATAATATAGCACTCTTAAGTTCATGATGTTGATGGTTATATTGTAGAAGAATGTTGTATAATGGAGAACACATAATAAGGTATTTGGAGGTAACAGAGGCATCAATGATTAAGTTAGGAACTTGCTCTACAATTGTTTGAAAAAACAGGTTTCAAAACTTATTTACCGAGACTATTTAAACATATATTTCTTTAGGTAATCCAGCCTCCCACCCATCTCTCTCAGCCATTCAGTTTTCCTCTCCAGAAGCAACATTGGATTTTATTGTATCTCCTTCCAGAGAGACAGCTGAGGCATTTAAAAGCTTCTTCTCCTTCCCTTCCTTCTTTTCCTTTTTATGTAAATGATATCATTCCTCACAAACTAGTCTGCTCCTTGCTTTTCACTCATTCTTTAGCATTCCACAGAGCTGCTTCACTCGTTTAGGTATATGAATGTACCATAATTTATTTAAGCAGTCTGCACTGGTGAGTATTGCGGTTGTCTGTTATAACTCTTTGATATTACAAACAATGCTTCACTGAAAATCCTGAATACAGACCTTCAATATGCAAGTAAATCCACAGGAAAAAAATCTTACAAGCAGAATTGGTGGGCCAAAAGACATGTGCATCTACATTTAGATAATTTTCAAACTAACCACTGTAAAGATTTTACAAATTACACTTGTACTCTCAATCAATGCATGAGAGTATCTTAGGAAACTTTCCAGTTGTTTTGGTTATTTCCAATCTAACAGATAATATAAAATTCCATGGCAGTTTAATTTTTCATTTCTCTTATTATTGAGATGTATCCTTTTATATATTTGACAGCTACTGAGGATTTTACTAATAACCACTGTAAAGTGCTGCCTTTGGTTTGTTTTGTCCTAAAATTCGACCTGTTTTCTTTCAGCGTCCACTTTCTCGGCATGTTTTGCCATCCTTTTATTTTTTGCTTTTCCAAGCAGTTGGGTTAGGTGTGTCAGCTTTCCCTAGGGGCTTGATGTTGCTCCACTGTCTTCCAATATTGAATGCTGATGCAAAGGAGGTGAGTCTACACTGATCTTCCTTCTCTCTTGTCTCCATGGAGGCCTCGATCACCTTGTGTAGGTACCAAAGGATCATTTATAAAGATCAATATATTACACAAGGTACATCTCAGCATTTTTCTGTGACATTCTGTGACATTCCTGAGGCAAGCCACTTCCTTCCTCGTTTCAAATGGAAAGGATTCTCAGAGCTATAAAATTCTTTCCCAATTCTATTTGCTCTGCCTCCCTCACCCCTACCCCCGACTCCTCCAGGAACTCTAGGTGTATCATTTGTCTTCCACATTTATACTTTTTCTAACATTTAAAAACTCTTTGTTCCTGGGAATTCCCTGGCAGCCCAGTCCTTAGGACTCTATGCTTTCACTGCCGAGGGCCCAAGTTCAATTCCTGGTCAGGGAACTAAGATCCTACAAGCTGTACGGTATAGCCAAAAAAAAAAAAAAAAAAATAGAAAGAAATTCTTTATTGCCTTCACTTCTTTTCACCCACTTATCTCAATCAGTGTGCTTACAGAAGAATTTAGTGTTCTCTATGCTGCTTCCAATTTCACTACAGTTACCAATAGCTATATTTTTTCCCCTTCAATTTCTTATCTGATCTCTGACAGCTACCATTTCATGTTCTTACATTATCTTACTCTAGCTTCCCTGAATTTTAAAAAACTTCTGCTGTTAACTCTTGTTTTAAATGTTTTGAATTTGAAATATACCATTTTTTTCTTGCTCTATGGCAACAGTTCTTTTTTGGTTTTTGTTTTTTGTTGTTGTTGAATATTCTCTGATACTTATTTTTCATTATATCTTTCTCCTTCTCCTTAATAGCATCTTTGCAGATTCATAGCTGGTTCCTTTTTATTGCTCATTTTTGGGTGAATTCTCTTTGTGAGCTCCCACAGCCAGCACAGTTACGGTTCCTATTGTTCTGGGTAATGACTAAGCTACTTGCTGGCTCTATGATTTGAACATGTATTTGTAGATTTGTACAAAGGAGGAGACAGGAAAGAACTAGAAGGGAGTAGAAATTATCTTTGGCTCACAGTAAAGTTAAACATGATTGATGGAGAGAGTTCAGTGAAGAGGAGTTCTTTTAGACTATTTCTTTTTAACTAATTTAACTGTTTCCCTGCAATTTAATGTATCCACCTTGCCTCAACACAGCTTTAGCAAAAATGAGAGGAAAGAGTAAATCTATAGCCCTTTCCACTATGTTCGCATAGGTATTAGATGACATGACTGTATGTTTCTACTCTGCCTTGTCCATGCTGCCAAATGGGTCTGGAGAAGTTTCCACTTCCACTTCCACTTCCTGTTCCTGCTGTTCTGGATAATGAGTAGGCTACCTATTGGCTCTGCCTATTAGGCTGTAGAAACAGGAGCCTTTCTCCATGTCTTCCCTAATACCATTTCCTTCACTATATTTGGCAACTCTTCCTCATTTCATGGGGGATTTGGAATTTGTTTTCCATTTTCCTAGCTGTTCTTTTTAAAAAATAATTTCCAAGAAGAGAATGGGAAAAGGCCTTCTGACCAGTTCTAAAACTAGAAGTCTTATGTTACTTTTTTATTCTATTAGTTCTGCTTATAACTTCAAATAATATATATTTATTCCTCTATAAATCCACTATAACATGCAAGTATTAATGGCCTTACCCTTTCTTCTACATTTCAGATAATTAAATGCTGACATTGTTAGATTGTTAAAATTTATATTCTATTCTAAATAATCTCCCATAGTTTGTCTATATGGTGTCTCTAAAAGTTGAAAACAGTGTTTACATCATTCTGACCAGACTTATAGATGAGTGTGTTGGTATAGAGAGTGCCTTAATTTTGATAAGACTGTTTTCAGTAGTGAGAACATCTTAAAAATAGCAACAATACATTCAGATTATTTTTTTAGCACAGATCTGATGCTGCTGAATTCTCTTAGCTTTCATTTATCAGGGATGTATATTTTGTTTTCAGTGTAAAAGGATATCTTCCTGAATATAGAATTCTGGCTGACATATTTTTTATGTCAGCACTTTAAAGGTGCCACTACATTGTAATCTGGTCTCTACTGTTTCTGATATAAAATTAGTCAACATTCATATCTTTGCTCCCATGCATGTGAAGTGTAGTTTTTCTCTGGCTGCTTTCAAGATCTTATCATTATCTATAGCTTTCAGCAGTTTAATTATGATGTGTCAAGTTGTGAATTTATTTGTATCCTGTGTGATTCACTGAATTTTTAGATCTCTAAATTGCTATTCACCAAATATAGGGAAATTTAGTCCTTTTTTAAAATATTTTTTCTGCCACATTCTCTTTTTTTTTTTGAATACTCCAGTTACATGTATATTATTACTTGACATTGACTCTGAGGCTCTGTTTATTTTTCAAAAATAATTTTTCCCTCTTTTTTTCAGACTGGATGATTTCTATGGATCTGTATTAAGGTGGACACTTTTTTCCCTCACATCCTCAATCTTCTGTATGTTAAGACTATATATTTTTCATACCAAGTATTACATTTTAAAATTCTTTAAGCTCCATTTGATTCTCTTTTTAATTGCTTTAATCTAGTTGCTCATTATGACCATCTTTTCCTGAACACATTTATAATATCTGCTTTAAAGTCCTTGTCTACTAATTCCTACATATGAGTAACCCTTAAGATCTGTTTCTATTGACTGTATAGAAGTCACATTTTTTTCTTTTTCATTAAAGGTTGTATTTTCTTGTGTTTTCAAATGTGTCTGGATATTTTAATGTTACAGTTAAGGAGTCTAATTATGTTGTAATCCAATAAACTCGGCTTCAGAAAGTGCTGAGCTTTGTTTTATTTTATGGTAGCAAGCCAAAACTTAAAAACTGCATATGAGCACATCATGCCTAGCAACAGAAAATAATGGTGCTTTATAAACCAGAAGGAAGGACATTATAAATGTGTAGAACAGGGAACTTACTTTAATGAAGCAAAATCGCACAAATTTCTCAAACTGTGATTTGGTTTCTGCATTACAGAATGCTGAAACTGGGATGGCCGACAGTTTCTGAAAACAAAAAGAAAAATATGAAAACTACTTACATTTAAATATTAATTTTTAGAGCACAAAAATAAAAAACAAATAGATACTTCCAAATTAAAAAAAAAAAAAAAAAATAGAAAGAAATTCTTTATTGCCTTCACTTCTTTTCACCCACTTATCTCAATCAGTGTGCTTACAGAAGAATTTAGTGTTCTCTATGCTGCTTCCAATTTCACTACAGTTACCAATAGCTATATTTTTTCCCCTTCAATTTCTTATCTGATCTCTGACAGCTACCATTTCATGTTCTTACATTATCTTACTCTAGCTTCCCTGAATTTTAAAAAACTTCTGCTGTTAACTCTTGTTTTAAATGTTTTGAATTTGAAATATACCATTTTTTTCTTGCTCTATGGCAACAGTTCTTTTTTGGTTTTTGTTTTTTGTTGTTGTTGAATATTCTCTGATACTTATTTTTCATTATATCTTTCTCCTTCTCCTTAATAGCATCTTTGCAGATTCATAGCTGGTTCCTTTTTATTGCTCATTTTTGGGTGAATTCTCTTTGTGAGCTCCCACAGCCAGCACAGTTACGGTTCCTATTGTTCTGGGTAATGACTAAGCTACTTGCTGGCTCTATGATTTGAACATGTATTTGTAGATTTGTACAAAGGAGGAGACAGGAAAGAACTAGAAGGGAGTAGAAATTATCTTTGGCTCACAGTAAAGTTAAACATGATTGATGGAGAGAGTTCAGTGAAGAGGAGTTCTTTTAGACTATTTCTTTTTAACTAATTTAACTGTTTCCCTGCAATTTAATGTATCCACCTTGCCTCAACACAGCTTTAGCAAAAATGAGAGGAAAGAGTAAATCTATAGCCCTTTCCACTATGTTCGCATAGGTATTAGATGACATGACTGTATGTTTCTACTCTGCCTTGTCCATGCTGCCAAATGGGTCTGGAGAAGTTTCCACTTCCACTTCCACTTCCTGTTCCTGCTGTTCTGGATAATGAGTAGGCTACCTATTGGCTCTGCCTATTAGGCTGTAGAAACAGGAGCCTTTCTCCATGTCTTCCCTAATACCATTTCCTTCACTATATTTGGCAACTCTTCCTCATTTCATGGGGGATTTGGAATTTGTTTTCCATTTTCCTAGCTGTTCTTTTTAAAAAATAATTTCCAAGAAGAGAATGGGAAAAGGCCTTCTGACCAGTTCTAAAACTAGAAGTCTTATGTTACTTTTTTATTCTATTAGTTCTGCTTATAACTTCAAATAATATATATTTATTCCTCTATAAATCCACTATAACATGCAAGTATTAATGGCCTTACCCTTTCTTCTACATTTCAGATAATTAAATGCTGACATTGTTAGATTGTTAAAATTTATATTCTATTCTAAATAATCTCCCATAGTTTGTCTATATGGTGTCTCTAAAAGTTGAAAACAGTGTTTACATCATTCTGACCAGACTTATAGATGAGTGTGTTGGTATAGAGAGTGCCTTAATTTTGATAAGACTGTTTTCAGTAGTGAGAACATCTTAAAAATAGCAACAATACATTCAGATTATTTTTTTAGCACAGATCTGATGCTGCTGAATTCTCTTAGCTTTCATTTATCAGGGATGTATATTTTGTTTTCAGTGTAAAAGGATATCTTCCTGAATATAGAATTCTGGCTGACATATTTTTTATGTCAGCACTTTAAAGGTGCCACTACATTGTAATCTGGTCTCTACTGTTTCTGATATAAAATTAGTCAACATTCATATCTTTGCTCCCATGCATGTGAAGTGTAGTTTTTCTCTGGCTGCTTTCAAGATCTTATCATTATCTATAGCTTTCAGCAGTTTAATTATGATGTGTCAAGTTGTGAATTTATTTGTATCCTGTGTGATTCACTGAATTTTTAGATCTCTAAATTGCTATTCACCAAATATAGGGAAATTTAGTCCTTTTTTAAAATATTTTTTCTGCCACATTCTCTTTTTTTTTTTGAATACTCCAGTTACATGTATATTATTACTTGACATTGACTCTGAGGCTCTGTTTATTTTTCAAAAATAATTTTTCCCTCTTTTTTTCAGACTGGATGATTTCTATGGATCTGTATTAAGGTGGACACTTTTTTCCCTCACATCCTCAATCTTCTGTATGTTAAGACTATATATTTTTCATACCAAGTATTACATTTTAAAATTCTTTAAGCTCCATTTGATTCTCTTTTTAATTGCTTTAATCTAGTTGCTCATTATGACCATCTTTTCCTGAACACATTTATAATATCTGCTTTAAAGTCCTTGTCTACTAATTCCTACATATGAGTAACCCTTAAGATCTGTTTCTATTGACTGTATAGAAGTCACATTTTTTTCTTTTTCATTAAAGGTTGTATTTTCTTGTGTTTTCAAATGTGTCTGGATATTTTAATGTTACAGTTAAGGAGTCTAATTATGTTGTAATCCAATAAACTCGGCTTCAGAAAGTGCTGAGTTTTGTTTTATTTTATGGTAGCAAGCCAAAACTTAAAAACTGCATATGAGCACATCATGCCTAGCAACAGAAAATAATGGTGCTTTATAAACCAGAAGGAAGGACATTATAAATGTGTAGAACAGGGAACTTACTTTAATGAAGCAAAATCGCACAAATTTCTCAAACTGTGATTTGGTTTCTGCATTACAGAATGCTGAAACTGGGATGGCCGACAGTTTCTGAAAACAAAAAGAAAAATATGAAAACTACTTACATTTAAATATTAATTTTTAGAGCACAAAAATAAAAAACAAATAGATACTTCCAAATATCCACAATAATTTCCAAAAGAAATGTATTTTTAAAATCCTCCAGAGAATTCTCTGGTGAACCAATGGTTAGGATTGCCTAGGTTCAATCCTTGGTCACAGAACTAAGATCCTGTAAACTGCATAGTGAGGCCAAAAAATAAAAGTAAATAAATAAAATCTTCCAAATAACTGTGAGTAGAATATCAGGGAATAAAACTACAGTTCACATTTTTCAAAGCATGTCAACAGGCTTCCTTCATAAATTGACTATAATATACAGCACAACATTGCAAAAGCCAGTAAACATTACCTTATTTTTAATCATCCATTTCACGAATTTATAGTCATAAGGTTCATTGCTGTCCTTCATATCGAAGAGGTCTACATCTAAAACAATAATAAAAATTGGATGGGCTATGTATTAAGATGTGTATAAGTTACAGGTATATTATTACTTGACATTGACTCTGAGGCTCTGTTTATTTTTCAAAAATAATTTTTCCCTCTTTTTTTCAGACTGGATGATTTCTATGGATCTGTATTAAGGTGGACACTTTTTTCCCTCACATCCTCAATCTTCTGTATGTTAAGACTATATATTTTTCATACCAAGTATTACATTTTAAAATTCTTTAAGCTCCATTTGATTCTCTTTTTAATTGCTTTAATCTAGTTGCTCATTATGACCATCTTTTCCTGAACACATTTATAATATCTGCTTTAAAGTCCTTGTCTACTAATTCCTACATATGAGTAACCCTTAAGATCTGTTTCTATTGACTGTATAGAAGTCACATTTTTTTCTTTTTCATTAAAGGTTGTATTTTCTTGTGTTTTCAAATGTGTCTGGATATTTTAATGTTACAGTTAAGGAGTCTAATTATGTTGTAATCCAATAAACTCGGCTTCAGAAAGTGCTGAGTTTTGTTTTATTTTATGGTAGCAAGCCAAAACTTAAAAACTGCATATGAGCACATCATGCCTAGCAACAGAAAAATAATGGTGCTTTATAAACCAGAAGGAAGGACATTATAAATGTGTAGAACAGGGAACTTACTTTAATGAAGCAAAATCGCACAAATTTCTCAAACTGTGATTTGGTTTCTGCATTACAGAATGCTGAAACTGGGATGGCCGACAGTTTCTGAAAACAAAAAGAAAAATATGAAAACTACTTACATTTAAATATTAATTTTTAGAGCACAAAAATAAAAAACAAATAGATACTTCCAAATATCCACAATAATTTCCAAAAGAAATGTATTTTTAAAATCCTCCAGAGAATTCTCTGGTGAACCAATGGTTAGGATTGCCTAGGTTCAATCCTTGGTCACAGAACTAAGATCCTGTAAACTGCATAGTGAGGCCAAAAAATAAAAGTAAATAAATAAAATCTTCCAAATAACTGTGAGTAGAATATCAGGGAATAAAACTACAGTTCACATTTTTCAAAGCATGTCAACAGGCTTCCTTCATAAATTGACTATAATATACAGCACAACATTGCAAAAGCCAGTAAACATTACCTTATTTTTAATCATCCATTTCACGAATTTATAGTCATAAGGTTCATTGCTGTCCTTCATATCGAAGAGGTCTACATCTAAAACAATAATAAAAATTGGATGGGCTATGTATTATATCTGAGGCAGAGTGTATTTCATTTGTCTACTAGGATTCAAAATTTCCTCATGCTGGATTCATACTGCATGGTATGGTGGAAAGTAAGGAATTCCCAGAAAAGCTTTACAGATATGATACTCTAAGGCACTACTCACGTATACATCTGGTTGATCATGTTTGTGTATACAGCTTTTAGCACTGGAAGACAGTAGGAAGAGACAGGACAAAGAGGAGGGTTACCTTTCCATTTAGAAATAATATATGCCTCTATGATCATCATTAAGGAAATAACCTCAATTTTTAAGGTATTCATCTGTAAGAATTTTATTCCCAAATAGTAATTCATTATTAGATTGTGAGCTCCACAGGGATATTGCAATTTATCACTATCCCATCTCCTAGGTCAGTATCTAGACTGTAAGTACTGAAAAGCACATTTGTGGAATGAGTAAATTAATATAATTCACTATTTATGAAGGGAAAACGTCTATATAGTTCTCCCAAGTGATGTATTTATTGTTTCCCTCTTCCAAATATTATGCTTAATTTCTTAAAAATTTGGTGAAAAACTTCAAATACACATTCCTATATTTATCTCTTGTTCCAATCTTGCTTTAAGGTCTGGACAAGATATTTCTCTGGCATAGGGATTCAGCAACCTACATTTCATATTGTTTCAACTGTACTGACTTGTACTCAAGATCTTTTTGAATGCCCCAAAGCAACAAACACTGATGGTCACTGTAATCAGTTATTTTATCCTTTATTGTGGCTACCCTGGTAGCTCAATTCATAAAGAATGTGACGGCAATGCAGGAGATTCAGGTTTGATCCCTAGGTAGGGAAGATCCTCTGGAGAAAGGACTGACAACCCACCCCAGTATTCATTCTTGTCTGGAGAATTCCATGGACAGAGGAGCCTGGTGGGCTACAGTCCATGGGGTCACAAAGAGTCAGACACGACTACGCAACTAACACACACATACTTTATTGCTCAAAATAAATCAAGGCAGTTATCTTCTTCCTTTTATTCACTAAATAATACTGCTAAGTCACTTCAGTCGTGTCCGACTCTGTGCGACCCCATAGACGGTAGCCCACCAGGCTCCCCCGTCCCTGGGATTCTCCAGGCAAGAACACTGGAGTGGGTTGCCATTTCCTTCTCCAATGCGTGAAAGTGAGAAGTGAAAGTGAAGTCGCTCAGTCGTGTCCGACTCAGCGACCCCATGGACTGCAGCCCACCAGGCTCCTCCATCCATGGGATTTTCCAGGCAAGAGTACTGGAGTGGGGTGCCATTGCCTTCTCCGACTAAATAATACTGGGTTTCTTCAAATTAATAGTGTAAAAACCTTGACACTAAAGAAAGTTTCACTTTTATTTTTTAAATGACTTAATATGGCTTTCCTTAATGATTTCATTTCAATTTTCTCCTGTGATTTAAGAATGTAAAATTTCCATATAACAATGCTAATAATATTATACCATTTATTACTATCTGTTAAACATGTTACATGATTCTCTCATTCATTTGTCCTATAATGCTGTGAGATGCAACAATTCTCATTTTATAGATGAAGTTAAATTACTACTTTAAGTCATATGTATGTGTGTGTGTTTAATTCAGATTTGACTCTAAAAAAATGACAACTTAAAACAGAGTCTAATTGCAAACTATGTGAAAACTCCAAGTGACAATTACATAAGAGTAGCATACTCAAAGTTAACCTGGAGAGTAGTGATTACAACAGTAGAAGTAAAAACAGGAGGGTACTGACAAACAGTAATTAACACTAAGAGTCAGACTCGACGAGCAGTTTCACTTTCACTTTGCACTCTCCTGCATTGAAGGAAATGGCAACCCACTTCAGTGTTCTTGCCTGGAGAATCCCAGGGACGGGGGAGCCCGGTGGGCTGCCGTCTATGGGGTCGCACAGAGTTGGACACGACTGAAGCGACTTAGCAGTAGCAGCAGCAGCATAATATTCATTAATTCTTTTTTTTTTTTTTTAATTTATTGAGGTATAGATAGTGAGGGACAGGGAGGCCTGGTGTGCTGTAGTCCATGGGGTAGCAAAGAGTTGGACACAACCTAGCGACTGAACAGCAACAACAAATAGTTGACTTACAATGTTGTGTTAGTTTCTGCAGTATAACAAAGTGAGTCAGTTATACACATACATATATCCACTCTTCTTTAGACTCTTTTTCCATACAGGTCATTACAGTGTACTGAGAAGAGTTCCCTGTGCTACACAGTAGGTCCTCATTAGTCATCTATTTTATGGGACAGAGGAGCCTAGTGGGCTGCCGTCTATGGGGTCGCACAGAGTCGGACACGACTGAAGCGACTTAGCGGCAGCAGCAGCAGCAGCAGTGTGTATATGTCCAGTTCTTCCATTTATCCCCCTCACCCAGCTTTCCCCCTTGGTAACCATAAGTTTCACTCAGTATGGTAACCACTTATTTATTCTTGTAACACTTAGAAAAGAAATTTATTGCCATGGTACTGAAAGAAAAGGAAGGGAATAAATACAATTCTAAATATTTTATAGTTAGGAGAAAGTTGTACGTCTTTTCAATGCTTCAGTTAGTGATGTTCAAACAAACTAAAGAAAATATTTGTTTACTGGAGGTAGGAGTTTGAACCATATTATAATAGCACTAGCTTATATAGTCGGAGAAGGCAATGGCACCCCACTCCAGTACTCTTGCCTGGAAAATCCCATAGACGGAGGAGCCTGGAAGGCTGCAGTCCATGGGGTCGCTGAGGGTCGGACACGACTGAGCGATTTCACTTTCACTTTTCACTTTCATGCATTGGAGAAGGAAATGGCAACCCACTCCACTGTTCTTGCCTGGAGAATCCCAGGGATGGGGGAGCCTGGTGGGCTGCCGTCTATGGGGTCGCACAGATTCGGACACGACTGAAGCGACTTAGCAGCAGCAGCAGCAGCAGCTTATATAGTCATGTCCGACTCCTTGCGACCCCATAAACTGTAGCGTACCAGGCTCCTCTGTCCATGGGATTTTCCAGGCAACAGTACTGAAGTGGATTGCCATTTCCTTCTCCAGGGGATCTTCCCAACCCAGGGCTCGAACCCAGGTCTCCCGCATTGTAGACAGATGCTTAACCGTCTGAGCCACCAGGGAAGTCATTTAAGTAATCTATGAAAACAAAAATCGGTTGTTGTATTCCCACTATCTCCTCCCTAATTTCACACCTTATCTTACCATCTTCCTATTTGTAATCTTGTCTTCTGATTAAATGTTTCCCTTTTAGTTCTAGGATGATGCTCACTGGTCAGGGAAGTTGCTAAGTATAGCAGAAAATATGTAAGTCTACCGGTTAGTACATGCATCTCTGCATTCAGAGTCCACCTCTGCTACTTATTAACTGATTAACTTCAGTAAATTTCTTGATTTTTAATGACATCTTTCTCAACTATCAATGGGGATATAATAGCACCAATCTTATGGACTTTGGTGAGATTTTGATGTTTGTAAAGCAAACTACTGTATCATAAATGCTCAAAAAATATTAACCAGTTAGTCACTGCTATGACCTATAAAGAGAATTACTATGTCCATGAATTTTATGGTTCATTTTTATCTTTAAGCTACCATCAAATGAAAGTTTTGTTTCTTGCTTCTGCCTTTTGGAAAAGGTGGGACCAAACTCCAGTATATGGAAGAATTTCTATATTCACAATAATTAGATGAAAAAGAAAAAGAAAATAAACTTGTCTTCATATGTAGAAGGGTCTTATAGACATTAGCATTCTTTCTCACACAGGTGAAGGACCATAAAGAACACACATCTTTTTCCCCATCATCATAAAAGTTGTTTTCTAGCCCCAATCCTTTCTTTTCCTATTACAACCATACTAGTTCAAGGTCCAGGACCTAAACCAACACTGCATGCAGGCTGGGATCAACTGAGGATAAAATGGGAAACTATTTAAGAGCTTAATGCAAACAAAAGTTGCATTACTGTCTTTTTGATGTTTAATATCAAAATGTGATAAATTTCTTTTAGAATTTACTATCTGGAAAAGTTTGGTTCCAGGAAGGACTTACTCTTATCTAAAAACCTGTTAAGTTTAATTTCATAAGAATCATATAACTAATTCCATTTTTCTATTTGTCTTTGTTGTCATGAAGCTTGGAACCAAGTTAAGGCTAATTACAATACAGCTGACCCTTGAACAATACAGGTTTGAACTGCTTAAGTCCACTTATACACAGATTTTTTTTCAATAGCAAACACCATGGTACATACAATCCATGGTTGGTTGAATCCACTTCTGTGGAACCTTAGATAAGGAGGGACTACATACACAGAAGGACCTCAGATATGGAGGGCCAACTATAAACTATACATGGATTTTCAACTCAACAGAGGTGCCATCTTGCAACCCCTGCATTATTCTAGGGTCAACTACATATGAACCCAGGCGACTAAAATATTTGCTTCCCCTACTCCATGTTACATTAACATATGAATATTCCTACTTACATATTATTGCATAGAAGACTCTAACTATGAATTAGCTCAAAGTTTTGTTGGAAGCAGATAAAAGTAAAATAATTTTCTTCTAAATAGATGAAAACTGTGCTATTTCTTTTTATCGTTTCATGAAATGAGCTGCACATCTAAGCCCAATACAGGAAAAGTGATTTCTAAACCTTAGAATATAGATCATAAGGGTTTTTATATAAGAAGAGATCTTAGAGCCTGACAAATATAGCTCTCTAGCAACAGCAGAGCCAAGAACCCCTGGTCACTCTGCTTTTCTTACAACAAATGAGTAAATAATAATCACTGTTTTGTTATAAAGTTGAGTTTCTAGCTTCATAAAATTTAGTATATATAAAAGAATTTTTAAGCTCTCTGGCATATCACTTCACTGTAATAAAACATTAAAACATTTAAAACTATGCAGAATTGCTGTAATTTCTGTCAAAATAAATTATGCTCTTAAATTTACTGTGATTAACACCACAGTTCTGGGGAAGAAATATGTTATACATAAAATATGATTTTGCTTCTAACTTTAGATTTGTACGGCATGTCAGAATTCCATATCGTAGCTTCAAGTAATATAAAGGTCATCGTTTTTTTTGGAAACAAAACTACTTGGAATCTAGCTGTATGACTTCAGGCAAGTTATTCTCTAAGTCTCCACGTCTTAAAAAACAGAGATAACAATGCTTTTTTAAAAAAGGGTATTTGAAGCGTCGGCATGTAGTAGACCCTCAATAAATATTACTTTCCTCCTTGACTTCATTTCTGTATACTCTAAAGTGACAAGTATTCTCCAATAGCATCAATATTTTAGAAAATTTTTTTTTTCTTGAGTAAAAAAGAAACTAAAAAATTTTACTGAAAGGAACACAAGGGACATATATTTTTTCATGTATCTGTTTTAAATTACATACCAGAACAAGGTAACAGCAAATTCTATGTTTATTAGAAAACCTAGAACAAATAACTCCATAATAGTCATATTCAGGGTCAATGGCCTAATCATCAAGATGATTGCAGAAAAACACTGACACTGTGGAAATCCATTTTCCCATAAATGAAAGGCTGATATTGGCTTTGGTACCAATCTTTTCTTCATAAATTTGATATAATTCCGCACCTAGGTTTCTGTATATTTGAATAATAAAAACCTTTACAAACCTAGCAAAGACACATCAGCAATGATGAAGTATCCCCCATCAGGAACTACGGGTTTTAGGCCAACACTTTCAAGTAAATGTACCATCCGATCTCTTTTTGCTTCTAACTCTTTTGGCAAAGAATTGAAGTAACATTCTGGGTCATCCATGCGCTTGATGTCAATCCAGAAAGCTTGAGCCAAGGCTTCCTGTATATTAAGATTGAAAAATACAGAAAGGAAATATGGCAATGTTATGTACTGCCACGTTTATTGGTATAATAAATAAAGACTGTCTGAGTAATATTACTGACAAGAAAGTCATTCAGGGAATTACAGTTGAACCTATGTGAAATTCTACAGACTAACGGAAAAATAAGCTACGTGGAAATGATTAAATCTAATGTAAAGAACTGAGGATGAACCACAAAAATTCAAACTGAAATAGAGGTACAGTTCTCCCTTACTATTCACACAGATGACTGGTTCCAGGGCCCCCACAAATACCAAAATCCAAGGATGTTCAAGTCTTTTATATGAAATGCATCCATGGGCTCTGCATCTGTGAATTCAACCAACCCTGGATCCAAAATCTTTAGTTGAATCAACGGATGTAGAACCTGTGGATAGGGAGGTTATATAAAGATGTATTATATAAAGATGTCTTACTTGGAAATGAAAAAGACAACGGTGTTTTCTACTAAGGTTAGCTTTAGAGTGATTTGCTAGATCTAAGCCTGAAAGACAATCAGAGAAATGATAAACTAGCCAGCGTTTCCCCATTACCTTTCAGGACAAGATAGTATAAATGAAAGCTGATCGATCTACTTTGTCACTCTTCATAAGTATATGAATCCCTGTACTAATCATTCACATTTTTTCTCCACCGCTTCTATCAACATCTAACATATTATATTATTAAAACATTTACTTGTTTATTATCTGTGCTCCCCCAACAGGCTATAAACTCCAAAAGGGCAGGAATTCTTGATTGCTTTATCTCTGACACTCAGTAAGAATTTGTTTAATAAGTGAATAGATTTATTTTGAGAATGAAAAGAGTTGAATACAATAAAATCAATGTCCTACTAGCTTTTATCATATCACTCTATAGTAATTTGAAAAGAAATTTTATTAGGATTTTTTTTCTTATTCAGTAGGTATTTTTGATAGGAAACAAAAAAGTTTATTGTAGCCAACATATTTCCCAGTTTTGGCTTTTTAACTGCTTCCCAAAAAATAGTTTTCAGTATTCTGATTATTCACAGAATGATAGTACATAGATCCCTGTTTTATAGATATTAAAAAACTAGAAACAATATTAAAAAATATACATTAGAAAGTCTTGCAACCCATCCTAGTGAAAGTGAAGTCGCTCAGTCATGTCCGACTCTTTGCGACCCCATGGACTGTAGCCTACCAGGCTCTTAGTGGGATTTTCCAAGCAAGAGTGCTGGAGTGGATTGCCATTTCCTTCTCCAGGGGATCTTCCCGACCTAGGGATTGAACCTGGGTCTCCCGAAGTGCAGGCAGACGCTTTACCGTCTGCGCCACCAGGGAAGCCCATCCCAGACCCTATCTATACTAGTTTCATCTGTTCCCTTTACCCCTCAGATAGGCACTTTAACTAGATTCATATGGTCCTTCCAGAGATTCTTTAAGAAAGTATAAGCAAATAGTTTTTTCCCTTTCTTATACAGAATGTAACATAAACAATGATATATACTGCTCTGTATCTTGCTTTTATTTTTACAATATATCCTGGATATCTCTCCATATCAGTAATTATAGAGTTTTCTCATTCTTTTTTGTTTTTCCTTTCCCTTTCCTTTCTTTTCACTTTTAAACAGTCATCATGATAGAGTAATGGCCCCCAAAGAAGTCCACAACTTAATGCCTGGAACCCGTAAATATGTTACCTTGCATGGTAAAATTAACATTGCAAATGTGATTTAAGTTAAAAACCTTGGAGATGGAGAGATTATCTTGGATTATCTGTGGGCCTAATGTAATCATAAGGATTCTTCTAAGAGAAAGAAGGTGGCAAGAGTCAGTGTTACGAGGGCTATGTGTTGACAGAGACAGAGGTGGCAGTAAAGTGACCATGGGAATGTGAGTACCCCCAGAAGCTGGAAAAGACAAGGAGCAGATTCTGCCTTGGAGCCTCCAGGAGAAATGCAGCAGGGTCGACACTTGCTTTTAGCCCTGAAAGACCCTTATGGACTTCTGACCTCCAGAATGTAAGATAAAAAACTTGTGTTGTTTTAAGCCACTAAGTGTATGCAAGTGTTAGTTGCTCAGTC
Organism: Cephalophus harveyi; assembly: GCA_006410635.1. Classification (NCBI taxonomy): domain Eukaryota; kingdom Metazoa; phylum Chordata; class Mammalia; order Artiodactyla; family Bovidae; genus Cephalophus; species Cephalophus harveyi. Next base: position 134,506 of record SJYT01070221.1, on the reverse strand, counting down.
ATGTCCAACTCTTTGTGACCCAATGGACTATAGCCTCTGTGCATGGAATTCTCCAGTCAAGAATACTGAATGGGCTGCCATTTCTTACTCCAGGGAATTTTCCCGACCCAGGGATCGAACCCAGGTCTCCCAGACTACAGGTAGATTCTTTACCATCTGAGCCATCAGGGTGGCAATTTGGTACAGAGAACTAGGAAACTAATACAGTCATATAACATTAAAATGTTTAGATAGACCATAGTTTATTTAACCCATTATCTGCAGATGAACCATTCCCCATCTTCTACAATGAATGACCATGTACATATAGAGCTTCTTAAATCTGCAGAGAACAACTATAAGGTAAGTGCTCAAAGGATACACTGCTGCTTCACAGAGCACACATACCTGAAATTTTGCTTGGGGCTGTCATATCCTCCAGAGAGTTTGCAGCATTTTGCAATCCCCACCAGCAATGTATGAGTGATTAAAGTTAAAATTTTATGTGTTAAAACCAAAACCATTCTTGATAGCAAAGAATATGTGTTTGCTTCTAAATTTCCAAATTATACTGGAAGGACATGAAGGAACTGAGCCTACTGAAGTACACAAAATAAACACCTCTGCCCAAAGACCATGCAGCAGCCCTAAATTACTGTAACACCTACCTGTAAAGGGGTTGCACAAGTATAAACAGTGTTTTGCTGAACTGTCTGTAAATGTTTTATCAAATGTTTAGGACCAATGGACCAGCCAAGCTGCAAAAGGAAAAGATTTAAAAATGAATCTAACTGTATGTACCAGATCTGATAGAGTAGCTAAGCTTAACGCAATTATTAAATAAATGCATTTCTAAAATGTTCACACTATGAAAGCTGTGTAGTCTTAGTAGTTAGAAATATTTCAACCTTGATCTTTTTGTGGAATAGTTTCCAACTGAAGTCACTAAATTCTGCCTTCAGAAGGAAAAAACAGTGTTTGTAATCATCATTATTATCTACCCCTCTATTTGAATTTTCTATTTTTGATATTCTGAAAGTCTAATAACTGGTAACAAAGCTTGTTTGAATCAGATATAGATAAAAGTAACTTTCAATGAGGGCCTTAAGGGACTCTTCCACAATTTCGTTCTCCAGGCTCGTTTTTGATACTCCCTACTTCTTAGCCAAGTTCAGGAGAAGTGAAACTGGAAGACAATCAAGTTTCAATTGGATCAATTGTGATTGTATTACATAGTACAGTGGTTAAGTGCATGGATTCTAAACCTAGATTTCCTGCCATGACTGGAATTCAAATTTATTAGCAATGAAACCTTAGGCAAGTTACTTAGATTCTCTGTACTTTAGTTTTGCTGTCTGTAAAATGGGAATAATAAATTATGCCCACCTCATAACGTGGTTATGAGAATGAAAGGAATCAGTATGTGTAAATCTCTAGAACCTGGCACATAGTAAGCGTCAAAACATTCAGTTCAGTTCAGTTCAGTCACTCAGTCATGTCCTACTCTTTGTGACCCCATGAACCACAGCACACCAGGCCTCCCTGCCCATTACCAACTCCCAGAGTTTACTCAAACTCATGTCCATTGAGTTGGTGATGCCATCCAACCATCTCATCCTCTGTCGTTCACTTTTCCTCCTGCCCTCAATCTTTCCCAGCATCAGAGTCTTTTCGAATGAGTCAGCTCTTTGCATCAGGTGGCCAGAGTATTGGAGTTTCAGCTTCAGCATCAGTCCTTCCAATGAACACCCAGCACTGATCTGCTTTAGGATGGACTGGTTTGATCTCCTTGCAGTCCAAGGGACTCTCAAGAGTCTTCTCCAACACCACAGTTCAAAAGCATCAATTCTTCAGCGCTCAGCTTTCTTTAGAGTCCAACTCTCACATCCATACATGACCACTGGAAAAACCACAGCCTTGACTAGATGGACCTTTGTTGGCAAAGTAATGTCTCTGCTTTTTAATATGCTGTCTATGTTGGTCATAAATTTCCTTCCAAGGAGTAAGCGTCTTTTAGTATTATGGCTGCAATCACCATCTTTGGATCACAATAAACTGTGGAAAATTCTGAAAGAGATGGGGATACCAGACCACCTGACCTGCCTCTTGAGAAATCTGTATGCAGGTCAGGAAGCAACAGTTAGAACTGGACATGGAACAACAGACTGATTCCCAATAGGAAAAGGAGTATGTCAAGGCTGTATATTGTCACCCTGCTTATTTAACTTATATGTAGAGTATATCATGAGAAATCCTGGGCTGGAAGAAGCACAAGCTGGAATCAAGATTGCTAGGAGAAATATCAATAACCTCAGATATGCAGATGACACCACCCTTATGGCAGAAAGTGAAGAGGAACTAAAGAGCCTCTTGATGAAAGTGAAAAAAGAGAGTGAAAAAGTTGGCTTAAAGCTCAACATTCAGAAAACTAAGATCATGGCATCCAGTCCTATCATTTCATGGCAAATAGATGGAGAAAGAGTGGAAACAGTGGCTGACTTTATTTTTGGGGCTCCAAAATCACTGCAGATGGTGACTTCAGCCATGAAATTAAAAGACACTTACTCCTTGGAAGGAAAGTTATGACCAACCTAGACAGCATATTCAAAAGCAGAGACACTACTTTGTCAACAAGGGTCCGTCTAGTCAAGGCTATGGCTTTTCCAGTGGTCATGTCTGTATGTGAGAGTTGGACTGTGAAGAAAGCTAAGCGCAGAAGAACTGATGTTTTTGAACTGTGTTGTTGGAGAAACTCTTGAGAGTCCCTTGGACTGCAAGGAGATCCAACCAGTCCATCCTAAAGCAGATCAGTGCTGGGTGTTCATTGGAAGGATTGATGTTGAAGCTGAAACTACAATACTTTGGCCACCTAATGAGAAGAGTTGACTCATTTGAAAAGACTCTGATGCTGGGAAAGATTGAGGGCAGGAGGAGAAGGGGATGACAGAGGATGAGATGGGTGGATGGCATGACCAACTCAATGCACATGAGTTTGGGTGGACTCAGGGAGTTGGTAATGGACAGCGAGGCCTGGCATGTGGCAGTTTATGGGGTCACAAGGGGTCGGACACGACTGAGCTACTGAGCTGAACTGGGATTCCATCACTTCCACTAGCTTTGTTTATAGTAATGCTTCCTAAGGCCCCTTGACTTCACATTCCAGGATGTCTGGCTCTAGGTGAGTGATCACACCATGGTGATTAACTAGGTCATGAAGATCTTTTTTGTACAGTTCTTCCCATTAGCTATTATTTTTTCTCCTTTTAATTAATATACAGTAATCCAACCATTGGAAAGAAAAGAGTATCATCAGTTGGTTACTTATAAATAAGAAAATCACCCTATCTTTCTTACTTTCAAAAGAATGATTACGTCTCAAAAAGGATAAAAACATGAAAACTGAATAAGAAAGCAGATCAGTAACTATAAAAACCTGTGTAAACTGAGTATTTATGCATTTACAACATGCAAAAAACTCTACAAGAAATAAGATACGTGCCTGTTTTCAAACAATTAAATTCTGCATCTTACCTTCCAGCCAGTTACACTGAAAGTCTTTCCAGCACTTCCTATGGTTATTGTTCTCTCCCACATACCTGGAAAAGTGGCTGAATAGCAAAAAAGGGGGGAAAAAGGTTAGTTAATTGCTTTATGATCAGTCTACACTCAGTATAATCTAAAAATGCCTTATAAGATAGGCAGTATAGTTATTTCAATAGGTTTTTAAGAGATAATTTAGCTTTAACCAAAACTCAGCTGAAAATGTTACCAAGCCTGAAAACATTTAAGTGGCAAAATCCACTTAAATGGCAAAATCCGGCAGCGCTCCAGGCCAGTTCAGTGCAGTGGTCACGGGAACAACAGCACCCGGCCCTCAGTGTTAGCGGTAGCTGGCGACCAGCACGATCGTTCTGTGGCACAGTCTTGGTTGTGGTTCTGGTAATGTTTAGCTCACCTCTACTCTGTCCATTTTCTGAGTCTACTTCTACAGGATTCCTAGGGCAGTGGTTCTTAAAATAAATTTCCCACCTAGCAATATCAGTATCACTGGGGAAGTCATAAAAAAGGCAAATTCTTGGATCCTCAGAAACTCTGGGGAAGGCCCAGCAGTTTGCAGGCATATGCAAGAGTGAGGGTGTGTATTTAAGAAATAGCACACTGAGATGTAAATCCATGACATATCTTGAAGTCATCTTCTTATAGCAAGTAAAGTGTCTACTAAGATATAAGGTAGCTAAAGAAAGTTCCAAAATGTAAACATATGTAATTTTAGCCTATCATGAAATATCCATCAATATTTATAAAGGTAGGAAAGCCATATAAATTGGAAGAGTTATCACTGTATTCTCTGTGAAACCCAAAAAGAAATCCCAAAAGGACAAATTAAAAAAATATTTAGAGGGTCCATTCGAAGACAGAATATTCTAAGATATATCCTCTCAAGTTTTGAGACATTTCTATTCTTCCAAAATATTCCAAAGGACATGGTATGTCTTACTTTCCTATTTGACCACAGAATTATCTAAATTATGTATAAGGCAGAGTATCACTCCCTTTAATGTAATAATATATATCCCAAATCAGGAACATCTATTATTAAGAACAACACTTAGAAATAAATTCTTTGAAAATAAGAATTACCCAAACTAATACAAACCTAGCAGGTTCTAACAGTAAGTTAAACATGAAGTAAATAAAAACTATGTACACATCAAATGTAGGTTACATTCACAAAATATCAAAACTAATTAAAGTATTTAAAAGCTAAGTATTTTCTTGATGGCTATTTTGGCCATATAAAAGTGAATCTTTTTTTTTTTCTTTCAAGGAGTAAGATGATCAGCTAAATAATTTATGCTGCTGCTGCTGCTGCTAAGTCGCTTCAGTCGTGTCCGACTCTGTGCGACCCCATAGGTGGCAGCCCACCAGGCTCCTCCATCCATGGGATTTTCCCGGCAAGAACACTGGAGTGGGCTGCCATTTCCTTCTCCAATGCGTGAAAGTGAAAAGTCAAAGTGAAGTCGTTCAGTCATGTCCGACCCTCAGTGACCCCATGGAGCCCACCAGGCTCCTCCATCCATGGGATTTTCCCGGCAAGAGTACTGGAGTGGGGTGCCATCGCCTTCTCTGAAATAATTTATGAGGAATTCTATATTAATTTTCCAAATATCAAGGGATTAGTATATAAATACCAATGTATTAGTATAATCTCTTCCAGAACAGAGGTTTCTTTTGTTGAATGTAATGTCATTTTACTGAAAACTGGAGACACCATTTGAGTCAAGAATGTGACCCAGTATGAACAAATTCTACAATTCCAATTAAGAGTCCTAAGTAATTTAAAACCTGGAGAATGAAATGGCAGCCCACTCCAGTATTCTTGCCTGGAGAATCCCAGGGACAGAAGAGCCTGGCGGGCTACAGTCTACGGGGTTATAAGAGTCAGACATGACTTAGTGACTAAACACACAGATGCACAAGTAATTTAAGAACATCTAGATAATCATGTTCTCTCCATCTGAGAGATTTGGGGAGCTACAGAAGTTAAACAGAGTAGATGACCACAACACTGCATGTGCATATAGTAACAAAGAAAAAAAAAATCTTTACAGATCTGATGATTTAGAAAAACCATACCTAGTTCCAGTACTGGTAAGTTTAGCCTGCGGTTATAGATGAAAGGCAACTGGTCTTTGCACTTCTCATATATGACCCATCCTCCTTAAATCAACCACAGCAGCTATAACAGTTATTCACAGGTGACTTAGGCTTCAATAGAAGTCAGATAAAGATTAGAGAAATGATGAAGAGTGCAAGCCACACCTAGGAAAACTGTCTCTGTGACATGAAGGTGATGCTAATTTCATGATGTGTGGCCAGAATCTTATTGTATTAAAGAGCTACTATTGCACTCTGCAAATTGATGGAATAGCCATTTCGTATCTTTCATGTAACAAAGGCCATCATATTTAACAGAATACATTTTCACATGTTTTCACTCTCTAAATAAATAATGAAATGAATAATAATGATAATGAAACAGAAATGAATAATGAATTCATTTTTTTCTTGTTTTAACATCCTGAGTTGTTACAACTAAAAAATCTGAGTTAAAATATGTCTTGATATTTTTAGCAAATAATATCATTTACACTTTTACCACGAAGTATTTATAATATAAGGTTTAAACAATAAGTTTCAAGATCATTTAAAGCAATATTTTGAAAAGAATATTGCTAAACTGAGTTAAATAAAATGTAAAAGCTTTGAGTTATTGCATAGACATGAACATTTGTAAAATGTACAAAATGTTAAGCATAAAATTATATTTATTCATTAGATAGATGCCACTTTCTCTTTCTACTTAGTCTTAAAAAAATTATCAAAAAATGTAATTGTCCATGTTGGTTTCATTTTCAACCGGGGAGTAGTTAGTGACCTGAGACAGAGATCATCAACAAGATGTGGGAAGGTGAACTCTGATGCAATTTTGACAAATAACAAAATGGGCTGTGCTAAGACACCATACCTTACAAATTTCTGGCCCTCTTTGTTTATACATTCTCCCTTAGAAGATACCTTGTCTTCCATGTGTTCCACTATCAACAAAATTTTGATGACTGTCAAAAATGAATCCCTTCACAATTTGATCCTGACAATCAGGCCTTTAATTCTACTTATCTGTAGACATCTCCTCCTCTATGTCTCAAAGACACTGAAACTTAGCATGAGAAGCAGGAATTTCCTTTGCTCAGCTCTTCCCACAGGCCTGTCTCCTTCCATTTCCATCCCTGGTTAAGGCCTCATCACTGCTGAGTGGTCCAGGCTAGAGATATCAGAATCATACTTGCTTGCCTTCCCACCTTCAAATGCTATATTCTGTGCCCTACAGTTTATACTTCTAAACAACCCCAGCATATGATCTCCACTGCCAGGGGAGCTGACTTAAAATCCTCACCTGCAGCTGGTTCTTACCTTTATAAAACAAATCCAATACAGAAACATTTACCTTGCCTCATCACACCTCATCATTGCCTGTTGCAGCTGTTCTCAAAGTACGCTCACTGGTACTCTGATGATCAAATTAATTATTGAGGTTTTTTTAATAAAGTTTGAAAAAAATAGACTTTAAGTTTTCCACAAATTTTTCTTTACCACTTCAAACTGCCACTGGTTATCTCAGTGGTCTTGTCAAGGCTATGGTTTTTCCTGTGGTCATGTATGGATGTGAGAGTTGGACTGTGAAGAAGGCTGAGCACTGAAGAATTGATGCTTCTGAACTGTGGTGTTGGAGAAGACTCTTGAGAGTCCCTTGAACTGCAAGGAGATCCAACCAGTCCATTCTGAAGGAGATCAACCCTGGGATTTCTTTGGAAGGAATGATGCTAAAACTGAAACTCCAGTACTTTGGCCACCTCATGAAAATAGTTGATGCATTGGAAAAGACTCTGATGTTGGGAGGGATTGGGGGCAGGAGGAGAAGGGGACGACCGAGGATGAGATGGCTGGATGGCATCACTGACTCGATGGACGTGAGTCTGAGTGAACTCCAGGAGATGGTGATAAACAGGGAGGCCTGGCGTGCTGCAATTCATGGGGTCGCAGAGTCGGACATGACTGAACGACTGAACTGAACTGAACTGAAAGAACCAGCCTGCCAAGGCAGGAGACGTGAGTTTGATCCCTGGGTTGGGAAGATCCCCTGGAGAAGGAAATGGCAACCCACTCCAGTATTCTTGCCTGGAAAATCCCATGGACAGAAGATTCTGGTGGGCTACAGCCCATGGGGTCACAAAAAGAGAGTTGGACATGACTTAGTAACTAAAACAATAACTGGTTATCTGATAGTGAATGCTACCAATAGTGAAACAAATGAGCATCAGGAAATGAACAATAATGGCAAAAGTCAGAAAAACTCAGATATATTTATTTCAATAACACTTTGTTATAGGCAAATACACACAGATTTGTGATTTTTATATTGACTGCTGATTATTGAACTTCTGTTAAGAAAATTGCCTCTAGCTTCATGATGAAATACAGTATATATTGTCACTAATTAATCATGTGAATATTGTGACTTCATGATACTCTATCACTAATATATAATAAAAGTTTAAGAACCATTGGCCCCCTCAATGAAATTTAAATTCTTTATACTCATATATAAAGTCCTTCAAAATCACCCTATTTTTCCATTCTCATCTGTGCCAGTTGCAACACACTCTTATAAGCCAGTTAAGTATATCTTGATCTTTCCTGCTGTCTCACCTTAGTACACAAGTTTATCTGAGAAGAATTTTCTTTCTACTTCTCTAATTCCATCTTTTGCCCACTTTGTTGATCTCCTCTGTGTCTCCACTGCAGTTTGTAATTTACCACGGATAATTATGATGCATTCAACAATTACTTATGTATAAGTACACTAATTTTAAAATTTATTGGTTCCTGCCAGTGATATTAGTTATTCTTCCCTCACCCTTTCATACTTCCTATTCATTTTATTCAACAATTATTTTCTGATTGTCTACCATGCATAAGACCCTATTCTGAGAACTGAGGATTCAGAAGAGATCAAAACATTTAAAAATTCCTACCTCCTTGCAGGTTAGAAGTAAAAATATATAGATCCTGATGTTTGTTATACAGGTAAACACAGGACAGAAGGGTTTTCCTGGTGGTCCAGTAGTTAAAAATCTGCCTTGCAATGCAGAGGACATGGGTTCAATCCCAGGTCTGGGAAGATCCCACATGCCTCAGAGCAACTAAGCCTGTGTGCCACAACTACTGAGTCTGCATTCTACAGCCTTGTTCTGCAACAAAAGAAGCCACTGCAATGAGAAGTCCGAACACTGCAATGAAGAGTAGCCCTGACTCACTGTAACTAGAGAAACCCTGAGTGCAGCAACAAAGACCCATCACAGCCAAAAAAATAAAACAAAACAAAAGAACAGAAAAAGGACAAAGAAAATGCAGGAGGTTTAAACCTTAAATGTTGTGGTCATAAAATATGAAAACTGAATAAAGACCCCCAGGGAGGTGACACTGAGTCGTTTGGATATCTGAGGGAAAAGTGTTTCCAAGTATAGGAAGGGAAAGTACAAAGACCCAAAGATTGAAGCACAGTTATAACCCTATAGATGATATAAGTTTGGATCACCCCAGAAGACACCATGGTATCTGTGAGATGGCCGGGGTGTGTGTGTGTACGCTCAGTCACTTCAGTCATGTCCAACTCTTTGTGACCCTATAGACTATAGCCCACCAGGTTCCTCTGTCCACCAGATTCTCCAGGGAAGAATACTGGAGTGGGCTGCCATGCCCTCCTCCAGGGGATCTTCCTGACCCAGGGATTGAACCCACGTCTCCTGCATTGCAGGCAGATTCTTTACCACTGAGACACTGGGGAAGCCTGAGATGGAGAAGTAATGGTGAAATCCATTGCAGCAATACCTTACTGTCACAGCAATTTCTTTCCTGTTCATCTGGCATTTCAGCATTTCCCTTAGTAGGAACAGACCAGTTCAGGAATAAGAAAGTTCCCTATGTCTTATATACAAAGTAATAGTTAGATTACTGGGAAAAAAAAAAAAACACACACACACAAAAAGCTAAGAATAAAGGCAGAAGTACTACTTCTCTGGTTTCCTAGTTGTATACTGTGATCTAAAATCTCGTCTCCTAAGTTTGTACTGCTTGTCCTTCAACCTGTTCATAAATCCACTCAAACATCATTCATTCAAGTCCCGTTTTTAAGTGCTCACAGACATCTACCCATTACAAAGATTATTCTAAAGCTGTTCTGGGGTCCTTTCCAATCAGATATTCCACATGTGTCCAAACACAATTAGATCTGTGACTCTACGTAATAATTGGTACCTATTTTAAAATGCTTATTTCCAGTATAGACAAGCCATTCATAAACCTCATCACTGATGCAGAGTGTGTCATATTTGATGCAAAGGTCGGCAATTACTTGGAGTTCCTCTTTGGTATACACCTACACATATGAAAGGAAACAAAAGAGCAGAGCCAATTATTCAACGTGTGAGAGAATGACGGATCAGAAGGTAAATAAGGAGATCAAAGACTCACCTTGCCAAGGGGGTTATGCGGAGTATTTAGTATTATAGCTTTGGTTTTGGAATTAAATTTGCTTGCCAGTTCTTGAGGATCTAAGGTCCAGTCAGAACTAGAGGATTTTTTCCCATCAACAGGTTTCTAAGCATGAAGAATGAAGATGTGATTTAATTCAGTTAATTCATGTTTGCTGTATTATAAATAAATAACCTGATAAGGAAAAACAAAGTAGAGAAAGGCATGGCAAAGGTAACTTAATAGATAATCAACAAAGAAAAGAAAAAAGATTTACTTCTGCCTTAAGAGCCCAACAGGACTTGAGTCCCATGCTCATACCTGTTAAATGGAGACATGAACTCTGTCAACATTAACAGCTGTAAAAGTGCCTAAATTCCTTCAGAGGAGCCAGCTATATGGTTATGGTTAACATGTCTGATTAAGGTTAACAGCTATGGTTAACACGTCTGATTCCATATGGCTAATAGAAGATTCTGTGATTCATTTTAGTGTGTTACTTGTTTTAATAAGACTTTTTAAAAAGACAATGAAACTATACTGCATTCCTAAAGATAAAAGTAGAGTAAAAAAACCAAAACACTTCATTCAGAATTGAGTAAGTATTTCTTGAACACCCAGCACACACCCTGGGATTCCCAGCGGGTTCAATGGTAAAGAATCAGCCTGCCAAGCAGCAAACCCGAGTTCAATCCCTGAGTCAGGAAAATCCCCTGGAAGAGGAAATGGCAACCCACTCCACTATTCTTGCCTGAAAAATCCCATGGAGAGAGGAACCTGGAGGGCTACAATCTGTGGGGTCACAGAGTCAGCCATGACTTAATGATTACCAGCACATACCCTGCACTGTTAGTCACTGGGGACTAGAGCTATAATAGTGAGTCAGAAATGGTCTCTGACCTGGTGGTGCTCAGTCAGTAGGGGAGATACATAACCACAAAAAATAGTGTTACATACACGGTAGAAGCTGTTAGATACATGGCAAACATATGATGAAGTAATAAAAATCCCCCCTTAAATAGCTGTTACCTTCAGTCATGGTAGAGGTATACAGTAAATCCCGAAATGTAATCAAAGTAGAAACTTTATTGGCAACAAAGTAATTGGCATTTTCAAAACTTTTAAAAAAACGTAAATCATAGGGGCAGACTTACACATCTCAGGGGAACAAAAACAGGTGTTGCTCCAGCCATTCTCACCATGGGCTCATAGCAGTCATAGAAAGGCACTATCACTATGATCTAGAATCAAACCAAATAACCAATCTATCAATAATTAATCCATTTAACAAATACTGTGTACATACTATGTATGAAGCACTATACAACATGCTAAGATGCAGCAGTGAAGAAAGCAGGCTCTGTCTTCACACACCTGAGTGAAAAGACCTTGGGAACAAACTCGTCAGGAGCCTTAATTGGAGCCCTTGATTTCCTAGGGAGCTCTGTGGACAGGCTTGCAGTGGGACTCTTCAAATTGTATGCAAAATTTTCTACATGCATAGGTTTATTTCTCTGAGAAAAGGGTCCATAGCTCTCATTACATTCTCAAAGGGTTGGTTTAGCCAAAAACAGTGAGTTTAAATTTCAAATTAGAAAATAAACAATCAGCAGCACAGCAAGACCAGAAGGAAAGAGAGCACTGCAGGGGTGCTCTCTGTTATGGCATAGTAATTTCTAAGTATTATACTGAGGGAAGAACAGGGAAGCCTGGCGTGGAACAGTACATGGGGTCACAAAGAGTTGGACATGATTGTACAACTGAAAAACAACAAAGATGTTTCTTTTTCAAAAACATCCCCAAACAGAGAGTGCAAGAAGACAGGATGCTACCGTTAATGTCTGATACCCACAATTTCCCTCCAGGTGACTTATATCTGGATTCTTTTTTCCTAGCTCCTTTTCTCCTACAAGGCCCTGTAGGCTACTACAGGCTCTCTCAATCTACTCATGGCCTATATCTCAGGTCAGTGGGCCAGACTAATCTGTCCATTTGGTATCTCGTCTGCAATATGCCAGTCTGGACCTAGTATCCTTGACTTTTTGCTTTTCTATAATGTGCTTAAATACATGATATATATCCATTGTTGACATTAAGTTTTCTATCTTTTTTACATGTAGCAATACTTCACAAACATTTAATATTATTTAGTTTTAATGCATTGTTTTAATGGCTATTTGAGAGTCCACTGAATTCTAGGATAATTTTGTTATAGTTTGTATAAATAACAGTACAATGTGAATTAGTGACTACACAGTGTCTCCATTTTAGTGCTTGTTACTACTAGACTAAAGAGTACAAACACCTTTCATGGTACCTTATATATATATGTATATATATGTATGTATATATATATGTATGTATATATATATGTATATGTATGTATATATATATGTATATGTATGTATATATGTATATGTGTGTATATATATGTGTATATATATATTCAAACTGCTTATGAAAAATCTGGCAACAATGTATAATTTTACAAGTCTACACTTAAATTGAAGAAAGTAGGGAAAACTACTAGACCACTCAGGTTCCGATGTAAATCAAATCCCTTACAGTGGAAGTGAGAAAGAGATTTAAGGGACTAGATCTGATAGACAGAGTGCTTGATAAACTATGGATGGAGGATTGTGACATTGTACAGGAGACAGAGATCAAGACTACCCCGAAGAAAAAGAAATGCAAAAAAGCAAAATGGCTGTCTGAGGAGGTCTTACAAATAGCTGTGAAAAGAAAAGATGTGAAAAGCAAAGGAGACAAAGAAAGATACACCCATTTGAATGCAGAGTTCCAAAGAATAGCAAGGAGAGATAAGAAAGCCTTCTTCAGCAATCAATGCAAAGAAATAGAGGAAAAGAACAGAATGGGAAAGACTAGAGATTGTTTCAAGAAAATTAGAGATTCCAAGGGAACATTTCATGCAAAGATGGGCTCAATAAAGGACAGAAATGGTATGGACCTAAGAGAAGCAGAAGATACTAAGAAGAGGTGGCAAGAATAGACAGAACTGTACAAAAAAGATCTTCAAGATCCAGATAATCATGATGGTGTGATCACTCTCCTAGAGCCAGACATCCTGGAATGTGAAGTCAAGTGGGCCTTAGGAAGTATCACTACAAACAAAGCTAGTGGAGGTGATGGAATTCAAGTTGAGCTATTTCAAATCCTAAAGAGGATGCTGTGAAAGTGCTGCACTCAGTACGTCAGCAAATTTGGAAAACTCAGCAGTGGCCACAGGACTGGAAAGGGTCAGTTTTCATTCCAATCCCAAAGAAAGGCAATGCCAAAGAATGCTCAAACTACCACACAATTGCATTCATCTCATACACTAGTAAAGTAATGCTCAAAATTCTCCAAGCCAAGCTTCACAATACGTGAACCATGAACTACCAGAAGTTCAAGCTGGTTTTAGAAAAGGCAGAGGAATCAGAGATCAAATTAACAACATCCACTGGATCATCAAAAGAGCAAAAGAGTTCCAGAAAAACATCTACTGCTTTATTGACTATGCCAAAGCTTTTGACTGTGTGGATCATAAAAAACTGTGGAAAATTCTGAAAGAGATGGTAATACTGGACCACCTGACCTGCCTCCTGAGAAATCTGTATTCAGGTTTAGAAAGCAACAGTTAGAACTGGACATGGAATGACAAACTGGTTCCAAATAGGAAAAGGAGTACATCAAGGCTGTATATTGTCACCTTGCTTGTTTAACTTCTATGAAGAGTACATCACAAGAAACGTTGGGCTGGATAAAGCACAAGCTGGAATCAAGATTTCCAGGAGAAATATCAATAACTTCAGATATGCAGATGATAATACCCTTATGGCAGAAAGTGAAGAACTAAAGAGCCCCTTGATGGAAAGAGGAGAGTGAAAGTTGGCTTAAAGCTCAGCATTCAGAAAACTAAGATCATGGCATCCAGTCCCTTCACTTCATGGCAAACAGATGTGGAAACAGTGACAGACTTTATTTTTCTGGGCTCCAAAATCACTGCAGATGGTGACTGTAGCCATGCAATTAAAAGATGTTTACTCCTTGGAAGGAAAGTTATGACCAACCTAGACAGTATATTCAAAAGCAGAGACATTACTTTGCCAACAAAGTCTAGTCAAGGCTATGGTTTTTCCAGTAGTCATGTATGGATGTGAGAGTTGGACTATAAAGAAAGCTGAGCGCCAAAGAATTGATGCTTTTGAACTGTGGTGTTGAAGAAAACTCTTGAGAGTCCCTTGGACTACAAGGAGATACAACCAATTCATCCTAAAGGAAATCAGTCTGAATATTCATTGGAAGGACTTATGCTGAAACTGAAACTCAAATACTTTGGCCACCCAATGCGAAGAGGTGACTCATTTGAAAAGACCATGATGCTGGGAAAGATTGAAGGTGGGAGAAGGGGATGACAGAGGATGAGATGGTTGGATGGCATCACCAACTCACTGGACATGAGTTTGAGTATACTCCAGGAATTGGTAATGGACAGGGAGGCCTGACGTGCTGCCATCCATGGGGTCGCAAAGACTTGGACATAACTGAGTGGCTGAACTGAACTGAACACTAAACTGCCTTTAAGTTTGTGTTGGTTAAATTCATGGCACCTAATTATCATCCTAAATTTCTACTTTTTACTATTTCCTGTTCAAGGGTTGTCTCACTGGAGTTATAGGAGGCCCTTACATTCTAAAGTCCCTTTGTTTCTACTAGTCATCTAATTCACATGAATATTTTCTACACAACGTGCTATGTTAGGTTTTGGGTATTGCAGAGGACAAGACATAAGCCAGGAATGGATGTTTTCCTCAAGTTCATTAGACTGTGAAATTCTTAGGGACTCAGATGACCCATCTTTGCGGCCCTGATGAGACACAGCGCCTGGTATGAAGTGAGAGCTCCATGAAGGAAAGGAAATGGGGGAGGCAGCGAGGTGGAACTGAGAATATACCTGACACTCTTCCCTGAAATTTCCTTATTTTTACAATGGAAATGATTCCCCTTTCTCTTAGAAGAATATTTACCAAGCACTCAAGTGCTGGCTCTACAACAATAAACTAATTTTCCTGGAATTTAAATTCTACAGAGAGAGACATAATAATTAAGAAACAAGGAAGTAAATTAGATAATTTCAGATAGTAATAAACATTATAAGGAAAATAATAGGCCTATATAATGCAAAGTAATGTTTGTGGTTTCAAAATATTAAATAAGTTGATCAGTGAAGAAGAATAGAGAAAAGACGGCAAAGGGCTGAGCCTTGGGACACACCAACAGAGTGCAGAGAAGGAGGAAGCAGCAAAGGAGTAACACAATCAAAGCCTGAGCTGAAACTTTCAGCTGTTTTATAGGAATAAAGGAAATTACATATATCAAAGTATGACTATACTTCCTTACCATGATTACTTAAGTAACTTATTGTTTGGCAGAGCAGAGGGAATAGAGATATAAAAGAAAAGGTAACACAAAGTCACAGAGGTATCTTTCATAAAGGAGGTACAGATAAAGTGCTGGGAGGGTGGTGGTGGTTCAGGACTTCCCTGGTGGCTCACTGATTAAGAATCTGCCTGCCAGTGCAAGGGGACACAGGTTTGATCTCTGGTCCGGGAAGATCCCATGTGCCCTGGAGCAATGAAGCTCCTGCGCCACAACTACTGAAGCCCCTGCTCTGCAATAAGAGAAGCCATCGCAATGAGAAGCCCATACACCACAACAAAGACTAGCCCCTGGTCACCACAGCTAAAGAAAGCCTGCAGTGAGCAATGAAGACCCAGTGCAGCCATACACAAACACACACACACAAAAAAAAGTGCTGGGGGAGTTCGAAGAAGGGAATTAACAATACAGATCACGGCAAATATTCATTCTGCAGACTTGGCTTACCCAACACCTCTCTGGAGCTTTCTGGACCTATGTTAGCAGAGTTCATCACTTCTTCCTCTTTTCACCACGGTAACTTACTCATTCCCCACCACTGCCTATCACACTGCATTCTTCTGTCTGTTTAAAAGTACATCTCCTTCACTAAACACGGAACCTCTTCAACATAGAAACAGTCTTTTTATCCAGATTTTATTTTATTTTACTTTACAATACTGTATTGGTTTTGCCATACATCAACATGAATCCGCCACGGGTGTACATGTGTTCCCAATCCTGAACCCCCCTCCCACCTCCTTCCCCATACTATCTCTCTGGGTCATCCCAGTGCACCAGCCCCAAGCATCCTGTATCCTGCATCAAACCTAGGCAATTCGTTTTTTATGATATTACACATGTTTCAATGCCATTCTCCCAAACCATCCCACCCTCTCTCTCTCCCAGAGTCCAAAAGACTGTTCAATATATCTGTGTCTCTTTTGCTGTCTCACATACAGAGTTATCATTACCATCTTTCTAAATTCCATATATATGTGTTAGCATACTGTATTGGTGCTTTTCTTTCTGGCTTACTTTACTCTGTATAATCGGCTCCAGTTTCATCCACCTCATTAGAAATGATTCAAATGTATTCTTTTTAATGGCTGAGTAATACTCCATTGTGTATATGTACCACAGCTTTCTTATCCATTCATCTGCTGATGGACATCTAGGTTGTTTCCATGTCCTGGCTATTATAAACAGTGCTGCAATGAACATTGGGGTACATCCATCTTGAACTCCCCACCCTCCTCCCTCCCTGTACCATCCCTCTGGGTCATCCCAGTGCACCAGCCCCAAGCATCCAGTATCAAGCATCGAACCTGGACTGTTGATTTGTTTCACATATGATATTATACATGTTTCAATGCCATTTTCCCAAATCATCCCACCCTCTCCCTCTCCCTCAGAGTCCAAAAGACTGTTCCATACATCTGTGTCTCTTTTGCTGTCTTGCATACAGGGTTATCTTTCCCATCTTTCTAAATTCCATATATATGTGTCAGTATACTGTATTGGTGTTTTTCTTTCTGGCTTACTTCACTCTGTATAAT
>SJYT01070221.1:107218-117219 GCA_006410635.1 Cephalophus harveyi | reverse complement strand
ATTCTTTTTAATGGCTGAGTAATACTCCATTGTGTATATGTACCACAGCTTTCTTATCCATTCATCTGCTGATGGACATCTAGGTTGCTTCCATGTCCTGGCTATTATAAACAGTGCTGCGATGAACATTGGGATACATGTGTCTCTTTCAATTCTGGTTTCATAAGTGTGTATGCCCAGCAGTGGGATTGCTGGGTCATAAAGTAGTTCTATTTCCAGTTTTTAAAGGAATCTCCACAATGTTCTCCATAGTGGCTGGACTAGTTTGCATTCCCACCAACAGTGTAAGAGGGTTCCCTTTTCTCCATACCCCCCAGCATTTATTGCTTGTAGACTTTGGATGGCAGCCATTCTGACTGGTGTGAAATGGTACCTCATTGTGGTTTTGATTTGCATTTCTCTGATAATGAGTGATGTTGAGCATCTTTTCATGTGTTTGTTAGCCATCCGTATGTCTTCTTTGGAGAAATGTCTATTTAGTTCTTTGGCCCATTTTTTGATTGGGTCGTTTATTTTTCTGGATTTCTGGTTTCCTCGGTGTGTATGCCCAGCAGTGGGATTGCTGGGTCATAAGGCAGTTCTATTTCCAGTTTTTTAAGGAATCTCCACACTGTTCTCCATAGTGGTTGTACTAGTTTGCATTCCCACCAGCAGTGTAAGAGGGTTCCCTTTTCTCCACACCCTCTCCAGCATTTATTGCTTGTAGACTTGAGATAGCAGCCATTCTGACCAGCGTGAGATGGTATCTCATTGTGGTTTTGATTTGCATTTCTCTGATAATGAGTGATGTTGAGCATCTTTTCATGTGTTTGTTAGCCATCCGTATGTCTTCTTTGGAGAAATGTCTATTTAGTTCTTTGGCCCATTTTTTGATTGGGTCATTTATTTTTCTGGAATTGAGCTGCAGGAGTTGCTTATATATTTTTGAGATGAATTCTTTGTCAGTTGCTTCATTTGCTGTTATTTTCTCCCATTCTGAAGGCTGTCTTTTCACCTTGCTTATAGTTTCCTTTGTTGTGCAGAAGCTTTTAACTTTAATTAGGTCCCATTTGTTTATTTTTGCTTTTATTTCCAATATTCTGGGAGGTGGGTCATAGAGGTTCCTGCTGTGATGTATCTTGGAGATAGTTTTGCCTATATTCTCCTCTAGGAGTTTTATAGTTTCTGGTCTTATGTTTAGATCTTCAGTCCTTTTTGAGTTTGTTTTAGTGTATGGTGTTAGAAAGTGTTCTAGTTTCATTCTTTGACAAGTGTTGACCAGTTTTCCCAGCACCACTGGGAAAGAGATTGTTAAAGAGATTGTCTTCTCTCCATTGTATATTCTTGCCTCCTTTGTCAAAGATAAGGTGTCCATAGGTGCATGGATTTATCTCTGGGCTTTCTATTTTGTTCCATTGATCTATATTTCTGTCTTTGTGCCAGTACCATACTGTCTTGATGACTTGCTCATAAGAATTAAAATGTAGAACAGCAGTACTGAAACTTCAATGCGTACAAAATCACTTTGGGTTCATGTTAAAACTCCATATTCTTGGAATCCACCAGAAGCTTAAGAACCACCCCCTCCCCCAGAAAGAAAATGGGAAATCACAGCCTTGATTAAAGACTTAAAGGCATCAGAAATGGTAAGTGATGTAGTATCTCAGCCCTTAATGCCAGTTAAAAAAAAAGACTAACAGGAACTGAAGTCTTATAGCAGCTTATTACCAGCTGAGTGCAACTGTTGCTCCCAGACATTGTGACTGTAACTAAATCCATTACATAGTCTGATGACAGGTGCTATACAGTTTTAGAAATCACTAACACCTTCTTGTGCCATCTTACTGACATGTGAGGATCAAGGTCCGTTCATATTCAGGTAGCAAGGCCTCCTATATATGTTTATAGTCTCCCCTGCGAGTACCGAAGCTCTTCTGCCATTTGCTACTAGTTGGTGAGTCAGGATGTAGCATAAGTTTCTCTCCCTTTCCATGTTTAAAGCGTTCACTATATGGATGATGCCTTGTTGGCAAATAAAAGCCTCAGTCTCAGTGACTGATGGTGGTGCTGTCTTACCATAGAGGTAGCCAGGAGCAGTAACTGATAAACCCGACAAAATTCAGGGACCTGCTCACCAAGCAGTTTCTTAGAAATAAGTGAATGGATTTATAACACTCAATTCGTATTGGGTTCATGGAAAAACATCTGTGTTTTTGGCCCACCAAACCAGATGGAAACCCAGCACGTTATTGGACAGACAATATGTCTTACTCAGGCATGCTGCTAGGTCTTTTATATCAGCTCACCTGCTAATCAGCATCCTTTGAGTGGGGCTTATGTAGATCTACTGAATCATTTACTGGAGGATGAAACCTAGAAGTCTGCACTTTTAATAGGCTCCTTTACATTAGCCACACTTTGAGAAACACAGGCCTAGGAATTTTGTTATCTATCGTGCTAAGGGCTTGCTCCAGGAAGTTTTTACTTACTTTTATTACCAAATCTTTCTTTTATGTTGTGTTCTGATCAGTAATTAATGCAAATATTTTTGAATACATAATAAAATTATAAAAGCTTGAGTTGAGCTGTTAAAATCCTTTTCAGTTTAGAACAATGTTTCTCAATGAGGGAGTGAAGAATTTTACTTCCCAAAGATTACCTGGCAATGTATGGAGACATTTTTGGTTGGTGGTAGCTGGTGATAGTACAGACATCCAACAGGTAGAGGTCAGGGATGCTGCTTAGTAAGCAATGTGCCAGACAGCTCCCCACAACAAAGAATTACCTGGTCCAACATGTTAGTAATGCTGCTATTGCTTGATTTAGAATGATCTGTTTGAATCCTAGCTTTGTGTCTTACTAACTGTGACACTATGTCCAAGTTACTTAACATCTCTGATCCTGTTTCAGTTCAGTTCAGTTCCTGTTTACTCAACATTTAAATGAAATAAAAATAGAGTATTTAACCTCATTGCGTTGTTGTAGGGATTTATGACCCCATGGATTGTAGCCCTCCAGGCTCCTCTGTCCATAGAATTCTCTAGGCAAGAATACTGGAGTGGTGGATAGCCATTCCCTTCTCCAGGGGATCTTCCCAACCTAGGGATGGAATCTGGGTCTCCTGCATTGCAGGCAGATTCTGTACTTGTCTGAGCCACCAGGGAAGCCTCCCATTGAATTCAATATTCATTCTGTAAGAAGAGAAGTTGCTGCCTGACACATACATGGAAGGCATTCCAAATAGTAGCTTCTATTTTCTCAATAAAACCAATTCAAGATGGACTTACTATCTTGAGACATATTAAAATTTTAAAGGTTAGATCATTGTGAATAAGGATTATAACTTTTAATTATCATGCTCCAAGCTATGTTTATGTACTTTTTTTTGTAAAAGTTTAAAACTAGTTCATATTTTGTTGTGATTTGTCTTCAGTTCATTTTTCAAAAATGAACTCAGAAAGTAATTAATTGCCTCTGTATTAAGCAGTGTTTTGAGGTGGTAATCCCATTTTGTTGTTGTTGTTGTTCAGTCGATGAGTTATGTCTGACTCTTTGGGAACCCATGGACTGCAGCATGCCAGGCTCCTCTGTCCTCCACTATCTCCCAGAGTTTGCTCAAATTCATGTCGGTTGAGTTGGTATGCTATCTAACCATCTTATCCTCTGTTGCCCTCTTTTCCTTTTGCCTTCAGTCTTTCCCAGAATCAGGGTCTCTTCCAGTGAGTCGGCTCTTTGCATTAGTTGGCAAAAGTATTGGAGTTTCAGCCTTGGCACCAGTCTTTCCAATGAATATTCAGGACTAATTTCCTTTCGGATTGACTGGTTTGATCTCCTTGCAGTCCAAGGGATTCTCAAGAGTCTTCTCCAGCATCACAGTTCAAAAGCATCAATTCTTTGGCACTCAGCCTTCCTTATGGACCAACTCTCACAACCATACACGACTACTGGAAAAAAAACATAGCTTTG
Source organism: Cephalophus harveyi (assembly GCA_006410635.1). Lineage (NCBI taxonomy): Eukaryota > Metazoa > Chordata > Mammalia > Artiodactyla > Bovidae > Cephalophus > Cephalophus harveyi. The sequence goes on along the minus strand of SJYT01070221.1, from coordinate 113,274 downwards.
ACCAGATGGACCTTTGTTGGCAAAGTGATGTCTCTGTTTCTTAATACTGTCTAGGTTTTTCGTAACCTTCTTTCTAAGGAGTAAGCATCTTTTACACCATCTGCAGTGATTTGAGAGCCGAAGAAAATAAAATCTGTCACTGCCTCCACTTTTCCCCTTCTATTTGCCATGAAGTGATGGGACCAGATGCCATGATCTTAATTTTTTGAATGCTGAGTTCAAGGCAGCTTTTTCACTATTCTTTTACCCTCATCAAGAGGCTCTTTGGTTCCTCTTTGCTTTCTGCCATTAGGGTGGTATCATCTGCATGTCTGAGGTTGCTGATATTTCTCCTGGCAGTCTTGATTACAGCTTGTGATTAATCTAGTTCAGCATTTGGCATGATGTACTCGGCATATAAGTTAAATAAGCAGGGTGACAATATACAGCCTTGACAAACTCCTTTTTCAATTTTGAAATAGTTTTTCCATGTCTGGTTCTAACTGTTGCTTCTTGACCGGCATACAGATTTCTCAGGAGACAGGTAAGGTGGTCTGGTGTTCCTATCTCTTGAAGAATTTTCCACAGTTTGTTATGATATGATCCATACAGTCAAAGGCTTTAGTGTAGTCAGTGAAGCAGAACTAGATGTTTTTCTGGAATTCCTTTGCTTTCTCTATGATCCAACGAATGTTGGCAATTTGATCTCTGGTTCCTCTGTCTTTTTAAACCAAGCTTACATCTGGAAGTTTTCGTTTCAGCTACTGTTGAAGCCTAGCTTGAACGATTTTGAGTATTACCTTGCTAGTATGTGAAATGAGTGCAATTGTATACTAGTTGGAACATCCTTTGGCATTGTCCTTCTTTGGGATTAGAATGAAAACTCACCTTTTCTAGTCCTGTGGCCACTGATGAGTTTCCCAAATTTGCTGACATATTGAGTGTAGCACTTTCACAGGATCATCTTTTAGGATTTGAAATAGCTCAGCTGGAATTCCATCACCTCCACTAGCTTTGTTTGTACTAATGCTTCCTAAGGCCCACTTGACTTCACACTGCAGGTTGTCCATCTCTAGGTGAGTGACTACACCATCATGGTTATCTGGGTCATTAAGACCTTTCTTGTGTAGTTCTTCAGAGTTTTAAAGTGTTTGTAATTCCTTTGAACTAATCTCTTCTACTTGGTAAGTTACTTAGGGATTGTATGGCCAGATATCTGGTCTCTCCAGTTGTAAACAGAAAGAGGAATGTCACAAAATTTTACACAGACCCATTTGAGATTTTGTTTAACAAGACTCCACCTGTTTATCACTAATTCAAAGCACATTTATTTGTTTTATTGGAATGATCATGTATTTGTATGACTGAATAGAGATAGACTATATGAAACTATATCTGCTGTTGCTTTACTTTTTCTTTTCTAAAATAGCTCCAAATAGAATTTGTAGTTAAAGTTAATAAAATAGCCAAGTTATGTTTCAATTTGCTGGTAACTGTCAAATTTAATTTGAAATATAAAGAAATTGATGACTGCTTTAGAATATTGAATGCGTATTCTTAAAGTGTGAACTCATATTGTTCTCTCAGCTAAGAGGATCATTAATTCTGTATCAAATAACAACAATTCATTTGTTTTGAAAAACTGAGTTTAATCTATGCAGCCTTATTTTAAATCAAATATCCTGTTCTTGACAATTTTTCGTAACTAATTCTATTGTTGAACTAGACTCCACCACTTGTTCCTTATCCTGTCTGCCTTCTGTTTCACTCTCTTCTACTGTCTTTACCACCAACCTGTTTCCTTTTTTAAAAAAATTTAAGTATAGTTGATTTACAGTGTTGTGTTAGTTTTAGGTGTACAGCAAATTCCTAATTTATCCCTCCCTCACAGCTTGTTTCCTTAGTATCATTCATTGTTCCACAAGTCTTGTTAATTATTTGTTATACCAGTCTTTTGAGAGTGTATGTATTTCTCTGTGGGCTTGTTAAAGACTATATTCATTTTTCCACATGTGACATATTCATTTTGAGACTCCTATTGGAATTATCTTTTATCTGCTACAAAACTATTTTCATTAAAATTTATTTTTTTATTTTTACTGTACTGGGTCTTCTCTAGTTGTGACAAGTGGGGATTACTTTCTCATTGTGGTATACAGGCTTCTCATTGCACTGACTTCTCTTATGGAGCATGAACTCTAGGGTGCACAGTTTTCACTAGTTGTGGTGCATGGGTTTGCCCTATGGCATATGGAATCTTCCTGGACCAGGGGTCAAATTGAACTTTTGTCCCCTGCATTGACAGGCAAATTTTTTTTTTTTTAATTTTTACTTTATTTTTCTTTACAATACAGGCAAATTTTTAACCACTGGACCATCAGGGAAGTCCCAGCTGCAAAACTATCTTTCTATGCTATCTTTCTCTATTGTTCATAAAAGTGTACTCAGGAAATAAATACTTTTTTTCAGTATTGGTTGAATTCAGACATGCTTTAAAGGTCAGTCAGTTCAGTTGCTCACTTGTGTCCAATTCTTTGTGACCCCATGGACTGCAGCACACCAGGCTTCCCTGTCCATCACCAACTCCCGGAGCTTTCTCAAACTCAAGTCCATCAAGTCAATGATGCCATCCAACCATCTCATTCTCTGTCATCCCCTTCTCCTCCTGCCTTCAATCTTTCCCAGCATCAGGGTCTTTTCTGATGAGTCAGTTCTTCACATCGGGTGGCCAAAGTATTGGAGCTTCAGCTTCAGCATCTGTCCTTCCAATGAATATTCAGAACTGATTTCCTTTAGGATGGACTGGTTTGATCTCCTTGCAGCCCAAGGGACTCTCAAGAGTCTTCTCCAACACCACAGTTCAAAAGCATCAATTCTTCAGCGTTCAGCTTTCTTTATGGTCTAACTCACATCCATACATGACAACTCGAAAACCCATAGCTTTGACTAGATGGACCTCTGTCAGCAAAGTAATGTCTCTGCTTTTTAATATGCTGAAGCGACTTAGCAGGCATACAGTGACATCTGTCTTTCAAAGAGTGCTGTTTCTCTATTAGATTCTTGATCTACTTTCAAAGTGAAAAGGCGCATCCTAATATCTGTTCCTTGATGATTGAGTTTAATGAGAAGGAATTGTTTTTACAGTTTGAATGCCAGTGCCCTGGCCAAAGTTTAGTGTAAATAATGGGAAATGTAATTGGCCAGATGCTTCTGAATAGTGAACCACTCCACGATTTACCAACCATTAACAAACATACCCCTGTCTTGTAAAGAAGAACAAAACCATGAATTAGCATTAACCCTGCACTGAGATTCTTGTCTTCTGCACTTCTTTTTTATCTTTTCCCTTCTTAATACTTTTGCAAAGTTTGAACATAAAGGTAGAGGTGAGAGGAATGATAAATGAACATGATTGCATTTATTTCAAACTGAAATTCTCATTGACTAACCATGCTTCTTTTCCATTGCCTCATGATGACTGACTTATAAAAAGGAACAAACAAAATTTAGCTCTTTCTTTGTATAGACATACATTTTCATTTCTCTGAGATGTATGTTTGGGAATGCAGTTGCTGGATTATATGGTTACTTTCCTGATAGCTCCATTGGTAAAGAATCTGCCTGCAATGCAGGAGACCCTGGTTCAATTCCTGGGTTGGGAAGATCCTCTGGAGAAGGCATAGGCTACCCACTCCAGTATTCTTGGGCTTCCCTTGTGGCTCAGTTGCTAAAGAATCCATCTGCAATGCAAGAGACCTGGGTTTGATCCCTGGGTTGGGATGATCCCATGGAGAAGGAAATGGCTACCCACTTCAGTATTCTGGCCTGGAAAAATCCATGGATTGTATAGTCCATGGGGTCGCAAAGAGTCGGACACGACTGAGCGACTTTCACTTTCACAGGTCACTTGCTTAATTTTTTAAAGAAACTGCCAAACTCTTTTTCAAAGACTGTACCGTGCGTGATATATTCCTACCACCAGTGTAGGAGAGGCCCAGTTTCTCTACATCCTTGCCAGCATTTGGTATTGTGACTATATTTTATCTTAGTAACAGATATGTATTGATGGCTCATTGTGCCCTTAATTTGCATTTCAGTAATGACTGATGTTGAACATCTTTTTGTGTGTTTATTTGTCATCTGTAGATCATCTTTGATGAAGTCTCTTGATGTCTTATCTATTTTGTTTGTTTTTCTGAATTTTGATGGTTTTAAAATATATTCAAACTACTAATCTGTTTTAGGTGTGTAGTTTCAAAATATTTTCTCCCACTCTATAGCCTGTCTTCATATCCTCCTTACAGGGTCTTTCACAGAGCAAAAGTTTTTAATTTTGATGAGGTCCAGTTTATCTTTGTGTTTTCTTTTTTGAATCATGCTTTTGTTGTCAGTCTAAGAGCTCTTTGCCTACTCATTGATCCTGAATATTTTCTCCTAATTTTTAATAATTTTCATTTTTACATTTAATTTTGTGATCCATTTTTAAATTAATTTTGTATAAGGTGTGAAGTTCTGTTTGAGGTTCTTACTTTTGACTATGGATATCCAGTTGTTTCAGTACCGTTTATTGAAAAGGCTGAGTTGATCTTGCACCTTTGGCAATTAATTGTGTAGGTCTATTTCAAAGTCTTATTTCTGTTCCATTGATCTATCCTTTTATCAATATCACCCTGCCTTGCTTACTGAAGCTTAAGCCTTAAAATTAGATAGAGTAGCTCTTCCCACTTTCTTTGGAATCATTGGCCAATGAAAATTTTTATGATTTTATCATATTTTATTTATTAGGAAATAAGTCATGCACATAAAAATGTAGTATATGTTTAAATCTCATCATGAAATAATATAATTTTAAGAATAATTATCATCATCAGGCCCAAGTACAAAATTTAATTTTTAGTTCTCTTGTATTTTTTATGTACCTCTGCTTATTAGCTTGGTTTTCAGTTGCCTAGTTAAAAAAAACTTTAAATTCCAAGCTGAGAGTATTAATGGCATTCTTTCTTTATCTTTGTTTTAGATGGTTTTGTCTGAAAAGGTTAGTCAACTGATGGAATGGACCAATAAAAGGCCTGTAATAAGAATGAATGGAGACAAGTTCCGTCGCCTTGTTAAAGCCCCACCGAGAAACTACTCCGTTATTGTCATGTTCACTGCTCTCCAACTTCATAGACAATGTGTCGTGTGCAAGTATGAACTTTCAACTACACTTTAAAAATTAAAAAGCTCAAAAGATTTTAACCATTTTTCAATCCCAGAAGAATGAGCTTAGTTCAGTGGGTACATAAACAATGAATGTGTATACCTTACTTAGTGTGTCTGTAGTAACACATAATGTGCTGTGCTTAGTTGCTAAGTCATGTCCAACTCTTTGTGACCCCATGAATTGCAGCCCATCAGACTCCCCTGTCCATGGGGTTCTCCAGGCAAGAATACTGGATTGGGTTGCCATCCCCTTCTCACTAACATATAATAGTACTACTCTTTTATAGTCTTTTTTTTTTAAGGTTTTGTTTATTTATTCATTTTGGCTGCACTGGGTCTTCATTGCAGCATACCAGCTTTTCTCTGTTTGTGGTGTGCAGGCTTGGAAGCCCTGAAGCATGTAGCATCTTAGTTCCTTGACCAGGGATTGAACCTGCCTCCCCTGCATTGGACGGGAGATTCTCAAGCACTGGACCACCAGGGAAGTCCCCAGTCCATATTAGTGGGGGAGGGACAAAAAGCAAGGATAAAGTATCATGGTAACCATCATAGAAATAACAGAAAATCTAAAAATCATAAATTGATATCAAGTTATATAAATGCATGTCGATAGCATTGATGTAGTACTTTTGTGCTCTTGTTTTATGACAACAGTCCCAGAAGTTACGTAAAACAAATCTTTCATTTTTGGAAGAAACAGTTTCCAGTGTTTTAAATGGTATACTGAAAGCTAGAGATATTTATTAATGCAATAATGGTGACTGCATCCAAAATTTGGAATTACAGGAGAACTTTTTAAGAAAACAAAGATTCATGATGGAGAGGTATTTCTTTTTTCTAGATTATTTTGTAGTAATTTTAAACCTTAGAAATGG
>SJYT01070221.1:74831-106870 GCA_006410635.1 Cephalophus harveyi | reverse complement strand
TTGGTCCCAGAGTGCTGTTCTTCTTTTTCAGGCATGTGATTATGCTGAATATAAATTGAAAATAGGTAGAAGAAGGAAAAAGAATAGTAAGTGTTAACTATGAATAAACTTAAACTCTTCAATTACTCATAATTCAGTCAGTTTACTCACTGGCAATCATGAGTATGCAAAAATGTCAGAAAACAAAGTCCTTCATAATTATGCATTAAATGCAAATTAATGGAATTCTTAATGTTTTTAATAGTATCTTTTTACAAGACCAAATTTTAAATTAACTCACATTTTCCTAAATTCATTCAAATAACTAAAATTAAGTAACAGTAATTAGTATAATACTATGTAGTTGGTGCTCTTAGGATGAGAAGTATAAGAGTGCTTGATCCAGAGTGCTGTTCACTCTTATCATCTGGCTAGGGAAATGAGTTCCACATATGAAAATTTAGCTGTCAGTATGAGACAGTTTATGATTAAGTACTAAATGAATTGTGTACATAATAAATGCTATAAAATTTCAGGAAGGACATATAACAGAAATGGTTAGGTTTGGCCTAATAGAGAAGGTAGGACTTGTACTAGGACTAGACAGATGGATCAGATTTACATGGTGGTAGGATATTCTGTTTAGAAGTAATGATGTGTGGAAAGGTACAGAGATAGGAGTAAAGTGCTGGAATTAAGAGATCCTGTTTGAGATTGAGTAATACCAACCTAGACAGAGGCATTAGAAGGCAGAGATGTTACTTTGCTAACAAAGGTCCGTCTAGTCAAGGCTATGGTTTTTCCAGTAGTCATGTGTGGATTTGAGAGTACCATAAAGAAAGCTGAGCACCAAAGAATTGATGCTTTTGAACTGTGGTGTTGGAGAAGACTCTTGAGAGTCCCTTGGACTGCAAGGAGATCCAACCAGTCCATCCTAAAGGAAATCAGTCCTGAATATTCACTGGAAGGACTGATGCTGAAGCTGAAACTCCAATACTTTGGCCACCTGATGCGAAGGACTGAGTCATTTGAAAAGACCCTGATGCTGGGAAAGATTGAAGGTGGGAGGAGAAGGGGATGACGGAAGGTGAGATGGTTGTATGGCATCACTGACTCAATGGACGTGAATTTGAGTCAACTCCAGGAGTTGGTGAAGGACAGGGAGGCCTAGTGTGCTGCAGTCCATGGGGTCGCAAAGAGTTGGACATGACTGAGCAACTGAACTGACTGAAGGTTGTGTAAAAGCTAGATGCATTATTTGGAAATAGATGATAAAGAACCTTGAATAACCAGTGAAAGAGCTTGGAGATTGTGTTCTGAAGGTAATAAAAAAGCAACAATGGTTTCTGAGAAGAGGAAGAGTATCAAGAAAGTAGTTATTTAGAAAGATTGATGTATATTGCAATGTTTGATTGGAGGAGGAGAAAGCAAAGAATTTTAATATTCAAATGTCAGATATTAAAGATCTAACTTTAGGTGACAGCAATGAAAATAAATGTGGAGGGATAGAATTAAAAGATAATCACACCCTGGAGAAGGAAATGGCTATGCACTCTGATATCTTGCCTGGGAAATCTCATGGACAGGGGAGCCTGGCAGGCTACAGTCCATGGAGTCGCAAAGAGTCAGACATGACTTAGCGACTAAAACAACAAACAACAATTGGAAACTGTAGAATAAACTTTAAGGTTTATTTCACAATCATGTAAATTCCATTTTGAGGGGGAAAGCTATTTTCTTATCTATTAGAATTCAATGAAAATATTTTTTCTTATACTGTTACTCATCTCTTCACTTAATCTAATATTAGGATTCCTATTTACACTCCTTAATCTTTCAGTTAACTTGTAACTGTCATTGCCAGTTGTTAGTGTTACCATATTTATGAACTGAAAATGTATGATACTATTAAATTCAAATTTAAGATAAACCAAAAAAAGATAATCACAGATGAATAAATGTCAGATCCTAGAACTAAAAGCATATGGGAAATCAGGGAAAAGTAAAATATAGCTTGAGCTTTCAACTAATCTCAATTCTTTGTCTTTGAACTCTTAGAAGTAATTTAGCCTATTAAAAATTGTAGCTAGATTTTTTTCCAGTGAATTTAGAAGGAGCTTTTTGATAAGTAACAGGCACAAAGTATGAAGCAGAGTCAGATAATCACTACTTCTTGTTGAAATCCCCAACTCTTGATATAAGATTTCTCTTATGCCAAAACAGTGGCAGTGTTTTCCAAGGTTTGTCCTAACCCTATCAACAGAGCCTGACTTGCACTAGATTGTTTTTAAAAATGTTTTATATGTTATCTTTACAAATCCATTGCATCCAGGCAAGCTGATGAAGAATTCCAGATCCTTGCAAACTCCTGGCGATATTCCAGTGCATTTACCAACAGGATATTTTTTGCTATGGTGGATTTTGATGAAGGCTCTGATGTATTTCAGATGGTAAGTTATTTGGTTATTCTGTTAAATAGAAATAGGTAAACTATATATAATGTGGAATACCTCTCTTTCAATGGCTGCAAGAAGTTAAATAGGACTTGTCTTGTGTAAGATCTAGAGTAGTTAGTGAAATAAAAGCTGAACTTAAGCTAAACATGAAATATGGTGGTCAATACTAACTTATTAGAATATGGAAATTGGGTAGAAATCATGTAAAAGATGTGTATAAGAGACAGGCCTGAGCCCATGTGAAGGAATAGACAGCCTTCTTNTCTTGTGTAAGATCTAGAGTAGTTAGTGAAATAAAAGCTGAACTTAAGCTAAACATGAAATATGGTGGTCAATACTAACTTATTAGAATATGGAAATTGGGTAGAAATCATGTAAACATATATATATATATATATTTTGTGGTAAAATATAATAAAAGTACCACTTTGTTTTTAAGTGAACAATTTATCAAGTAACTTTTTAATTCAGAACAAGAATCCCACTATTGTGTAATAGTGGCAAGAATACACAGAAGAACTGTACAAAAAAGATCTTCACAACCCGGATAATCATGATGGTGTGATTACTCATCTAGAGCCAAACATCCTGGAATGTGAAGTCAAGTGGGCCTTAGAAAGCATCACTACGAACAAAGCTAGTGGAGGTGATGGCATTCCAGTTGAGCTATTTCAAATCCTGACAGATGATGCTGTGAAAGTGCTGCACTCAATATGCCAGCAAATTTGGAAAACTCAACAGTGGCCACAGGACTGGAAAAGGTCAGTTTTCATTCCAATCCCAAAGAAAGGCAATGCCAAAGATATGCAGATGACACCACCCTTATGGCAGAAAGTGAAGAGGAACTAAAAAGCCTCTTAATGAAATTGAAAGAGGAGAGTGAAAAAGTTGGCTTAATCACTGACTCAATTGACATGGGTTTGGGGTCAACTCCAGGAGTTGGTGATGGACATGGTGGTCTGGCGTGCTGCAATTCATGGGGTCGCAAAGAGTCGGACATGACTAAGTGACTGAACTGAATCAAGCCTTTTGAGCTAACTTCTAATATACAGGAAATAATAGGAACTAAAGGATTTCATCTTGTAGTCAGAAGGGAATGGAAAAAAAATCAAGATACTGGCAGACTGTATCCATCTGCAGGCTCAAGGGGAGAATCCACCTCTCTGATTTTTCCAGCTGCCTACATTCCCTAAAGGTCATGGCATCTGGTTCCACCACTTCATGGCAGATAGATGAGGAAACTATGGAAACAGTGACAGACTTTATTTTCTTGGGCTCCAAAATCACTGCAGATGGTGACTGCAGCCATATTAAGATACTTGCTCCTTGGAAGAAACGTTATGACTTACCTAGACAGTATATTAAAAAGTAGAGGCATCACTTTGCCGACAAAGGTCCATCTAGTCAAAGCTTTGGATTTTGCAGTAGTCATGTATCGATGTGAGAGTTGGACTATAAAGAAAGCTGAGTACCAAAGAATTGATGCTTTTGAACTGTGGTGTTGGAGAAGACTCGAGAGTCTCTTGGACTGCAAGAAGATCAAACCACTCAATCCTGAAAGAAATCAGTCCTGAATATTCACTGGCAGGANATCGATGTGAGAGTTGGACTATAAAGAAAGCTGAGTACCAAAGAATTGATGCTTTTGAACTGTGGTGTTGGAGAAGACTCGAGAGTCTCTTGGACTGCAAGAAGATCAAACCACTCAATCCTGAAAGAAATCAGTCCTGAATATTCACTGGCAGGACTGATTCTGAAGTTGAAACTCCAATACTTTGGCCACCAGATGTGAAGAACTGACTCATTTGAAAAGACCCTGATGCTGGGAAAGTTTGAAGGCAGGATGAGAAGGGGACGACAGAGGATGAGATGGCTGGATGGCATCACTGAAACTGTGGGAGTTGCAGATGGACAGGAAAGCCTGGCATGCTGCAGTCCATGGGTTCGCAAAGAGTCAGACATGACTGAGCAAATGAACTGAACTGAATATTCCTTAAATTCAGCCACCAATTGCACAGTTCTGACCTCTGCTTCTACCTGTACATTTCCTCTGACTCTCCTGATACCTGTACTTTACAAGGACCTTTGTGATCATATTGGACCCAACCATATAATCAAGGATGCTTCCATCTCAAGATTCTCAGATCAATCACATCTGCAAAGTCCTTTTTACTTGTAAGGTAGTCACAGGTTTCAGGGATTCAGACATAACATCTTTGTGGGGCTATTATTCTGTGTACCACAACCCTCCTACATTTTGTGTTAGTGGTGGTGATGCATATTTTAATTCAATATGTTTACAAATACTTCAGAGGGGAAAGCTCTACCTCTCAAAATACCAACTAATGAGTGTAGATAGAATAATGAAGTTAGAATAATCACCACGTGGCAAATGTCACAGTAATAAATGACTGAGGAAAAAATCATTAATGAATGAACAACAGACTGGTTCCAAATAGGAAAAGGAGTATGTCAAGGCTGTATATTGTCACCCTGCTTATTTAACTTATATGTGAGTACATCATGAGAAACGCTGGACTGGAAGAAGCACAAGCTGGAATCGAGATTGCCAGGAGAAATATCAATAACCTCAGATATGCAGATGACACCACCCTTATGGCAGAAAGTGAAGAGGAACTAAAAAGCTTATTGTGGGCAGGAGGAGAAGGGGACGACCGAGGATGAGATGGCTGGATGGCATCACGGAATCGACGGACGTGAGTCTGAGTGAACTCCGGGAGCTGGTGATGGACAGGGAGGCCTAGCGTGCTGCGATTCATGGGGTCACAAAGAGTCGGACACGACTGTGCGACAGAACTGAACTGAACTGAATACTAGTAAAAAAAGCTTTATGAGAAAAAGGATACTTACATAATCACAAGTACCACCCTACAAAATACTTACCAGTTAGCCAAAAATAAGTACAAAATACTCCTTAATTGTCCCTGGTGGCTCAGTGGTAAAGAGTCTGCCGGTGATGCAGGAGACATGGGTTCAATCCCTAGGTTGTGAAGCTCTCCTGGAGAAGGAAATGGCAACCCACTCCAGGATTCTTGCCTGGAGAATCCCATGGACAGAGGAGCCTGGTGGGCTATACAGTCCATGGGGTCGCAGAGTGTCAGACATGACTGAGCAACTAAACAACAACAACTCCTTAATTAACCTTATAGGAAATAAATCTTTTAAACAAAGTTTAGAAAAGTTTGTCATCACAAATTATCATCACAATTAATAAGACAAAATTGACATACCATGCTAACTCTATTCAAAAGAAAGCTAAGAGGTTGTATTAATACATAAGTATATTTCAGAGCAAAGACTATAAAGCAGAGATAAAGGGTATTTGATAATGATAAAGGGGCCAATTCATGAAGAGGACATAATAATTCTAAATGTTTATGCAACTAATGACAGCTTCAAAATTCATGAAGCAAACAGTGAAACAACTTCAAGGAGAAATAGGAGAAATAGAGAAACCTACAAGTATAGTCAGACATCTCAGTACCCCTCTCTTAATGATTGATGTGCTTCCCTGGTGGGTCAGATGGTAAAGAATCTGCCTACAATGCAGAAGACCTGGGCTCAATTCTCGGTTCAGGAGGATCCCCTAGAGAAGGGCATGGCAACCCACTCTAGAATTCTTGCCTGAAGAATCCTATGGACAGAGGAGCTTGGCAGGCTGTAGTCCATGGGATCGCAAAGAGTTGAACACAACTGAGCAAATAACACTTACTTACTTAACACTTAATGATTGATAAAACATGTAGGCAGAAAGCCAAGGAGGACAGAGTAGATTTGATCCACACTACCAACCAATTTCACCACATTGACAAGCACGGAATAGTCCACCTAACATCAATGAATTACACTTTCTTCTTCAGTTCAGAAAGAACATTAACCAAGATAGACCAAACTTTGAGTTACAGAATGCCATGCCATGTTAAGTAGCTTCAGTCATGTTTGATTCTTTGCAGCCCCATGGACTGGAGCTTGCCAGGCTCCCCTGTCCATGGGAATCTGCAGGCAAGAATACTGGAGTGTGCTGCCATTTCCTTCTCCAGGAGACCTTTCCATCCCAGGGATCAAACCCACATCTCTTAAGTCTTCTGCATGGGCAGGCAGGTTCTTTACCACTAGATCCACCTGGGAAGCCTGAGTTACAGAGTACGTTTCACTAAATTCAAAAGGATGCAAGTCAAAGAAAGTATGTTCTCTAGCTGCAGTGGAATTCTAGCAGAAATAAAAAACAGAAAGATCTCTAGAAAACCCACAATTATTTGGAAGCCAACTACACATAACTATGGTCAAAGACAAAATCAAAAAGTATTTTGAACAGCATTAAAATGTGACATAGCAGAATCTGTACTATGACACTAAAGCAGTAGTTAGGGGATATTTTATGGTCCTAAAGTTTATATGAGAAAAGAAAAAAGGTTTCTAATCAATGACCACAGGTACCACCTCCAAAATCTAGAAAAAGAAGAGGAACTAAACCCAAAGTAAGCAGAAGAAAAGAAATAATAAAGATGACAACAAAAATCAACAAAAGAAAAAGAAGAAAAACAATAGAGAAAATAAATAAGTGTTGGTTCTTTGAGAAGATCAGTAGAATTGACAAATCTCTCTCCAGACTTATAAGGGAAAATATGATGACACAAATTACCATTATCAGAAACAGCAGAGGTGACATCATTACATATTCTGCAGACATGAAAAGAACATTAAGGAGCAGTATAAACAACTTTGTGTCAATGAACGTAACATTTTAACAAAATGGACCACTTCACTAAAAGATACAAGTGCATCCAAGAAGAAAGAAAGAGCCTTAAAATTCCTAACCTATTAAAGGAATCTAAATTACAGTAAAAACAAAACTTACTTTATACGAAAAACTCCAGGCCCCAATAACTTCACTAGTAAACACTACCCAACATTTAAGGAAGAAACCATATACACCCTTCACAAACACTTTCAGAAAAAAAGGGGAAGAGGAAAATACTTCCTAACTAAAGTCTATGAGCCAGTGTTAGCTAGATACAGAAACAAGATAAAGGTATCACAAGTAAAGAAAAGTACAAATATTGCAAGAATATAGACAGAAAAATCCTCAGAAAAATCCTAGTAATCCAAATCTAGAAATAAATAAAAAGGATTATAATACCATGATCAAGTAGAATTTGCAAGGTTGATTCAACATACAAAAATCAGTCAATGATGTACACCACGGTATTAGAATAAAGGACAAAAAACACAACTATCTCAGTGGATGCAGAAAAGACATTTGACAAAGTTCAACAGACTTTCATGTTAAACTCTCAGAAAATGGAAAATTGAAAAACTGAAAGAACTTCAATCTGAAAAAGGATATCTGTGAAAAGCCTACAACTAACATCATACTTAATAGCAAAATACTAGAAAGCTTTTCCTCTAAGTCAGGAATAAGGCAAGGATGTTGAACCTTGCAGCTTCTAATTCATATAGTACTGGAAGTCCTATCCACAGTAGTTAGGTGGCAGTGAGGGGTGGGGTGGGGGTGCTGGTGTGGGGAGTGGGGAAGTCATCTAAGTTGAAAAAGGAAAAGTAATGATCTCTGTTTGCAGATGACATGATCTTATATCCCCTAAGACTCTACATTAAAAAAAAAAAAGTTAGAGTTAATAAAGAATTCAGCAATGTTTCAGGATATAAAGTCAACAGACAAAAATCAGTTGTGCTTCTGTACGTTGACAACAAACAATCTGAAAAGAAAATTAACAATTCCATTTATAATAGCATTAAAAAGAATACTTAGGAAGAAACTTAACCAAGGATATGAAAGATCAGAATACAGGTGGCGGTGGGGGTGGGGGTGCTGGTGTGGGGAGTGGGGAAGTCATCTAAGTTGAAAAAGGAAAAGTAATGATCTCTCTTTGCAGATGACATGATCTTATATCCCCTAAGACTCTACATTAAAAAAAAAGTTAGAGTTAATAAAGAATTCAGCAATGTTTCAGGATATAGAGCCAACAGACAAAAATCAGTTGTGCTTCTGTACATTGAGAACAAACAATCTGAAAAGAAAATTAACAATTCCATTTATAATAGCATTAAAAAGAATACTTAGGAAGAAACTTAACCAAGGATATGAAAGATCAGAATACTGAAAACTACAAAACATTGCTAAAAGAAATTAAAGAAGATTCCAAAAAATGGAAAGACATCCTGTGTTCACAGATTGGAAGACATAAAATTAAGATGCCAGTACTATCCCCAACAATCTACAGGTTCAATGCAATCCCTATCAAAACTCAAAGAATATTTTTTGCAGAAATAGAAATAAACCTATCCTAAACTCTATATGGAATCTCAAGGGGCCCCAAGTATCCAAAACAATCTTGAAAAAGAAAAAAATTAGAAGTCTCATAGTTCCTAGTTTCAACATATATTACAATGCTACAGTAATCAAAACAGTGTGGTACCGGCATAAAGATGAACATATAGACCAATGGAATAGAAGCCCAGAAACAAACCCTCTAATATAAGGTCAAATAATCTCCAACAAGGATGCCAAGACAACTCAATGGAGAAAGGACAGTGTCTTCAACAAAGGGGCTAGGAAAACTGAATATCTACATGCATAAGAATGAAGTTAAATCTTTACTTATATCATACAGTAAAATTAACTAAAAGTGGGTTAAAGACCTAAACTTAAGAGTGAACTCTATAAAACTCTTCAGAGAAAACATAGTAAGAAAGTTTCATGACACTGGATTTGGCAATGATTTCTTGGATTATGACAGCAAAAGCACAAGTAACAAAAGGAAAAACGGGTAATCTCAGTTCAATTCAGCTCAGTCACTCAGTCGTGCCCGACTCTTTGTGACCTCATTAATCGCAGCACACCAGGTCTCCTGTCCAACATCACCTCCTGGAGTATACCCAAACTCATGGCCATCAAGTCAGTGATGCCATCCAGCCACCTCATCCTCTGTCGGCCCCTTCTCCTCCTGCCCCCAATCCTTCGCAGCATCAGGGTCTTTTCCAATGAGTCAACCCTTCACATGAGGTGGTCAAAGTATTGGAGTTTCAGCTTCAACATCAGTCCTTCCAATGAACACTCAGGACTGGTCTCCTTTAGGATGGACTGGTTGGATCTCCTTGCAGTCCAAGGGACTCTCAAGAGTCTTCTCCAACACCACAGTTCAAAAGCATCAATTCCTCGGTGCTCAGCTTTCTTCACAGTCCAACTCTCTACATCAGGGTCTTTTCCAATGAATCAACCCTTCACATGAGGTGGCCAAAGTATTGGAGTTTCAGCTTCAACATCAGTCCTTCCAATGAACACTCAGGACTGGTCTCCTTTAGGATGGACTGGTTGATCTCCTTGCTTTCCAAGGGACTCTTAAGAGTCTTCTTCAACACCACAGTTCTAAAGCATCAATTCTTCAGCACTCAGCTTTCTTCACAGTCCAACTCTCACATCTACATATGACTACTGGAAAAACCATAGCCTTGACTAGACGGACCTTTTTTAGCAGAGTAATATCTCTGCTTGAATATGTTATCTAGGTTGGTCATAACTTTCCTTCCAAGGAGTAAGCGTCTTTTAATTTCATGGCTGCAGTCACCATCTGCAGTGATTTTGGAGCCCAGAAAAATAAAGTATGACACTGTTTCCATTGTTTCCCCATTTATTTGCCTTGAAGTGATGGGACCGGATGCCATGATCTTAGTTTTCTGAATGTTGAGTTTTAAGCCAACTTTTTGGAGTAGCCCTCATAGCCAAGAAAAGAGTTTGAAATGCAGTACTTGGGTGAAATCTCAAAAATGACAGAATGTTCTCTGTCCATTTCCAAGGCAAACCATTCCATGAAGTGATGGGACCAGATTCCAATGAAAAACTTTCATGCATCAAAGGACACTATCAAGAGAGTGAAAAGACAACACCTACAGTGGAAGAAAATACTTACAAAATAGTTATCTGATAAGAGATTGTATTTTTAGAATATATAAACAAATGGTACAACTCAACAACAACAAATAATCAGTTGAAAAATGGGCAAAGGACCTGAATAAACATTTCTCCAAAGAAGATAAATGGCAAAAAAATACATAAAAAGATTTCAACATTTCAGCCATTAGGGAAATGTAAATCAAAACCTCAAGGAGATACCACATCATACCTACTGAGGATGACTATAATAATAAAAAAAAGCATTGGTGAAGATGTGGAGAAATTGGGATGCTTGTGCATTGCTGGTAAGAATGTAAAATGGTGTACTTTAGCTGCTATATAGCACAGGGAGCTCAGCTCTGTGCTCTATGATGACCTAGAGGAATGGGATGAGGTTGAGGTGGGAGAGAGGCTCAGTAGAGGAGGGATATATGTATACATATTGCTGATTCACATTGTTGTACAGCAGAAACTAACACAATACTGTAAAGCAATTATGTGTATGTGTTAAGTCGCTCAGTCATGTCCAACTCTTTGCAACCCTATGGACTGTAGCCTGCCAGGCTCCTCTGTCCATTAAATTCTCCAAGCAAGAATATTGGAGTGGGTTGCCATGCCCTTCTTCAACGGATCTTCCTGGCCCAGGGATCGAACCTGTGTCTCCTGCATTGCAGGTAGATTCTTTACAGTTTGAGCTATCCAGGAAGCCCAAAGCAATTATATTCCAATTAAAGATAACAAATAATACAAAAAATAAAATGTATAATAAAGTTGTATAATTTATAATGTATATAATAATGTGTATAATGTATAACAAACCATTCTAATAAATAAATTAAATTAATAAATTATATATAATGTATAATAAACCATTCTAATAAATAAATAAGATACTGCACTCACTGTGGAAACATTTAGCAGCAGTTCCTCAAAGAGTTAAACATAGAATTACCATATGATTCAGAAATTCTGCCTCTAGGTCTATATCCAGAAGAACTGAAAGCAAGGACTCAAACAGATAATTGTATACCCAAGTATTCTTTTTAATGTTTAGCAATATAACAGGTAAAAATATTTCATTCTTTACATGTTTCTTAGATTATTAATGAGGTTGGTTATCTTTTTATACATTTCTTAATCACTCACTTTTCTTCTCTTGTGTACTGATTATTTGACCATTTTTCTGTGTTTGTGTGTGGGTAGGAGAATATTCCAAATGAAAAACAAGCACTTTGAAAGTTCTTGATACATGCTGAAGATGTGTATAAGAGACAGAGACTATAAAGCAGAGATAAAGGGTATTTGATAATGATAAAGGGGCCAATTCATGAAGAGGACATAATAATTCTAAATGTTTATGCAACTAATGACAGCTTCAAAATTCATGAAGCAAACAGTGAAACAACTTCAAGGAGAAATAGGAGAAATAGAGAAACCTACAAGTATAGTCAGACATCTCAGTTCCCCTCTCTTAATGATTGATATGCTTCCCTGGNTGCTGACAAATTTTAATCGCTAATATTTATGCTTTTATAATAAATCTGATTCACTCAGCATTTACTGAATTTTTACTCTACACAGGCATTAGAGGATTTGGGAAGAAACAACCTGTGTCTTCAGGGATTTATAAATCAGAACTATTTTCCTATTAATACATACAAGTATATGTTTGATTACCTCATCTTTTTTGACAAATATGTTCATGATTGAAATGCAAAATCTAATATAAAAAAGTTTTAACATATATGAACATATGGGATGACCTTAGAGGTTAGAACTACTCATCAACATATTTTGAGGTTACAAGACTATAACTCATCATCAAAAAAACAAGAGATAATAAATCTTGGCAAGGACATAGAAAAGAGGGAACCCTTATGCATTGCTGGTAAGATATAAACTGGTAGAGCCACTATGGAAAATAATAGGAAGTTTCTCAAAAAATTAAAAATAGAATTACCATAGGAACTAGCAATTCCACTCTGGTATATATCCACAGGAAATGAAATCACTGTGTCAAAGAGAGATCCGGACTTCCATGTTCACTGCAGCATTATTTATAATAGCCAAGTCACAGAAACAACCTAAGCATCTATCAATAGATAAATGGATAAATAAAATGTGATATATATATATACACACATACATATGATGGAATACTATTCTACCATTAAAAAGGAAATCCTATCATTTGGGACAGCATGAATGGAACTTGGTTGCATCATGCTAAGTGAAATAAGTCAGAGAGAGAAAGATAAATACTGTATGTGGAATTAAAAAAAAAAAAAAACTTAGAAAAAGACCAGAGCTGTGGTTACCAGAGGCAGGGAGTAAAGGGTGAGAAGATTGAATGAAGGTGGTCAAAAGGTACAAATTTACAGTTATAAGATAAATAAGTCCTAGGGATGTAGTGTACAGATGATAATTATAGTTAACACTGCTGTATGATATATTTGAAAGTTGCTAAGACACCACCCTTACGGCAGAAAGTGAAGAGGAACTAAAAAGCCTCTTGATGAAAGGGAAAGTGGAGAGTGAAAAAGTTGGCTTAAAGCTCAACATTCAGAAAACGAAGATCATGGCATCCGGTCCCATCACTTCATGGGAAATCGATGGGGAAACAGTGGGAAACAGTGTCAGACTTTATTTTTCTGGGCTCCAAAATCACTGCAGATGGTGACTGCAGCCATGAAATTAAAAGATGCTTACTCCTTGGAAGAAAAGTTATGACCAACCTAGATAGCATATTCAAAAGCAGAGACAGTACTTTGCCGACTAAGGTCCATCTAGTCAAGGCTATGGTTTTTCCTGTGGTCATGTATGGATGTGAGAGTTGGACTGTGAAGAAGGCTGAGCACCGACGAATTGATGCTTTTTTACTGTGGTGTTGGAGAAGACTCTTGAGAGTCCCTTGGACTGTAAGGAGATCCAACCAGTCCGTTCTGAAGGAGATCAGTCCTGGGATTTCTTTGGAAGGAATGATACTAAATCTGAAACTCCAGTACTTTGGCCACCTCATGAGAAGAGTTGACTCATTGGAAAAGACTCTGATGCTGGGAGGGATTGGGGGCAGGAGGAGAAGGGGATGACAGAGGATGAGATGGCTGGATGGCATCACTGACTCGATGGATGTGAATCTGAGTGAACTCCGGGAGTTGGTGATAGACAGGGAGGCCTGGCGTGCTGCGATTCATGGGGTTGCAGAGTCAAACATGACTGAGCGACTGAACTGACTGATTGTGTAATACTGTAGTTCTTGGTAAGAGCTAGGTACCTGTCTTTAATTTCTTGTGACTTGTCTTAGTAGAAAAGCTCCTTCTTGTTCAACACTTAACTTTTTCCTGTGCCCTATATCCCATACCTACTGGGTCTATCAATCATGATCTCGCTTACCTTTTTTTTTTTTAAATTAAAACTATTCTTTGAGGAGCTTATGGTTCACAGCCAAATTGAGAGGTAGATACAAAGGTTTCCTGTTATGTCTCATGCCCCTGCACATGTATAGCCTCTCCATTATCAACATCCCCCACCAGAATGGTATGTTTGTTTCAGTTGGTGAACCTCCATTAACACATCATAATCACCCAATGTGCATAGTTTATATAGTAGTCTTGTCTTGTACATTCTGCTGATTTGGACAAATGTATAGTGAGATGTATCCATCAATATGTATTCATAAATAGTATTTTCACTCCCCTAAAATTCTCTGTACTCTTAATTCCTCCCTCCACAGTAACCCTTGGTAATCACTGATCTTTTAGCTGTCTCCACAGTTTTGCCTTTTCCAGAATGTCGTATATTTGGAATCATACAGTATGTAGACTTTACAGATTGACTTCTTTCACTTAGTAATATGAATATAAAGTTCCTCCATGTCTTTTCATGGCTTGATAGCTCATTTCTTTTAAGAGCTAGATAATACCCATTGTCTGGATATACCAGATTTTGTTTATTCATTCATGTACTGAAGAAGTCTTGGTTGCTTCCAAGTTTTAGCAGTTATGAATAAAACTGTTATAAACACCTGTATGCAGGTTTTTATGCAGACACAAGTTTTAACTCCTTTGCATAAATACCAAGGAGCACAGTTGCTGGATCATATAGTATGTTAAGGGCTTCCCTTGTAGCTCAGTTGGTAAAGAATCTGCCTGCAATGCAGGAGACCTGAGTTCGATTCCTGGGTTGGGAAGATCACCTGGAGAAGGAAACAGCAACCCACTCCACTATTCTTGCCTGGAGAATCCCATGGACAGGGGAGCCTGGCAGGTTACATACAATCTATGGGATCACAAGAGTCAGACATGACTGAGCAACTAAGCACAGCACACACATAGTATGTGAAGTTTTGTAAGAAAGTTCCAGACCATTTTCCAAATTGGCTGTACTATTTTGCATTCCCAAGTGCTGTGAACGAAAGTTCCTGTTGCTCCACTTCCTCATTAGCACTTGGTGTTATCAGTGTTCTGCATTTTGACTTTTCTAATTCCCAGGTAGCTCAGGTAGCTCGTGCAGGAAACATGGGTTTGATTCTTGGGTCAGGAAGATCCCCTGAAGAAGGGAATGACAACCCATTCTAGTATTCTTGCCTGGGAAATCCCAGGGACAGTGGAGCCAGACAGGCTGCAGTCCATGAGAATGCAAAGTTGGACATGACTTAGCAACTAAAACAACAACAGTTGTGTAGCAGTATCTTATTGTTGTAATCTGCATTTCTTTGATGACATATAATGTGGAGTATGTTTTCAACTGCTCATTTGCCATCTGTGTATCTTCTTCGGTGAAATGTCTGTTAAGGTCTTAGGCCTATTATTTATTTATTTTTGGCTATGTTGGATTTTCAATGCTAAACATGGACTTTCTCCAGTTGCAGTACGTGGGGGCTACTCTCTAGTTGTGGTGTACAGGCTTCTCATTTGCAGTGGCTCCTGTTTTTGCAAAGCATGGAATCTAAGGCACTCAGGCTTCAGTAGTTGTGGTTGGAGGGCTCCAGAATGCAGGCTCAGTAGTTGTGGTGCACAGGGTTTGTTCTTCCATGACGTGTGGAATCTTTTTGGACCAGGCATCAAACCTCTGTTCCCTGCTTTGGCAGACAGATTCTTTACCACTGGACCACCAGGTGTCCCCCATTTTTAAAATTGGATTGTTTGATCTCCTTGTTGAGTTTCAAGCCTGTGTCTTGTCATCTCAATCTCTTACTTTTTGTCTTTTGCATAGCAAAAGCTTGTAAATTTAATGAAGTACAACTTATCAGTTATTTCTATCATACATTGTGTCTTTGATGTTGTATCTAAAAAATCAGCACTATATCTGACATCATCTAGATTTTCTACTATGTTATCTCTTAGGAGCTTTATATTTTGTCTTTTACTAAGGGCTTTGATCCATTTTGAGTTATTTTCTTTTTTCTATTTTTGACCATGCTTTACAGAATGCGGTATCTTATTCCCTAACCAGGGATTCAACCCATGTCTGCTGCATTGGAAGCACAGAGTCCTAACCACTGGACTGCCAGGAAAGTCCCATTTTGAGTTATTTTTTGTGAACAGGATAAGGTCTGTGTCTAGGTTTTGTGGGGGTTTTTTGTCTGTGTTTTTGCTCATGGATATCTAGTTATTTTAACACCATTTGTTAAAACTATACTGTCTCCACGTAATTGCTTTTTCTCTTTTGTTGACAATCAGATGACTATATGTGGTTCTACTTCTGGGCTTTTTATTCTGTTCCTTTGGATACCACACTGTTTTGATTGTTGTTGTTCGGTTACTAAGTCAAGTATCACTCTTTGCGACCCCATGAACTGCAGCACACCAGGCTTCCCTGTCTTCACTGTCTCCTGGAGTTTGCTCATTTCTGTCATTCATTTTACTTATATATAGGTACATACACACATACAATTGAATACATTGCTGCTATTATTTTGAACAAACTGTTATGTGTTAGTTAATTAAGAATAAGAAAAACAAGTTTTTATTTTACCTTCACTTATTCCCTCTTCAGTCCCTTTCTTTCTTTATGTAGATTCAAGTTTCCAACCTACCTTATTTCCCTTCACTCTAAAGAACTTCTTTTAACATTTCTTGCAATGGATTTCCTCAAGCTTTGTTTGTCTGAAAGTCTTTATTTCTCCTTCACTTTTTCTGGGAAGAAGTTTATTTTTTATATTTTTAACTGTGCTAGGTCTTCATTGCAGCACACAGGCTCTTTGTTGGGGTGTGCAGGCTTTCTCCAGTCACAGTGTGAGAGGGCTTCTCTAGTTGTGGCACATGGGCTTTAGAGTGTACAGGTTCAGTAGTTGCTGCACACAGGCTTAGTTGCCCCGCAGCATGTGGGATCTTAGTTTCCCGACTAGGGATTGAACTTGGATCCCATGCATTGGAACATGGATTCTTAATCACTGGCCCACCAGGGAAGTCCCCCTCTTTCACTTTTGAAGAATAATTTCATGGAGTATTTTTTTCTCTCGACACTTTAAATATTTCACTCCACTTTCTTCCTGTTTGCATGGTTTCTGAAAAGAAGTTGGATGTAATTCTTATCTCTCTTACTTTATGGGTAAAGCATTTTATTCCTCTGACTTCTTTAAGAGTTTTTTTCTTTATCTCTGATTTCTTTGAGTTAAATTATATGCATGGGTATAATGTTATTGGCATTTATCCACTACTTATTCTTAGAGCTTTCTGAATCTGTGATTTAGAGTCTGATGTTACTTTGGGAAGTTTCTCAGTCATTAATATTTCTTCTATTCCTTTCTCTTTCTTCTGGTATTCCCATTATGTATATGTTGCACCTTTGGTATACCCACAGTCCCTGGATATTCTGTTGTTTTGTTTTTGTCTTTGTCCTCTTTGCTTTTCAGTTTTCAAGGATTCTATTGATAGATCCTCTAGCTTAGAGATTCCTCAGCCATGTCCTGTATACTGAGTCCATCAAAGGCATTCTTCATTTCTGTTACAGTAGTTTTCATCTCTGGTATTTCTTTTTGGTTCTTTTTAGGATTTCCATCTCTCATGTTATTCATCTGTTTTTGCTTGCTGTCTACTTTATCCTTCAGCCCTAGGGTTGCTTGACAGCCCTTAGAGTATACTTACTTATGGACAGAGCCAGTATCTTGTAGCTATTAGTGCTAAGCACATAATAGATGTTCAAGTAAATGTCAAACGAATGGCTTAATGTTCCATTTTACGGTATGTTACTGTGCTGGTCATATTCTAATCTCACATAGCGCCATAAATCAAAATCAGTGTATTCATAAAACATGCTGCAACCTAAAAGATTAGTGCATTTAGGCTTTTTTAGACCAAAGGAAACAGTTTTTAGAGTTTAAGAAATTGCTTTCTCATTCTCTACTATTCAAGCAAGGATTGTTTTGGAAATTAAAAATTGTAATTTCATTTATTTTACCAAGATACACATAAAGTTTTCTTCTACATCAAATACCTTTTAATATCAATGTCCATTTTAGAGCTATATTTAGAGTTAGTGGTATAAGGATGGTAGTGTGTCCATCTGTGGAATAAATTCAAGTCTTTCTCCAAAGAATATTGTTATATGCCACAGCATACAAAAGCCATGCATGGATAAAAAGTGATAAGCTAACAACACCCATACAAACAAATTTTAATTGTGAGAAAATATGTGTGTGTGCATGCTAAGTTGCTTTAGTCGTGTGTGGCTCTTTGTGATCCTATGGACTGTAGCCATCAGGCTCCTCTGTCCACGGGATTCACCAGGCAAGAATACTGGAGTGGGTTGCCATGTCCTCCAGGGGATCTTCCCAACCCAGAGATTGAACCTGCATCTCTTATATCTCTGGTATTGGCAGGCAGGTTCTTTACCACTAGTGCTGAAATGTACTATCTTAACTATTCTTGAATGTAGTTCAGTAGTGTTTAGTACATTCACATTTCTGTATAACCAATCTCCAGAACTCTTTTCACCTTGTACAATGAAACTGAAACTCTTTACACATCAAATAACTCTTTATTCCCTCTTCCCCCAGTCCTTGGAAACTATTATTCTGCTTTCTATCCCAGTGAATTTGACTGTTGTCAGTACCTCATATAAGTGGAATCATACATACTTGTCTTTTTGTGACTGTCTTATTTCACTTAGTGTACTGTCCTCGAAGTTGATCCATGTTGTTGCATGCATCCAAATTTTCTTGCTTTTGGGACTTCCCTAATGTGTCTCAGGGACTTCCCCAGTGGCTAAGACTCCACGCCCCCACCGCAGGGAGACTGAGTTTGATCCCTGGTTGGTAGTAGATCTCACATGCCACAACTAAAACCCAGAGCAGCCAAATAAATAAATATTTAAAAAAATTTTTTCCTTGCTTTGAAAGGCTGAATAATGTTGCATTGTATGCATATACCACATTTTATTTATTCATTCATCTGTTGATGGACACTTGGGTTGCTTCCACCTTTTGGCTATTGTGAATAATGCTGCTATCAACATAGGTATGCAGATATCTCTTCAAGACCCTGCTTTTAGTTCTTTTAGATTTAAACCCACAAGTGGATTTACTAGATCTTATGGTAGTTCTATTTTTCATTTTTTTAGTAACATTCATATTGTTTTCCATAGCAGCTACACCATTTTGCATTATTTTTTATTTTTTGATAGTAGTTATCCTAATGAGTGTGAGATGGTGTCTCATTGTGGTTTTGATTTGTAATTCTTTAATGATTAGATGTAGAATATCTTTTCATGTGCTTGCTGACAATTTGTATATCTTTTTTGAGAAATGTCTATCCATATCCGTTGCCCAATTTTAAAAAATTATTTATTTTTAGTTATGATGGGTCTTCATTGCTTTGTGTGGGCTTTCTCTAGTTGCGGTGAATGGGGGCTACTCTTTGTTGTGGCGTATGGATTTCTCATTGTGGTGCTTCTTGTTGCAGAGCACAGGCTCTAGGCACACGGGCTTTAATAGTTGTAGCACATGGGCTCAGTAGTTGTGGCTCCCAGGTTCTAGAGCACTGGCTCAATAGTTTTGGCTCACAGGCTTAGTTGCTCCGTGGCATGTGGAACTTCCCAGATCAGGAATCAAACCTGTGTTCCCTGCATTACAAGGCAAATTCTTATCTACTGTGCCACCAGGGAAGTCCCTTTGTCCAACTTTTTTTTTTCCTGTGCCCAATTTTTAATAAATGTGTTTTTTAGTTGTAGTTCTTATGTTGTCTCAATGTTAGCCCCTTATCAGATATATTATTTTTTTCCCATTGCTTTTTCACTGTTGACTGTGTCTATAGACTACAAGATACTTTTAAAGAGCTGATTTGATGTAAAGATGTTATACTAGTAATCATGGAAATACAAATTGTAATAATGGTGTTATTATATAAATTATATAGTATATAAATGTTGTTGTATAATTATATGTATTATATAAGTTAAATTATATATATTATATACATTATTACAATATTTACCCATTAGATCAACTTTTGGCAAGAATGTAAGGAAACATACCTTCCTGTGTTGCTGGGTAGGAGTGTAAATTGGTATAGCCACTTTTGAAGGCATATTGGCTCTATCCATCTTCATTTAAAATGTTTCTGCTCTATAAACTAATTATTCCATTTCTAGAGAAACATTCTCACATATATACAGGAAAATATGTACATGACTATTTCTTAAAACATCCTTTTTAATTGGGAAAAAAGGAAAAAACTAAGTTGCCAACAATAGCGTAATTACTTAATAAACTAAGAGAGCATACATACATATGTGTATATATATGTATGTATACCAACCTCAACATATATATGTATATGTGCTGTGCTTAGTCACACAGTTGTGTCCAACTCTTTGTGATCCCATGGACTGTAGCTCTCCAGGCTCCTCTGTCCATGGGGATTCTTCAGGCAAGAATGTTGGAGTGGGTTGCCATGCCCTCCTCCAGGGAATCTTCCCAACCCAGGGATTGAACCCAGGTCTCCTGCATTGCAGATGGATCCTTTACCATCTGAGCCACCCATATTATATGGGGCTTCCCTGGTGTGTGTGTGTGTGTGTGTATATATATATATATATATATATATATATATAAGTCCGTATAACCCTGTAATTTTTTGTTTTTAATTTCATACAGGAAATGGATTTCATATATTACATAGGTCTTTTAGACACACATATATATATGTATATTTTAAATCCAAAGGTGGTATAGTAGTCCTCGCTTATCCACAGGGGATACATTCTAAGACTCTGAAACTGCAAATAGTACTGAACCCTATATGTAACTATATTTTTTCCTATACATACATATGTACATACCTACCTATGATAAAGTTTAACTTATAAATTAAGCACAGTAAGAGTAGCAATAATAATAACAAAATAGAAGAATTAAAATAATATAGGCTCAGATGGTAAAGAAGGTGCTTGCACTGCAAGAGACCCAGGTTTGATCCCTTGGTTGGGAAAATCCCCTGGAGAAGGGAATGACAACCTACTCCAGTATTCTTCTTGCCTGGGAAATCCCAAGGACAGGGGAGCCTGATGGTCTACAGTCCATGGGGTTGTAAAGAGTCTGGATGACTGAGCGACTAACAGATTCACTGTAATGAAAGTTATGTGAGTGTGGTCTCTCTCACAATATCTTATTATACAAATTTATCTTTTCTATCTTGATTAAGCACTTATCACTTACCGTAATTTTTGCAGTGGAACAGCAAAGTTAGCAGATTTCTTTTCCTTTACAATTTCACGAAGATAGTGACCTCAGCAAGTGATTTTTTTTCTGTCCTTATTGAGAGCTTTCACCTTTCCACTTAAAGGAAGCACTTTATGGCTTCTCTTTGGCATATCTCATTGCCAACATCACTACTCTTGTGTTTTGGGGCATTATTAAGTAAAATAAGGGTTACTTGAATACAAGCATTGTGATATCACAACAGTTGATCTGAAAACCAAGACAGCTACTAAGTGACTAATGGGTGGGATATGCTGGACAAAGGGATCATTCACATCCTGGGTAAGATGGTGAGAGATTTCATCACACTGCTCAGAACGGTGCAATTTAAAATTTTTGAATTGTTTATTTCTGGAATTCTCCACTTAGTATTTTCAGAATGCAGTTGACCGTGAGTAACTTAAACTTTAGAAAGTGAATCTGTGGACAAGTGGGGACCACCATATAAATAAACAACTATTGAAGAGTTTGGCCTAAAATTTGGGAAGCACTTTGGCTGCATGAACACTATTCAGGTCTTAGTTTTGCAGACTCAAACTGAATTTTTAACAGCGTAGCCAGAATTTATCTAGCTCTGCAGACTGTGTACACTCGCCAAACCATAAAAATCCATGGACATTGGTAACCAAAGAGCTAATTTTTAAATTCACTAATTCAGCGTCTGAATTACTGCCAAGAAGGCCAAACTAGTCATATACCTAATCAGTATACCCTCTCCCCTTATAGGAAAGTTTAAAAAAAACTACTTTTAGAAGGGTTACTCTTAAGTATAGAAGCAAAGCAAGGAAGTGGGTTATTTTATTGGTTGATGTCTTTAAAGTGAAAGTGAAGTCGCTCAGTCATGTCCGACTCTTTGCGACCCCATGGACTGTAGCCTACCAGGCTCCTCATCCATGACATTCTCCAGGCAAGAGTACTGGAGTGGGTTGCCATTTCCTTCTTCAGGGGATCTTCCCACCCTAGGGATTGAACCTGGGTCTCCTGCATTGGAGGCAGACACTTTAACCTCTGAGCCACCAGGGGAGCCCAAAATATTTCTTTGAGCCCCTTTTTGTTGGGGAGGGGGGTGAGAATACTGGAGTGGGTTGCCATTCCCTTCTCCAGGAGATCTTCCCGATCCAGGGATTGAACCTGGGTCTCCCACACTGTAGGCAGACGCTTTACCGTCTGAGCCACCAGGGAAGTCTTTAAGTTATAGTTATTTTATAGAAGCCAATCTCTGTTACAGGGTTACCTGCTGAGGGTACCTGAATCATCTGTTGGTGATCATCTTTTCCCTGGACTTAACATTTTCTATTTTCTGCAAGTATTATCACATCAGGAGAGATACAATGCAAATGAGTAGGTCATAGATTCTTTACCTTAGCAATTCCAGTGTTATCTTAAGAATACCATGGTCTCATGACAGAGAAATGTTATGCTTATCACTAAATACTTACGAACCTTTTAGAATTGACTATTTCTGCCGATTGGTTACCATTTTGTATTGGTTTTCCCTACAGTAGAGTACTATCTTACCCCGATCTTCTTTCCTCCACACTGAGAATGTGCTCTATTTGAAGCTTACCTAAGTTGCTGCTGCTGCTGCTAAGTCACTTTAGTGGTGTCCGACTCTGGGCAACTCCACAGACGGCAGCCCACCAGGCTCCCCCTGTCCCTGGGATTCTCCAGGCAAGAATACTGGAGTGGGTTGCCATTTCCTTCTCCAGTGCATGAAAGTGAAAAGTGAAAGTGAATTTGCTCAGTCATGTCCAACTCTTTGTGACCCCCACGAACTGCAGCCTACCAGGCTTCTCCATCCATGGGATTTTCCAGGCAAGAATACTGGAGTGGGGTGCCATTGCCTTCTCCTATTACCTAAGCTACATGAGACAATTTTAGTTCTCATAAATGTATTCTTTTTTTGCATAATCTCTGAACAGATTAAAGTAATTGTGGTATGGGAAATTTTCCATTTTAAAGGAGTAAAATGTAGGTTTCTTAGCTAGGAATTTATATTTTGTCAGTAAAGTGTACTAGTTAAGGTCACAAGCAGCCTTGGGTTTGACTCTTGGATCACTTACCACTTTCCTTAGATGAATCACTTAACCCACCTAAACCTGGGCTT
The DNA here is from genome assembly GCA_006410635.1 of Cephalophus harveyi. Lineage (NCBI taxonomy): Eukaryota > Metazoa > Chordata > Mammalia > Artiodactyla > Bovidae > Cephalophus > Cephalophus harveyi. The sequence goes on along the minus strand of SJYT01070221.1, from coordinate 83,696 downwards.
ATTTGTCTTTGTAAAATGCCTAAATTTCAAGATATTTGCTGTTAAGATTAGTTTTTTGGTAATTTGTATTCTCATGGACTACTTTTTATTCAGCTAAATATGAATTCAGCTCCAACTTTCATCAACTTTCCTGCAAAAGGGAAGCCCAAGCGGGGTGATACATATGAGTTGCAGGTGCGTGGATTTTCAGCTGAGCAGATTGCCCGGTGGATTGCTGACAGAACTGATGTCAATGTAAGTTTCCTTGCTTTGTAGAAGGTTACTTTGTCATTATCCATTTATTCTTCTAGGAGGTCCTAATTGGTCTCCTCCTCATATCACTGAGACGGTGATAGTTTGTCAGTCCCTTTATAAGTAGCATTTAACAGAATCATTCTGATGAAAGAGTGACGTTAAAACATACTGTATTACTTAGTCAATTCAGCATGGAAACCACTCTTTCATCCTCCTTAAATCCATGGAGTATCTAGTTGTACTTGGCAAATACTTAATCTAAAAGATGTATATGTGTGCTCAGTCACTTCAGTCATGTCCAACTCTTTGCAACACCATGGACTGTAACCCACCAGGCTCCCCTGCCCATGGGATTCTCCAGGCAGGAATACTGGAGTGGGTTGCCATTTCCTCCTCCAGGGGATCTTTACAACCCAGGGATCAAACCTTTGTCTTCTGTATCTCCTGCCTTGGCAGCTGGATTCTTTACCACTAGTGCCACCTGGGAAGTCCCTAAAAGATGTTATGTTGTGGTTAAAAAGAATATTGCATCCATACTATTTTAGGATACATTGTAGGCTATTTTAATTAGGATGAAAATAAAAAGTAGTTTTTTCATGAAAGTAACCACACTAATTTTGATTGTTTTCATTTCAAATTATTTTGATCTATATACTTAATGAATAAATTTCATACTTTAAAATGTTTTTCTCTCCTTTTCATTAGATTAGAGTAATTAGACCCCCAAATTATGCTGGTCCCCTTATGTTGGGATTGCTTTTGGCTGTTATTGGTGGACTTGTGTATCTTCGAAGGAGCAATATGGAATTTCTCTTTAATAAAACTGGATGGGCTTTTGCCGCTCTGGTGAGTGAATGTTGGAAAAAAAATTGTTTAGATAAAACTCCTAATATTACATTGTTAGGTGGCATTTTGTTTCTTTCTTACCTGTGGGAAAAGATTTTATATATTGATATTTTTATTTTTTACCTTAAAATCAGTTTGTTTCCTCCATTATCTCATTAGTATGGCAAGAGCTTGAAGGAACTCCTTGTACCTAGTTTTTATTCAACCTGAAAGACTGTCACCCCTATGAAAATCTCCATTTTTTAAATTCTTCTAAAAGGCTTTTCAGTATTCAATTTTAAACTTGTATCAGTTTATTTGTAATTTTAAAACAGTGCTTTCTTTCAAAGTAAATATTGATTCTTGTGATCCTTATGATGAAATATAAGCTTTTTTGTCATTTATGGAAAAATTTTTTTCATGTATTACTTGAGAGGATATACTTTTCATATACCTGTTAATTAAAGTGGGACCATACCGTATTCTATGAGTATTTCATTATTTTTTGTTTCCTAGTGTTTTGTGCTTGCTATGACATCTGGTCAAATGTGGAACCATATAAGAGGACCACCGTATGCTCATAAGAATCCCCACACAGGACATGTGGTAAGGGAAATCCAGAATTTCTTTACATTATATACCAAAGTTAACCTTAATGATTAATATCCTGTTAGATCAGTGCTAGTATATGAAGGAACTCAATTTAGTTTTGACTTTTCAATTGCTCTGTATTAATGAACTTCGATTGCTAAAAAGACTATGCCGTACTCTTAAAAGGGGGAAGTTTTTTTTTTTTAATCCCTTTTGACGAGTTCTTTTGAGTAAGCTGGCTAAGAATGAAAGTCAGTCTTCAACTAAATAGAATAATTGATCAAGTACTTGACCATTTACTGTTTCTAGGCACTGTACTAGGTATTATTAGATAGAGTGACACAAAAAATATAGTCCCTGTTTTCATGGAGTTTATATTATTTTACCTCATGGTCTTGTACACTAAAATACTAGTTTTCTCATTTGTTGAAAACATAGTATACGTATAATGAATAAGTACAAATAAATATAAGTATGAATAAATAATAACACAGAGATAGCTTTTATTTTAGTCAAACTTTTTACAGGTGAATTCTACAGATCCAGTGTTTACATACATCACATGAATTAATAATTTCATAGTGTTTAAAAATAGCCACTTTTAGGATTGCATTACCAAATTTTGACATCTATTTAAAGATTAAATTTTGTCTTTTTTTTCCCCCCAGAATTATATCCATGGAAGCAGCCAAGCTCAATTTGTAGCTGAAACACACATTGTTCTTCTGTTCAGTATCCTCTTTATAATAAGTTCTTGGTGCCACATTTTAATTTGTCTATTTTCTCACATTCCAGTATTTCCTCTGTAGCGTTTGGTTGAGGTTGCTCTCTTATTAATGCAAGTCATAATATCTTTGGAATTATATTTCTGTATCACTTGCCCTAGTCCGATCAACTGAAGACCTCTAGGGACAAACCTGCAGTCTGATAAAGCCAAGTTTATTGGATCATTGCTACAAGGGAGACTATAAATCAGAGGAACCATGGGATTTCTTACCTAAGAAAAGACAGAGTTGTTATAGGACTTAAGGAAGATAGTGCTTAGATGAAATGTAAATAAAGCAATGTTTTGATGAGCTCAAAGCAAAGCCAGGCTAAGTGTAAAGAGGTCAGTGTCAAGTCTGGACTGAAGTGGATCCAGGATTTTGTTTCCTGGAAACTACAAAGTTCAGATAAATGTACAGTTTGTTTTCAGAAACTCCTTTTTTGAAGCTCTGTCACTTTGGTTCTGAATTGAGCCTACTTAGAAATTGTACTTGTAGATCGAGTGACTTAAATCCTCCAGGTAAGAATGGAATATTTCCTTCTTACTTATGTAGTTTGAATCAGTTTATGATTTTAGATTACAGTGTTCCTCACTGAGTAGGAAAGCAGTAGTTACTCAAAGATGGAGTTTGTTTTGACATTTACAGCTGCAGCATGTCCTAGGGAGAAATATTATTTCCTGTGAACTATGCAGCTACTTTATATGTGTGTTTTCCCGTCCTCTGTCCCATAGGACAGATTTTTACTTTCTCACATCTGAAAATATATGTCTCTGTAAGCTGCAAGGGTAGATAACAGTGATATCAGATAGGTAAGAGTATACATTTCTTAGTATTACTGAGTATAGTTTACCTACCTGAATGCATAAGCAATGACTCTGTGAAACAAATCAACAAGGTGAACAGATGTAATGTTCTTTTAGGTTGTGCTTCTCAGGCAAGGAGTCCTGATATTGACATATTGAAATCAGTTGTAGCCCAGATGGTTAGAGAATCTGCTCAGTGGCTTGATGGTAATGTCATTTGCCCTGCTTTGTGTCATCTGGATGATTTAGAGGAATTTCATTTTTTTTAGTTATAGGCATACTTTTCATAGAGTTTAGTTTTTTAATGTATTATAAGCATTTACTAAATTGTGTATGGCCTTCATAGTTATGAAAATGCATGATAATTACAGAAAAATAAGAAAATATAAGCAAGGAAAAGGAAAATAGTCACCATTAGCAAATGTCCTCCAGGGGATCTTCCCAACCCAGGAATCAAATCCAGGTCTCTCGCATTATGGGCAGATTCTTTACTATCTGAGCCACCAGGGAAGTTCATAATAGATATGTCATAATTCAGTTATTCTCTATTGGTGAATATTGCAAAAAATATTTTCTTGCACATAAAAATAATTGATGGACTTCCCTGGCAGTTCAGTGGTTAAGACTCTATGCTTCCATTGCAGGGGGCACAGGCTCCATCCTTGACCAGGAAACTAAGATCCCATATGCCTCACAGCACAGCCACCCCCCAATAGAGGGTAGGAAAATACATATGTGCCAGAAATACATAGGTACTCTGCTACCCCTGGCAAATCCTAATTATTGTTATGTATTATTTTTTAAAACTGCTCTTTCAGTAGGAAAAGAAATTGTTTAAATGTAGTTTGGACAATAATAATCAAAGTAACTTAAACATTTCTTTAGAATTCTGTAATTATGCTTCATTTTATACAAATATCTTTGTCTTTATCATCTATGATACACTTTATTTTACTGGATCTTTTATTTTTATTTTTTATTGAGGTATTGTTGATTTACAATAATGTGTTGGTTTCAGGTATACAGATAGTGATTCAGGTTTTTTTAGGTTATATTCCATTATAGGTTATTACAGGATATTGAATATAATAAATCCTTGTTATATATTTTATAGATAGTAGTTTGTATTTGTTAATCCTGTATCCCTAATTTGTCCTTCCCTCCCTCTCCCCTTTCATAATCAAGTTTGTTTTCTATGCCTATGAAACTGTTTCTGTTTCATACATGGATTTATATATATATTATGTACCATGCTCATACTTAGTTGCTCAGCTGTGACTCTTTTTGCGACCACACAGATTGTAGCCCACCAGGCTCCTCTGTCCATGGGATTCTCCAGGCAGGAATACTGGATTAGGTAGCCATTCCCTTCTCCAGAAGATCCTCTTGATCCAGAGATTGAACCTGGATCTCCTGCATTGCAGGCAGATTCTTTACTATCTGAGCCACCAGGGAAGCCCTTTTTATGTGTGTGTATATATATATGTATTCATATATGTGCATATACTCCCCTCCCCCACATTTTGTGATTTTGATGTCCTGTTTTATATCCTCATGCTTATCTTTTTACTGTTTATTTTAGTTATAATCACTTTTACAATTTTTAAATTGCTTTTTAAATCTATTTACTGGTTTATTTAAGTGATCTTAAATCCTTCTACATATTTGCTTTTCTTAATGTGAATTTTCCCCTTTCCCATATATACTTGCTTCTTTTCTATTTAGAGAAGACAAGTCAGTATTTCTTTTAGGGTAGGTTTAGTATTGCTGAATTCTTTTAGTTTTCACTTGTCTGAGAAATTGTTTCTCTCTCCTTCTATTCTAAATGGTAATCTTGCTGAGTATTGTACCGTAGGTTTCAGGTTTTTCCCTCACAGGACTTTGAATATATCATCCCACTCCCTTCTAGAAGTGTTTCTACAAAGAAGTCAGCTGATAGCCTTATTGGCATTCTATTGTAACTGACTCTCTTTTTCCCTCTTGCTGCCTTTAGAATCCTCTCTTTATCTAGTTCCTTGTTATAATGATCTGCATTTCTATCCATCATCTTTCTTAAATCAGTTCTTTTTATTACCACCTTTTTGAACTCGGGGTCTAGTAGACTGGTGAGCTCTACTTCATTATTTTTTCTTTGAGGGGATTTCTGCTGTTCTTTAATTGGAAATAGTTCCTCTGCCTTGGGTTTTTATTTTTTGGCCACACTTGCTGCATGCAGAATCTTAGTTCCCTGGCTAGGGATCAAACCTGTGCCCCCTGAAGTAGAAATTTGAAGTCTTAACCATTGGAATTTGCCTTTTCATTTTACTTATCCTTCTCTGTCTCTATGACTTTAGGAGAAGAAATTATCTACTGTGATGTTAAAGGGGTGTTTTTAAGTGGGAGCATCCCTGTATAGACTGAGTATGTTCAGTGTTTCTGCTGCAAGGTAGTTTTGGGATGGACGCCAGCCACGACTTCCCTCAGGGTGTGCTGGCCATTGTCCCCTTGATAGGTGATGTGATTGGTGTTGGAGTATCTGGAGCCTGTGCTAGACTGAGGCGGAGCTTCCTCCCTGCTCTGTGGTTGTCACTGTCCTGTCAGGGATAGGGTCTGCTCCTCAGTTGTTGGAGTAGAAGCCCTGAAGGTCAGGTTCAATCAGGCTCTATTGCCCTTCAATGCATGCCCTGCCCCAAAAGAGGTGATTGCTGAAGCAGGTGAGGCCTGTGCAGTCACAGAGGACTTATATGCTGTCTGTGTAAGTGTCTGTGGTTCCACTCAGAAGCAGCAAAAGGTTGTGTCCCTTGGTTGTGTTTGTCCCAGATCTAGTGCAAGGATGTGGTGAGGAATAGGCTGGGGACTGGGGCATTGTGGCTGCAGGAATTAAAATGGCTGCACTGCCACAAGAGATCTGGGCTGCCTCTGTGGCAGTCTTCTTCCAGGACCCGTCTGTCTCAGATCAAGAGCTGAGCTGGGGTGTGAGTGGGTAGAGGCTGAGCACAGCTGGGATAGAACCACTGTGTACACCCAGACCACACCCCAGGCCCTCCAGTCTGTCCTACATGAGTCCTGTCCCTGAGTCTCTCTGCTTGGTATTTCAGCACTTAGCTGCTGCCTGTTCTTGTAGTACCACCCTAGGCAACCTGATATGTCTCTGTATAGTTAGACCGAGTCTTTGCTCAGGTCTCACGCCAGGCTGTGGTGTGGAGTGAGCACAGCCAGGGTCTTCTCCGCCCCTTCAGTTTGGAGTCGTGGTGAGGTGACAGCCAGCAGTGCAAGGCTCTGTCCGCTCTGCCATCACGTGTGTGCTCCTTGCAAGTAGAGTCTAGGCTCCTCTCGCCCTTTTGTCTGTCCCAGTGGATTTCCCAGAAGGCAAGGACTGGGATACTCAGATTGTGGCTCCATGAGATCACCCCCCAGAGTTAAGATCTGCCTGTGTGGACCTTCTCTTCCTTACAGATCCCTCTGAGGTGGGTAGGTCCTAAGCTGACACTGCTGGTTACATGGAGATCTTTCTTGCAGTTTTGGTTGTATAGGATTTCTTCTACCAGTATCCAGTTAGTTTTCCTTGAGAATTATTCCAGTATACATGTATTTTTGGCATGTGTGTTGGGGAGAGGTGAGCTCTACATTCTCCTTCCTACTCTGCCACCTTGAACCACAAATCTACTAGCTTGTTTAATAGCCTAGTTCCTGTTTGTTATGTAATAACACCTCCTCTATTTTCTATTCAGTTCTCTCAGGGTAAGATGATTATGTAATTATTTACTATTTGTTGTTTATATCCCCTACTAGAGTGTAAACTTGTTCAAGGAATGGTCTATATTTCCTCTAACTTTGTAACTCCAACTAATAGTGCCTGCCTGTAATAGACAGTGTTAGTAAAAGTTTAGAGAGTCTATAAATGAAATAAAGCAATACATATGGAAGTGCATCATAGCTCTTCATAGCTAAGAACAGCAGCACACAAAAACCTTGATGGTATAGTGTAAGATGGAAAGCTCTAGACCATGATACAGAAGCAAACTAGTCCAAAAACAAGTCTCGACCATTAATCAGAGTGTCTATGGCCAGAGCCTTTAGAAATGATCAATCTCCATGCGTGTGCGTGTATTAGTCGCTCAGTTGTGTCCAACTCTTTGCAATGCCCACCAGGCTCCTCTGTCCATGGGGATTCTCCAGGCAAGAAAACTGGAGTGGGTTGTCATGCCCTCCTCCAGGGGATCTTCCCAACCCAGGGATCGAACCCAGGTCTCCCACATTGCAGGCAAATTCTTTACCAGCTGAGCCACCAGGGAAGCCCAAGAATACCACAGTGGGTAGCCTATCCCTTCTCCAGGCCATCTTCCCAACCCAGGAATCAACCTGGGGTCTCCTGCATTGTAGGCAGATTCTTAACCAGCTGAGCTACCAGGGAAGCCCATCTTTATGCATACCTGCATATAGGTATGCATCAGTTCAGTTCAATTCAATTCAGTTGCTCAGTCGTGTCCGACTCTTTGCGACCCCATGAATCGCAGCATGCCAGGCCTCCCTGTCCATCACTATCTCCCGGAGTTCACTCAGACTCACGTCCATCAAGTCAGTGATGCCATCCAGCCATCTCATCCTCGGTCATCCCCTTCTCCTCCTGCCCCCAATCCCTCCCAGCACCAGGGTCTTTTCCAGTGAGTCAACTCTTCAAATGAAGTGGCCAAAGTACTGGAGTTTCAGCTTCAGCATCAGTCCTTCCAATGAACACCCAGGACTGATCTCCTTTAGGGTGGACTGGATCTCCTTGCAATCCAAGGTACTCTGAAGAGTCTTCTCCCAACACCACAGTTCAAAAGCATCAATTCTTCGGCGCTCAGCTTTCTTTATAGTCCAACTCTCACATCCATACATGACCACTGGAAAAACCATAGTCTTGACTAGATGGACCTTTTTTGGCAAAGTAATGTCTCTGCTTTTTAACATGCTATCTAGGTTGGTCATAACTTTCCTTCCAAGAAGTAAGCGTCTGTTAATTGCATGGCTGCAATCACCATCTGCAGTGATTTTGATGCCCAAAATAATAAAGTCATCACTGTATTCATAGGTGTATAATATACAGAATACTAGTAAGGTGTATAATAAAGAATCCTAGTAAGAAAAAAGATCACTGAAGAAAACAAATTAGCTAAACAACAAAACCATGAATGAGTATCATCCCTAAAAAGAGACTATTAAAAAGAGTGTGTAAAATGGTAATGAAAGGATGAACAGACAAATTTAGAGCCAATTATAAATTCAGGCCTTATCTGAATACCTATTTTTCCCTTCATGAGATAGCATACAATGTGCATGTGTATATGAATAATTAATATGAACATTTTAAATTAATCTTTGTATTCACCAAACTGCAGGGTGAATCTCTCTTTTCTACTTGAACCCATTCTATTTTGTTTCAGAATTTGACTTTTCTTATTTTACTGTTCAACCAAGCCATGTACTACCTATTTGCAAGAGTACATCTATTTTGTATTTATGTAGCTTCTATATTAAGGTGAATAAAAGTGAAGTCATGGCTCGTAGGATTTTCTTTTTTTATTAAAATAGGACAATTTAAGTAGTTTAGTAGTAATTTGTGCTTTGAGGTTAATTTTTGAAATTCTAAAAAATATTTGTTAAGTTATTTTTCAAATAAAAGT
>SJYT01070221.1:51813-64494 GCA_006410635.1 Cephalophus harveyi | reverse complement strand
GCTGAAACTCCAGTACTTTGGCCTCCTCATGCGAAGAGTTGACTCATTGGAAAAGACTCTGATGCTGGGAGAGATTGGGGGCAGGAGGAGAAGGGGACGACAGAGGATGAGATGGCTGGATGGCATCACGGACTCGATGGACCTGAGTCTGAGTGAACTCCAGGAGTTGGTGATGGACAGGGAGGCCTGGCGTGCTGCGATTCATGGGGTCACAAAGAGTCGGACATGACTGAGCGACTGAACTGAACTGAAGTTAAGCTGGCATTCATTCACACTAGATTGTATAAATTTCAGAGATTTATTGTAGTTCTCAGGACAACCACTATGAAAATAATGTAGAAGTATAAAGAAAAGGAAATGACAAAGAATTAAAATGATGCACTCCAAAAAAAATCAATTAAATGCAAAACTAAGAAACAATGGAGGAACTGAAGAAAAGAGTATATATGACATATAGAAAACAAATAGCAAAATAGCAGAAGTTAGTTTTTCCTTATCACTGATTGCTTAAATGTAGGACTTCCCTGGCGATCTAGTAGTTATGAATCTACCTAGTAATTCAGGTTAGGGTTAGGTTTAGGGTTCAATTCCTGGTCTGGAAAGATTGTATATTCTGTGGGGCAACTAAGCCTGTGTGCCACAACTACTTAGCCCATGCTCTAGAGCCCACATTCTGCAGGTACTGAAGTCCACGTTCCTTAAAACCCTCACTCTGCAATGAGAAGCCACCACAGTGAGAAGCCTGAGCACTGCAGCTAGAGAGTAGTCCTCACTCACCACAACTAAAGAAAGCCCATGAACAGCAATGAAGACCCAGCGCAGCCAAAAATAAATAAATTTAATAACAACAACAAAGCCCACTATCCAAATATAGGCTGTCTACAAGAGACTCATTTTTTTCTTCATTGAAGTATAGTTGCTATACAACATTATATGTTGTTGTTATTGTTGAGTCTCTAAGTCATGTCTGACTGTTTATTACTCTGTGGACTGTAGCACACCAGGCTCCTCTGTCCTCCACTATCACCTGGAGTTTGATCAAATTCATGTCCATTGAGTCGATGATGCTATCTAACCATCTCATCCTCTGCCACCCCGTTCTCCTTTTGTCTTTGATTCCTCCTAGCATCAGGGTCTTTTCCAATAAGCTGGCTCTTTGTATCAGGTGGCCAAAGTATTGGAGCCTCAGCTTCAGCATCAGTCCTTCCAATGAATATTCAGGGTGATTTCCTTTAGGATTGACTGGTTTGATCTCCTTGCTGTCCAAGGGACTCTCAAGAGTCTTCTCCAGCACCACAATTTGAAAGCATCAATTCTTCAACACTCAGCCTTCTTTATGGTCCAACTCTCACATCTGTACATCTGTACATGACTACTGGAAAAACCATAGCTTTGATTATATGGACTTTTGCTGGCATTGTGATGTCTCTGTTTCTTAATACTCTGTCTACATTTGTCATAGCTTTCCTTCCAAGGAGCAAGTGTCTTTTAATTTCATGGCTGCAGTCACTGTCCACAGTGATTTTGGAGCCTAAGAAATTAAAATCTATCACTGCTTCCCCTTTTTCCCCATCCATTTTCCATGAAGTGATGGGACTGGATGCCATGATCTTTGTTTTTTAAATGCTGAGTTTCAAGCCAGCCTTTTCACTCTTCTTTCACCCTCATCAAGAGGCTCTTTAGTTCCTCTTCTCTTTCTGCCATTAGTGGTATTATTTGCATATCTTAGGTTGTTGATGTTTCTCCTGGAAATCTTGACTTTAGCTTGTGATTCATTCAGCCTGGCATTTCCCAATGATATACTCTGCATATAAGTTAAATAAGCAGGGTAACAATATACAGCCTTGTCATACTCCTTTCCCAATTTTGAACTAGTCAGTTGTTCCATGCCTGGTTCTAATGGTTGCTTCTTGACCCACATGCAGCTTTCTCAGAAGACAGGTAAGGTCGTCTGGTATTCCCATCTCTATTACAGGTGTGTAGAATATAGTGATTCACAACTGTTAATGATTATACTCTGTTTATAGTTATTGCAAAATATTTGCTATATTCCCCAAGTTGTAAAATATATTCTTGTAGCTTATTTTATACAGAATAGCTTATACCTCTTAATCCCCTAGCCTTGAAGTGCCCCTTTCAGCTTCTTTCTCCCCACTGGTAACCACTAGTTTGTTCTCTATATCTGTGAGAAGAGACTCTATTTATTTTTCTGAACTTTAAACTTCCTATTAATATTTTGTATTGGTGTATAGCAAATTAAAAACGTTGTGTTAGTTTCAGTTGAACAGCAAAGGGACTCAGCCATACATATACATGTGTTAGGGGAAGTACACTGACTGAAACTGCTCACCTTGGCCAGGCACCAGAGTTACCACGTGCATGACTTGTTTTACGACAGGAGGTCCTGGTAAGGAACATGAAACTAATAAGCCACCACCAACTGGAAGAGTTCAGGAAGGGTCAAAATGTGACACCACATGTCCACCCACCTCTCAGAATCCTTCTCACTGGCGTCCATCTTGGCTGAGCAATGCGTGGGCCACCAGGAAGGCCTCTGAATGAGAGTGATTGGCCAAAGACAACCTGGAAACTAATCCCATCACTGTAAAACCCGAGACTGTGAGCTATGTGGCATAGCAGTTCTCCTGGGATCCCTTACCCTACTGCTCTCTGCCTGGGTGCCCCTCCCCAATAAAATCTCTTGCTTTGTCAGCACATGTGTCTCCTTGGACAATTCATTTCTGAGTGAGCTTTTGGGCCCTGGAAGGGGGCCCCTTCCTACAACAAATGTATCCATTCTCCCCCCAAACCCGTCTCCTATCCAGGCTGCCACATAACATTGAACAGAGTTCCACATGTTATATGATAAGTCCTTTTTGGTTATCCATTTTAAGTATAGCAGTGTGTACATGAGCTTGTCAAAGTCTATAATTATCCCTTCCTTCTTGCAACCATAAGTTCTTTTTCTAAGTCTGTGAGTAGAAGACTCACTTTATTTTAAAAATTAATTTATTTTTAATTGGAGGATACTTGCCATTAGCTATCAGTATATGTATGTCCTTTCCCTGAGATTCACTTTAGATGCAGACACAAATAGATCAAAAATTAAAGGATGGAAAAAGATATTCCATGTAAAATATAGTAACCAAAGGGAGCTTGTGTAGCTGTATTGATATCAGGAAAAATAGACTTTAAATAAAAAATTGTTATGAGACAAAAAAAATGACATTATGTATTGATTAAGGTGTGAAGAGTTGACTCATTGGGAAAGACTTTGATGCTGGGAGGGACTGGGGGCAGGAGGAGAAGGGGACGACCGAGGATGAGATGGCTGGATGGCATCACTGACTCGATGGACGTGAGTCTGAGTGAACTCCAGGAGTTGGTGACGGACAGGGAGGCCTGGTGTGCTGCAGTTCATGGGGTCGTAAAGAGTCGGACACGACTGAGTGACTGAAATGAACTGAACTGAACTCTTTCTAATGGAGAATTATGTTTATTAATTTTCATAATATTTACCAAAAGTAGTTGAAAGTTTGAGTCTGCTTGAAAAGTTGCACATGATATTTATAACAGCTTAATTCAAAATTACCAAAACAGAAGCAATCATGTTCAGTAAGGGAACATATAATAAACTCTGGTATATCCATAAAATAGAATATTATTCACTACTAAAAAGAAATGAAAAGACACAGAGAAAACCAAAACACTTCTTACTAAGTGACATAGTCAATCTGAAATGCTACTTCTATATAATCCCATATAGGAAAGGAAAGGTATATCCATCTGAATGCAGAGTTCCAAAGAATGGCAATGAGAGATAAAAAAGCATTCCTCAGTGATCAATGCAAAAAAAAAAAAAAAACAGAAAAAAGAAAAAAAATAAAATGGGAAAGACTAGAGATCTCTTTGAGAAAATTAAAGATATCAAAGGAACATTTCATGCAAAGATGGGCAGAATAAAGGACATAAATGGTATGGACCTAACAGAAGCAGAAGATATTAAGAAGCGGTGGCAAGAATACACAAAAGAACTATGTAAAAAAGATCTTCATGACCCAGATAACCATGATGGTGTGATCACTCACCTAGAGCCAGATATCTTGCAATGCAAAGTCAAGTGGGCTTTAGGAAACATCACTATGAACAATACTACTGGAGGTGATAGAATTCCAGTTGAGCTATTTCAAATCCTAAAAGATGATCTTGTTAAAGGGCTGCACTCAATATTCCAGCAACTTTGGAAAACTCAGAAGTGGCCACAGGGCTGGAAAAGGTCAGTTTTCATTCCAACCCCAAAGAAAGTCAATGCCAAATAATGTTCAAACTACTGCACAATTGCACTCACCTCATACACTAGCAAAGTAATGCTCAAGATTTTCCAAGTCAGACTTCAACAGTACATGAACTTCCAGATTGTTCAAGCTGGATTTAGAAAAGACAGAGTAATCAGAGATCAAATTGTCAACATCTGTTGGATCATCAATAAAGCAAGTAAGTTCCAGAAAAATATCTACTTCTGCTTTATTGACTACGCCAATGCTTTTGACTGTGTGGATCATAAGAAACTGTGGAAAATTCTTAAAAAGATGGGAATACCAGACAACCTTACCTGCCCCCTGAGAAATCTGTATGCAGTTCCATTAGGCGAGTGCAGAGAAAAATAAAGTTAGTTGGGCAGTCAGGAAAGAAAATGAAAATTTGTTAGAGGGAAACAAGAGGGTGACTAGCCCTTAAGGAGAACCAGTGTCCTCCCTTTCTGATGGGGTCTTTCTTATACCCTGCAAATGAAAAATTATCTGAAGGGATGGTTAATTTTTAGCCTGTAGCTGAGTCCTGTGATCACTTAGCTGGAGGTCTGGAATGTCGTGGTCTCATAGCTTTAAGAGTGTAGGCTCCAGTGAGCAAACAGAATGTCTGTTGGGCAATTTGGTAAGCCTCAAGGGTTATTGTGATTCTTTTCTTTGTTTACAATGTCAACATAATAAACCATGTTAGCAATGTGCCCCTTTGTGGGCTGTATCATTTCATGCTTTTTGATTTAGGAAAAGGGCCAAAGGTCAATCTTCAGTACTTACTTCTTGTGGGACAGGGGTGTCATGGGAGTGAGATAAGAAAAGGCTGGAATGTGGGTCAAAGGGAGTTGTGTAGGGTAGAAGTTTTTGATAATTTGAGCGAGTTAGAAGTAGCTTGTGGATAATTCGGTTGGTGAAGGCTTGTAAGTGATATGGAAGAAAATTTGAAAAAAGATACATTAAACATAGATTGAAAGTTAGAATAAGGGTAAGTAGAAGGAGAGGGCCTAGAAAAGATAGGACCCAGGGTATCCAATTCCACTTTTTTAACCAAATTTCCCATGAATTATTGAGTTGTTGACATATATTTGAGGCCCTGTTTGTCAGATTTCTTGCTGCTTCTTTTACAACACCTGATTTATTGGTGTAGAAGCAGTAGGCTTCTTCTAAAATTAGGCATAGACCTCCTTTTTCTGCTGTGAGGAGGTCTAATCCTCTTCTGTTTTGGAGGACCACAGCTGCCAGGGAATCTAACTAGTTTTGGAAAGTGATAAGGCTGGTAGCTCTTTCTTCTAGGCTATCAGTGAGGTCTTTAGAAAGGTTTTGATGGTAATTTAAAGAAGCTCTGAGTCCTGCAGTCCCTGTCCTAATCCCAGCCACTGTTCCTAAGCTGATTAATAGAGGAATGAATTGAACTGCCCATGGGGGTTGGTTATGAGTTAGTGGGATAGGGAGGGTTTGATTGTTAGGAGGAATAGAAATATCTGGGACCAGATATACCAGGGTGCATGTTACCATCCAGTTAGTGGGAGAACATAAATAAGTGGTGGTTTCACATAAGAAAAACATTCCAGGAATAAGAAGACAGCAGCTGAAATCAATAGCAAATAGGAGTCTTTCTAGGAACTTGTTACTAATCTCTGAAACTGACAGTGAACTCGCCAGTATAGACCCTACAAGAGTAGTATTTACACTATATGCAGAAGGGAGTCTCTGAGAAAGCAAGAGAATGTTTCACAGTTCAAGAGATGTGGTAGATGGATTGGTTGGAAGGGAAGGAGAGATGTGAAGTGTGACTACAGAGGTGTGGCCGAATAGTTCCCAGTTGGGGTTAAGAATTGTTTATAGAGTTTTGTCTGGTAAAACAGAAAGGAGCCTGTTGTAGATGATTGTCAGAGGTGATGGGTCTTCCTATAGTTGGTCCTTTCTGAGTAGAAGTGAGATCCAGAAGTAGGGAGGTCAGTATCTTGTCAGGATTGTGAATTTGACAAATTGAATATAAATAATGTATATATAATAAAAAGAAGATTCTCCTCTATATGTGTGATAAAGAGAAGTGTTTATGTGAGTCCATTTACCAGTAGAGATGGAGAGTGCTGATCCTCTGGGTGAGGAAATGGATAAGCAAATCCAACAATCACTGGCCAGAGTTGGGTTTCATGTATTGAGTAATTGATGGGTCAGATTTAGAGTTTTGAATAGGTAGGCATGGTTTGGGACAGGCTGACTTATAGGTATGGTATTAATATGAAGTCTGGACTGTAAAAGAAGAGGGAGTAAGAATAAAATCATGATGTGGCATCTTATGTCTATGGAGAGAAAATGATAAAAATAAGAATTCAGGTTTGGAAGTAAATTTGGGTTGGTGTGAACTCTATGAAATATCCCTGGAGCCAAATATAACTTATAAAATCAAGGAGTAAAGGGAGATCAGTAACAGTGGTGTTTCCAGGAAGGTAAGGGCTTGTGTTACTATTTGAAGGAAAGTGGATAATGAATTCATCTAGGCTGATCACAGTAAGAGGAGGACCATCCCCCAAAAAACAAGAACTATGGAGAAGTAGGTAAAACAGAGGGAAAGATTTTGAAGATAGTCCACTGAGAGTGATAAATAGAGTAAATTTCTATTGTGAATAGAGTAAACTATTGTGAATAGAGTAAGTAGGGGAAATCCCAATTCAATTAGTAACCAATACCATCTGTTTTTGTATTACTTATTGATATTTGTGTTTGGCTATTCTGTTTCTTCAGAAATTCGATCCAGTCAAAGCCTGGTGGGTCCCAGAACAGTGCTGGTGTAGCAAGGAGCCTCCTAGTGGGGAATGTTTCTTGGCAGAGATGGAGAGTATCCTGGGGAGACCCCAAGAGAGTGGACTTAAAGTCTACTTTAATCTAGAGAGATGAAACCAAGAGGAATGACCTGCCAGTTTAGCAGCTGTTGGTGTGGTTAGAACAACCTCAAATGGACCAGTCCATCAAGGCTAGAGATCCTTATGGTGGAAACCTTACACCTTAAAACCTGCTTAAAGCAGGACTTGATCCCCAGGTATGAGTGTTAAGTCAGTTGAATTTGTTTGATGAGGCTTTGGGAGAGAGCGATCTGCATGTTCTCTCATGAGGGAAGATAATCTCCCAGCAAGGGGCTCACAGTAGGGAACTGACCTAAGAGAAAATGGTGTCCCTACATGACCTCAAAAAGACTGAGGAAAGAGGAGGCCTATGGAGTAGCCCTAATGTGACCCAAAGTCATGGGAAGAAGTTTGGTCCATGGCCTTTGTAGTTCTGGAAAGAGTTTGATTAGCTGCATTTTGAGACTAGAATTTGCCTTTTCTACTTTTCCTGAGGATTGAGTCCATAAAGGATATGTAGTTTCTGGGTTATGCCAAGGAGTTGGACTACCTATTGAGTGATTTGGGAGATAAAAGCTGGCCCATTATCTGATTGGAGAGAGCGGGGGAGGCCAAAGTGAGGGATGATTTCTTGCATGAGAAACTGTGTTAGCTTTGAGGTAGTTTCTGATATCGTAGGTAAAGCCTCAATCCACCCTGAAAAAGTGAGCATGAGATTTATTTCTTGTGTTAGAGGCATGTAATTGAAGTCAATTTGACAGTCCTCTCTTGGGATATGTCCTGTAGCTTAATGTGTTGTGAATGAGCGAATAGGCTTTAGGGCTCCCTATGATGAGACTGAGGAGCAGATAATGCAAGAGTGAGTGATTTTTTGTAGGAGTGAAAGAAGGTTAGGATAGGTGATAGGAGGTTTTAAGAGATGATAAAGAGGTTTAGTGCCTAGGTACAGGGACTGATAAATGTCTGTAAGAATCTGTGTGGCCTAAGATTGAGGAAGGACATAGTGGCCCTGTTTTTGTAAATAATCTCCTTGTGGTTGTGCTTTCTCTTGTAATAATCATGCTTTTTCTTTCGGGAAGTAAAGGGGCTTTATGTTGGGGATTACTTACTATAAGTTGTTGAGCTGATGATTGGGGTGAGCCTTATTTTGCTTCTCTGTCTGCGGCATAGTTGCCCCATGAAATGGGGTCTGAGGCCACCTGGTGATCTCAGCAATGTATGACGCCTACTTTAGTTGGCATGTTAGCTATTTTTCAAAGTTGGAGTATAAGCGGGTCATTAGTTATGGAAAGCCTTTAGCAGATAGGAGCCCTCGTTCTTTCCAGATGGCAGCATATGAGTGTATGACGTGGAAAGTATATTTAGAATCTGTGTATATGTTTGCTATTTTGTTAGCTGTGAGGGTAACTGCTCTAGTTAGTGAAATAATTTCTGCCTTTTGGGAAGAGGTTCCCAAGGGGAGAGGTTGGGATTCAATAATCTTGGTGTCAGAGAAAATTGCATATCCAGGTACCTTTTTTCTTTCTGATGTCATAAAGGAGATGACATCAATATACTGAGTAAAGTCAGGGTTATTTAAGGGGTTGAGGAAATGTGAGCATCAGGGACATCAGGTCTACTGATGCCGCTTTGCAAGTATGGATTGGGGGCTTGGAAGAATTAGAGATAAGGGTTGTGGGGTTGAGAGTAGGACAGTGTTCAAAGGAGAACTCAGGAGATTCGAGATGGGTGACATGAATTAGTTGGATGCATGAAGGAGATAGAAGGGTCATGGACTTGTGAGAAAGTAAGCCCTTAAAGTCATGTGGTGAATGAATGGCAGTGGTGCTCCAAAAGTCAGGAGTGAGGAAGGTAGTTGCTGCCAGAGCACGGTGGCAGGCTGGCCGTCCTCAGAGTGTGGGATCTAATTGCTTGGTAAATAGATAAGTGATGGGGATGAAGGAGGGGCCCTGATTTTGTCCAAAAACTCCTAGGGCAATTTTGTGTCTCTCAGTAGTACAGAGTATAAAGGGGTGAGAAAGGTCAGGAAGTGTCAGAGCTGGGCTGAGAGAACGGCTTGCTTAAGGGTGTTAAAAGCTGAACAGATATTTGATTTTAGCTCTAGGGATTCTGAAAGACCTCTTCGGGTGACATGATATAGGGGTTGTACCAAGAGGGCAAATTAGGAATCCAGAGGTGTAGATATCCAGCTAAACCCTAGAAGGACAGGATCTCTGTTTTTGATGTAGGGAGTGGTAGAGTGAATATAATCGACTTTCTATCAGTAGTGATATATCTTTTGTTGGTGTTAAAAGGACTCTGAGATAGGTGACTCTAGGAACAGAGAGATGAAACTTGGTGGGAGACTCAATAGCCTTTATCAGCTAGAAAATTGAGGAATGTATAGTGTTGTTGAGAGTGTCTAACCGAAGGACTACAGAGGAGATCATCCACATATTGGAGGACAGTACTTGGAGTAAGGTCAAGAGAGGTTAGGTCTGATGCTAGAGCTTGGCCAAAGAAATGAAGGCTATCACAAAAGCCTTGTGGGAGGACTATCCATGTCAGCTGTTGGGAGTAATGATTGTTTGGATCAGTCCAGGTAAAGGTAAAGAGGTCTTTAGATTCTGGGTGTAAAGACATAGTAAAGAAGGCATCCTTAAGGTCTAGAACAGTGAAGTGGGTAGTGGAAGAGGGACTAAGAGAGAGAAGACTATAGGGATTTGGAACTACTGGGGATATGGGGATGCCAGCTGCATTGATAAGTCTCAGGTCCTAGAACAGGTGATAGGAGTCATTTGGCTTTTTGATGGATAAGACAGGGGTGTTATAGGGAGAGTGGGTTGGGTGCAAGAGGCCCTGACATAGGATTTAGTGATAAAAGGTTTTAACCCTTGTTGTTTTTGAGATGGGGTATTGTTCTTGATGGGGGAATTTAGAGGGGTCTTTGAGACGGATATGAATTGGAGTATGGTGAGAGGCAACAGATGAGTTGTCTCTATCCTAAACTATGGGGTTTACAGACAAGGAAGGTAATGGAGTGAGGGAAGAGGAGGTGGGATTGAAAAGCAATAACCAGGCTAGACCAGAGGGTGGACTTGCCATAGTAATAGAGGCTTTGAATTTTGAGAGACAGTCTCTCCCAAGAGTAGGAGTGGAGCATTTTGGGAGTATGAGAAAAGAATGGGAAAATGGGATATCTTGAAATGTGCAAGGTAGAAGCTCAGTTATTCATGGTGTAGACATTAAACTGTCAACCTCCATAGCAGAGACCTCAGAGACCTTGGTTTTCTGGAGTAGGCAGGCTTAGCAGAATAAGTGGTCCCTGTATCAGTGAGAAAGGAGATCAGCTTACCTGCCACTGTAAGAGTTACTTTGCCACATTTGAAGCAGGGCTCAGGTGGTTTCCTTTCTTTGTTGGTTGGTGGAGGCTTGCAGCCATGTAGGGAAGTGGCTAAAAGGTGGTATTTGGCCTGATCTCATTGGGATTTCTCTAGCTTTGCCTGTTCTTCCTGGTTATTGAAAGTCTTAAAGGCTAAATATAAAAAGTCTCATTGGGGGTTTGAGGGCCTTCTTCTGGCTTTTTAGTTTCTTCTGGATATCTGGTGATGATTGAAAGATAAAATGGTGTTAAGGACAATGGTGTCCTCTGCTGAAGTGGAGTCTAATTTTGTATATTTTTGTAGGGATTCCATTAGCCTGGTTAGAAATTGTGCCGGGTTTTCATCTAGTCCTTGAGTTATTAGTTGGAGCTTATCAAAGTTGACAGCTCTATGCCCTGCCTTTTGAAGGCCCATGATGAGGCAAGCAGCCACTGATTATGGGCTGCTGATCCAGGTGCCCCTGCCTGATAATCCAGTTGGGATCATCTCGGAGGACAGCAGTTGTCCCTATGAGCTTAGTGTTGTAAGTCCTGTGTATCTCATCAGCATGAGCCTGAGAGGCTTGCCATACTTGTTCCTTCTCTTCTGGGCAAAAAGTGGAGGAATGTATGATGTAGATATCCTGCCAGTTTAAGTCATAAGACTGGGTAAGATACTTGAATTATTTTTAATTATTTAATTAAGAAAATTGAATTCTAAATAATTATGAGGGTATGAGGAGAAGGAGCCAAGACACTTTTCAATTTGAGCTAAATTGGTGAGGGAGAATGGGACATGAACCCTTCTGCTCCAGCTGCTATCCATAAAGGGAGGAATGGAACAGGGAAAAGAGCAGAGTCCCACTGTGAAGTTTCCTGTTTTAAAGTTCTTTGGACCAGGTATGGGGAAGGGATCCAGGGAGTTCAGGGTAAAGCCTTGGGATGCTTGGGGTAAAGGGTGGGGCTGAAGTCTCAGAGCTTGCTTCCAGCACAGGCAGGAGTTGGAGGTGGAGGTGAGGGGGGAGAGAGCTGTAGCAGTGTCCTGTGCCTGAGAAGGAGGGAAGAGAAGGTGTCAGGTGGAGGTTGTGGAACTGGATCTGGAGTGGCTGCAATGGGATTAGGAGTGATGGGGGTTGGACTGTGGTTTGAAGGGTCGAAGAAAGAAGAAAAGTTTGAATAGAGATCAGGAGACTGTATTAGGAGGATGTGTCCCAGAGCGGTAGAACAGGATTCACAGAGAGAAGGTCGAGAGAAAAGAGCAAAGAAAGCCTGAACATGAGGGATTTCTAACCACTTGCCATTGGGGCAGCAGAAGTTATCAAGGTCCTGTAGAGTATTACAATCAAGAGAGTTTCATTTTGGCTGTTGGGACCTATGATAAAGTCTGCATTGTGGTCAGACAGTGTTAGAAAAGTAAATAAGTCCTTTTGGTCTTATCTCCCCTTGGAAGCCTAAGACACCTTGGAGAAGGCATCCTAAAAGAGGAGATTTAAGGGCCTAGATCTGATAGAGTGCCTGATGAACTATGGAATGAGGTTCGTGACATTGTACGGGAGACAGGGATCAAGACCATTCCCATGGAAAAGAAATGCAAAAAAGCAAAATGGCTGTCTGGGGAGGCCTTACAAATAGCTATGAAAAGAAGAGAGGTGAAAAGCAAAGGAGAAAAGGAAAGATATAAGCACCTGAATGCAGAGTTCCAAAGAATAGCAAGAAGAGATAAGAAAGCCTTCTTCAGCGATCAATGCAAAGAAATAGAGGAAAAGAACAGAATGGGAAAGACTAGAGATCTCTTCAAGAAAATTAGAGATACCAAGGGAACATTTCATGCAAGGATGGGCTCAATGAAGGACAGAAATGATCTGGACCTAACAGAAGCAGAAGATATTAAGAAGAGGTGGCAAGAATACACAGAAGAACTGTACAAAAAAGATCTTCATGACCCAGATAATCAAGATGATCTGATCACTAATCTGGAGTCAGATATCTTGGAATGTGAAGTCAAGTGGGCCTTAGAAAGCATCACTACGAACAAAGCTAGTGGAGGTGATGGCATTCCAGTTGAGCTGTTTCAAATCCTGAAAGATGATGCTGTGAAAGTGCTGCACTCAATCTGCCAGCAAATTTGGAAAACTCAGCAGTGGCCACAGGACTGGAAAAGGTCAGTTTTCATTCCAATTCCAAAGAAAGGCAATGC
>SJYT01070221.1:0-51462 GCA_006410635.1 Cephalophus harveyi | reverse complement strand
GAACCAGAGATCAAATTGCCAACATCTGCTGGATCATCAAAAAAGCAAGAGAGTTCCAGAAAAACATCTATTTCTGCTTTATTGACTATGCCAAAGCCTTTGTCTGTGTGGATCACAACAAACTGTGGAAAATTCTGAAAGAGATGGGAATACCAGACCATCTAACCTGCCTCTTGAGAAATCTGTATGCAGATCAGGAAGCAACAGTTAGAACTGGCCATGGAACCACAGACTGGTTCCAAATAGGAAAAGGAGTACGTCAAGGCTGTATATTGTCACTCTGCTTATTTAACTTCTATGCAGAGTACATCATGAGAAACGCTGGACTGGAAGAAACACAAGCTGGAATCAAGATTGCCGGGAGAAATATCAATCACCTCAGATATGCAGATGACACCACCCTTATGGCAGAAAGTGAAGAGGAACTAAAAAACCTCTTGATGAAAGTGAAAGAGGAGAGTGAAAAAGTTGGCTTAAAGCTCAACATACAGAAAACGAAGATCGTGGCATCTGTTCCCACCACTTCATGGGAAATAGATGGGGAAACAGTGGAAGCAGTGCCAGACTTTATTTTTGGGGGCTCCAAAATTGCTGCAGATGGTGATTGCAGCCATGAGATTAAAAGATGCTTACTCCTTGGAGGAAAAGTTATGATCAACCTAGATAGCATACTCAAAAGCAGAGATATTACTTTGCCGACTAAGGTCCGTCTAGTCAAGGCTATGGTTTTTCCTGTGGTCATGTATGGATGTGAGAGTTGGACGGTGAAGAAAGCTGAGCACCAAAGAATTGATGCTTTTGAACTGTTTCAAAAGCAGAGATATTACTTTGCCGACTAAGGTCCGTCTAGTCAAGGCTATGGTTTTTCCTGTGGTCATGTATGGATGTGAGAGTTGGACTGTGAAGAAAGCTGAGCGCCAAAGAATTGATGCTTTTGAACTGTGGTGTTGGAGAAGACTCTTGAGAGTCCCTTGGACTGCAAGGAGATCCAACCAGTCCATTCTGAAGGAGATCAGCCCTGGGATTTCTTTGGAAGGAATGACGCTAAAGCTGAAACTCCAGTACTTTGGCCACCTCATGTGAGGAGTTGACACATTGGAAAAGACTCATGCTGGGAGGGATTGGGGGCAGAAAGAGAAGGTGACGACAGTGGATAAGATGCCTGATGGCATCACCTACTGGATGAACATGAGTTTGAGTGAAATCCAGGAGATGGTAATGGACAGGGAGGTCTGGCGTGCTGCGATTCATGGGGTCGCAAAGAGTCGGACAGGACTGAGCGACTGAACTGAACTGAACTGATGCAAAAAAATGCATCTTTGAGACCCAACACTGTAAATCACTTGGCAATGGGTTGGATTTCATAGGGATTAGGTACTGTGGGATGGAGGGGGACCACAGCTTCATTTATGATCTGGAGATCTTGAACCATTCGCCAGGTTATATGCGAGACAGCAAAAGAGACACAGATGTACAGAACAGTCTTTTGGACTCTGTGGGAGAGGGAGAGAGTGGGATGATTTGGGAGAACGGCATTGAAACATGTATAATATCATGTAAGAAACGAATCAGCAATCTACGTTCATTGCAGGATACAGGATGCTTGGGGCTGGTGCACTGGGATGATCCGTCCTTTTTCTTTACTGAGAGGATTGGGGTATTACATGGAGAATTGGTGGGGACCAATAGCCTACAAGCAACGAATTTATTTATTAAAGGCTGTAGTCCCTCCCGAGCCTCTCTTTTGAGGGGATATTGCTTCCGGTTAGGAAACCGAGTGGGATCTCAGAGGACAATGATGACCGGTTGAGCTTGGTGGGCTCATCCAGGAATCCCCTGGTCCCACACCTGGGGGTTAATTTTGTCTTCCCATAGTTTTTGGTCGCTCCCTATTGCAGAAGGTGTAATGGGTTTTTTGTAGTATCCAGGAGCTGTAGGGCTCTAGGAGCTGAAAAGCTTCCCATCACAAGGGTGGTCCCCAGTTTAGTGAGTATGTCTCTTCCCATTAAGGGAGTAGGACACTCAGGGACCACCAGAAACTGGTGAGAAAATATTTGTCTGTCCCAGCAACAAAGAAGTGCTTGGGTGAATCTTTTAGTAGTTGTTTTTCCTGTAGCACCCAAAATGGTACAGGTTTGGGAGGAGAAGGCTCCGGAGTAGGAGATCAAGACAGAGTAGGTAGCCCCCGGGTCAACCAAGAAATTCTCGGACCTACCTACCACATCCAGTTACACCCTTGGCTCCAGCCCCGTGATGGTTATCTGTGACAGGCGGGCTGGCTGGAGCAGGCTGTTTCAGTCCTCTTGAACCATCATTAGGGAAGGCTTGGCATTTGACCTTGAGGCTCTTGGGTCCCGAGGGCAGAGTGCCGCCCAGTGTCCCAGTTGATGGCATTTGTAGCAAGCCATTTTAGGAGACTTGTCATGGTTTGGACACTCTTTGGCCCAATGTCCCACCTGTCTACAAATTAGGCATTTGCTTAGTGCCTTGCCCTTCAAGGACTCAGGGTTTGCCATAGGGCTCTGGCGGGCAGCCAGCATCTGGGCATGCCTTGTCTCCTTCCTTCTCTCCCTCTTCTAGGCCTTGGCCTCCCTCTCCTGTTCTCTGTTATAAAAGGTATTGGTGGCTGTCTGGACCATCTCATCTAGAGGCAGCAGGGTCCTGCTGCTGTAGCTGTTGTAACTTAATTCTGATATCTGATGCACATTGGGACAGGAATTTGTCCTTTGAAATCACCTGTCCCTCATAAGAGTCTAAGTCCAGATTGGTAAACTTTTGGAGGGCCTCTTTTAGCCTTTCCAGAAAGCCAATGGGGTTCTTATTGGGCTCCTGAGTTATTGCTGAGACCCGGGCATAGCTAATTACTTTTTGTTGGGCTGCTTTCAGTCCTGCCTTCACACAGATTAGAAAATGATCTCTTTCCCAGATGTGCTCAGGGTCATTATAATTCCAATTAGCATCGGAGGAGGGGACTGCAGTTTCCCCTACTGGGTATCTATCACTTGACATGTGAAGCCCTGTTACATAGCTTCGGGCTTCCTTTAAGACCCTAGTATGCTCAGGGTCAGATAAAGTTTGACTAAATATGACCACGATATCTTTCCATGTCAAGTCAAAGGCCAAGGTAATATGTTGGAATGTATCTATATATTTGCCTGGGTCATCTGCATAGCTTCCCAGGTCTTGTTTGATCTGTCTTAGTTCTAAGAGAGAGAAGGGCTTATGGACCTGGGTTGGTCCACATTCTCCTTCAGTTTCAACTAAGGGACATACTCGAGCTGGCTTTTGTGGAGGGGGTGCTCCACAAAATTGGGGCACGTTTGGATACAAGGAAGGAGCGCCAGGCAACTTGGGAGCTGTGGGAAGTGAGTCTTCATGGGGGGGTTCCTTTTCTTGGTTGCCTGTGCCTAACACCATTTGCCTAGTAGGCTCACTTTTAGGGTGTACAACAATTCCATACGTAAGACAGAGTTCCTTCATATCTCTTAGTCAGAAGAAAAATTGGACATAGGGGATCTCTGTCCATTTTCCTTGTCTTTTGTAGAATAATTCTAATTGCAGGATGGTATTGTAATTTAAACTTCCATCCTCAGGCCAGTGTTCCTCGTCCCCCAGTGGATATTGTGGCCACATAGTGGCACAAAAGAATTTTAAGCTACTCCTCCTCAGAGTTAGAGGATTGAACAGCTTCCAGTTATTAAGGATGCATCTCAAGGGTATCTTCTGGGAAGTGTATTGGTTATTTCCTATCTGAAAGACAATCATGACAAGGAGAAAAGAAAAAGAAAAAAACTAATCGGCCTCCTTCTATTTCTATGGGTGGACTTCCTCAGGGGTGAGTCTTTTTGAAGCTTATCTTACCCAGTACTGTTGCAACCTGAGAGTCAGGAGTCCCCGGGTCAGGGTGCAGATCCCCAGGCAGGCTGAGGTGTGACAGACTCCTGGAGATCGAATCTCTGGGCAGGTCGAGGTGTGACGGCCTCCCAAGAATTGGGTCCCTGGACAGGTCGAGGCGTGATGATCTCCTGTGACCCTTGGACTGGCAGATCCCTGAGCATGTTGAGGCATGACAACCTTTCGAGGACCAGATCCCTAGGCAAGTCAAGGCAAGTTGACCTTCTAGGACCCCCAGACTGGAGTTGGGCATCCCCAAGCTCTCCAGTGTGACCAGTGCTGGGAAGGATTAACGAGTTGTAATCTTAACTCATTGCTGGTTTGTCCACCGTGGATGGGAATAGGTATCATGATGTAAAGCAATCCAAGCCTGTGCCCTGAGACTGGGAAACAGTGTAACAGTCATAAGCCTTATCCTCTTACCCTAAGGGATTGTAAGTCACTGATTTCTTTCCCTAGTCCTCCATAAGAGCAGGTTAGGGTGTCTCCAATGGTAAACACTTTGTTGTCATAGACCCACTTTAGGTAATAACAGAAGTAGTGACAAAGGAGTGGGTTATCTGGCCCGGTTAGGGACATTAAGGTATTTTAATAGTAGGCTGGGTGGACCAATGTTGCCTACAATGGGGCAGCGTCCTGATTGTAGGAGTTAGTAATTGGCTCAAGAACAAATTGGTAAGAGGCAACCGACCAAATGTTCCATAAAAGTGGAGTGGAGATTTGATCCAGGGATATGTTTGTAACTTTAGGAGAAGGGTGGCAAGGGTTTGGGCCCAAACGGCCTGCAGGGCTAACTCCCAAAATGGCAAACATTATCCCTGAAAGCCCAATTGCCTTTGAAGGGATGCCAGCTGATGAACTTCTAGCAGGCATTGTGTGCCTGTCACCCGCCATAGTGGGTTCACTGAGAGATGTTGATGTTGCACATGTTGTAGGAAACACGGAAGATGAAGGCCTGAATATCTAGAGGGATTGGACATTATACAGTATTTCCCTCCCAAGGGCCAGAAATTTTCTGGTTGTCCCTCCATAAGATTGTAGAGGCGACAGTGTGGGCCTGGATGGGGCTGAGGAAAAGAGCATGAAACAGGAGGGAAGGGGGCAGAGCACAACCTTTGAAAGAATGACATAGCACAAGGGCATAAATGTAAACCAATTAAAATCAATTGGATCCAAAATAACAAGTCAAATTCAAGTAAACCTTAATCCCCAATCTGTAAGCCAAAAGACACACTCAGAGGTGGCAGTACAGCTCTAAGGCTCTGTCAAAAGATGGAGGAGTGGGTGGTTCCCCAATGGCTGGGATGATCCTTCCACTCATTAGCATATGAATTCACCCCTCTCGCAAAACCTAGCCAGGCCAAATTCCACGGCCCTGTACCAGTACCCTGTAGAGTGGGCACTTCTCTCTGAATCCTAACAAATCCACTTCTCACTTATCGCTTTGTCTCTCACTGAATTTTTGCAATGAGACATCAGAGCCTGAGCTTCATTAGGTCCTGAAGTTGGGCATCCTGGGTTTTGGTCAGGCTCAAGTCCCGGGAGAGAGAGCTGAAGGACGGGAGGAAAAAGCAGAGAAAAAGGTGCCAAGGAGTCCCCTTCACAGCTTGCCAGAAAATTTGCTAAATATCTGACCGGTGTTCACAGTTTGCATTGGTCTGATCCTTGGTACAAAGAAGAGTAAGGACAGAAGAACCCCTACCAGCTTGTGTAACAACTACTGGGGCTCAGCAGATAGCACCTTTGGGACACGCTTAGAAGTAGCCTCTCCAGAGTCCCTCGGTTGTGCCCACTGCCACCCACCTGTTCGTGGGTGTTCGAGGAGACAAGAAACGAGAGACTGTGACGGAATTAGGATTTTGTTAGGCATATGTCACTCCTGCCATAGGAGCGAAGATCTCCTACCTTAACTGGAGGTCTTCTGGAATCTGAGACTGAGCGGCGTGAGCTTTCTGCTGAGTTCGTTTCTCGCTGTCCAGGTTTCCAGCACGCTGGGCCTCCTGTCACTTCCCCTGCGCTGGGTTTTCTGCGCATTCTGCTTCTACCACAGGAGCTTCGCGGAGCTGGGCTCCTGCTGTGCTTGGCCTCCTCCTTGCGGGGCTGCGCTGAGGTTGTTACAGCCGGGTTAAACCCGAGTCACGGCACCATAGATGTCAGGCGAGTGTATGCTCCTGGGTTCTGTCTCGTCCACAACAAAGATTTGGAGTGACGGACATTAAAGCCCTAAGCGAGTCACAGCTCTCAGGTCTTGGACAGACCGTGTTATAGCTCTTAGACAAATCAGTGTTATAGCTCCGTGTCACAGCTCTATTTTATTTAAATAATAACAGGAAAATCCATCCTTGAGGCGTGAGGGCATGTCGACCCAAAGACCAAAGAGAAGAGCGCCCCAGCATGCAGGAGAGAGAGAGAGAGAGAGCCCTTTGGCTTCTCTTTTAATGTTTTTCTTTTCCCCCTGGACCTGCCCTACGTAAATTGGTAGAATCTAGTCCTCGGACCTTCCTTTGTTCTATTTTCGTGGGCTCTTTTCTTCCTTATCTTTTAGCGGCAGCCATTCTGGACTCCTTTTCCCTATTTTAAATACCTAACAAAGCCATTCAAATAATTGCTACCAGCATTTTAGGCACTCCTACTGGATGGTCTCTGGGTTGGGAAGATCCCCTGGAGAAGGGAACGGCTACCCACTCCAGTATTCTGGCCTAGAGGATTCCATGGGCTGTATAGTCTATGGTGTCACAAAGAGTTGGACACAACTGAGTGACTTTCACTTCACTGGATGGTAGTTGTCTACCAAATGACACAAAATAGAAATTATTTCCACAAATGAATAATATAGAAGTGGGCAAAGGATTAGACTGAAAAAATCATGGAATTTTAAATGGAGGAAAATGCTCTGAAATGAAAACCTATTACTGTAGCCCTGGAGCTGAGGGTAATTTATAGGTAGACCAGTAAAACATGTGTTCCTCAATAATACAATCAATCACTTTACCTGGAATCTAGCCACTCAGCAATGTAATGCTCTAGTATGAACCTAGATTCTTTTTCTACCTGCTATTAGTCAAGTAGCTTTTAATGACTTCTACTATTAGATGACATTTAAGGCTATTTAAATCTATAATTTGTCCTGCATTTCTTCTTACAACAGGCATGCAGCACACATGCTGGCACTGCTAACATTGCATATATTCAGATCAGGGAAGGAAAATGATCATAAGACATGGACTTTGAAAACATTAATAATTCAGAAAGAAAAAAAATCTGCCACTAACATATTTTTTTCAGTCCTGTAATAAAGTATAATAAAGTAAATTTCATCCTTTTAGTGTACCACTCTAAGTTTTGACAAAGACATACAGTCATATAACCGTGATCACAGTCAAAATATGGAACAGTTTAGTGAAGGGAATTCAGCCATACATATATGTGTATCCATTTGTTCACCTGAAACGATCACAATGCTGTTAATCAGCTATTAATCAATTTTTTTTTTTAAGTTTTTGGTGTTAAAAATAAAAAAAAATTTTTTTTTTTTTAAAGAGAGAGGAAGAAAAAAATGGAACAGTTCAATAATCTCCCCAAATTTCCTCCTGCCCCTTTGTAATCAACCCCTTCCACACACTCTGTCCTTGGCAACTACAGATCTTTTTTCCATCCCTATAGTTTAATGTTTTCCAGAGTGTTACATCAGTGGGATTTTGTAGTATATGGTCTATTAAGTCTGTGGTCTTTCACACAGAAAAATGCAACTGAGATCTATTCATGTTGTTGTGGTACTAGGAGTACATTCTTTTTTCACTGAGTAGTATTTCACTGATTGGATGTACCTCAGTTTGGATTGATTCCAGTTTTCAGTGATTACTAATGAATCTACTATGAATATTAACATATATACTTTTGTGTAGACATAAAATTTCATTTGGCTTGAGTAAAAACCTAACTGAATTGTATGGCAAGAGAAGGTTTAACTTTACAAAAAACTGCCAACTGTTTTGAAAAGTGGCTATACCATTTTGACTTGCTATAAACAATGTATGGGAATTTCAGTTGCTCCACACCCTTGTCAGCAGCTGAAATCTTTATTTTGTATATTTGTTTTAGCTATTCTAATGAATTGGCTGTGGTATCACAGTGTGGTTTTTAACTTGCATTTTCCTGATAACAATGTTAAGCATCTTTTCATGTTCTTATTTGCCATTTGTATATTTTCTTTGATAAAGTGTCATTGTAAATCTTTTGCTCATTTTTTTTTAAGATTGGATTTATAGTTTTCATATTACTGCCTTCTGAGAGCATTTATGTAAACTGGATACAAGTCTTTCATCACATATGTTATTTCAAAAATTTATCCCAGTTCATAGTCTATGTCTTTTAATTCTTATAGCAATATCATACATAGGGCAAAAGTCTTCATTCCAATGCAATTCAATTTATCAATCTTTTTTTTTTCCTACTATGGATTGTGCTTCTCATATTGTATTTAAGAAATGTCTGCTTAATCCAAGATCACAAATGTTTTCTCCTATGTTTTCTTCTAGTCTATAGATTGTCTATGACAATCTGGTTTAAAATAGATAATAACATTAATAAATTTCAGGGATATCTGAGTAACAAGAATGGACTATTAATTTTTTAAATTCAGAAGAATACTGAATTTAGTACTTTATATATTTGAAATTTCTGAAATCAGAATCTCTTCCCTAAAATATAAAAGAATCACACAATACAACAGTCATTCATTCATTAGTCAGGTATTTATTAATGGCCTTACTATTTTCCAATTACTCAGTTAGATGGCATGGTAATAGAGTTAAAGATGTAGTTGATCCTTTCCCTCAAGTTCTGCATCTGTGTCTTATATCACATCCTTATATAGAACAGAGAAAGTGAGTGAAAACATCGTAGCACAGTATGATATAAACAAGGATTGCGGTGGTGACCAGAAGCCATATAAGTGAAAAGCAGGACTCAACCCAAAATGATAGAGCACCTGTGAAAGAAAGGAGATAAAACTTGTAGCCCTGAGGAGCATGCAGTTTGGTGGAGGAGATGAAAATGTAAATACATAAATAATTATTTCATTACCAACATTCTAAATGCTATGAAAGAAAATTACAGAAAATGAAGACAATACATAACAAGATATAATTATTCTATGAAGTTAAGGGAAGACAGTCCTAACAGTGTAACATGCAAACTGGAAGCTGAGTGTAATTAGAAATTATCTTACAATAAAAATTCAACATTCCATATTGAGGAAATTGCACGTTTAAAGACCCAAACACTAACTATAATAAGACACTGATGCAAGAAGTTAAAGAAAACACAAATAAATGGAAAGAAATATCAGGTTCATTAGTTGAAATAATTAATGTTATTAAAATGTCTATAATACCCAAAGCCATCTATAATAGTCAATAAAATCCCTATCAAAATTCCAACAGTATTTTTCACAGAAACAGAAAAAAATATCCTGAAATTTGTGTGGAACCACAAAAGACCCTAAAGAGCCAAAGCAATCTTGATAAGAAAGAACAAAGCTGGAAGCATCACACTGCCTGATTTCAAACTATAATATAAAATTGTAGTGTATAGTAATCAAAGTAGTATAGTACTGGCATAAAAATAGGTGCATAGACTAATGGAAATGTAATCAAGAGCCAAGAAATAAACCCACACACATATGGTCAACTAATATTTGACAAGGGAGCCACTAAGACTCTCAGTGGAGAAAACATAGTCTCTTCAGTAAATGGTGATGAGAAAACTGAATATCCTATCCAAAAGAATGAACTGGAATCCTCTCCTAAATCATATGCAAAAATTAAGGAAAAAAGTATGAAAGATTTAGATGTAAGTCCTGAAATCATAAAACTCCTAGAAGAACATAGGCAAAAATTTCCTTGACATTAGTTTCAACAATAACTTTTTAGATATGACACCAAGAATGTAAACAACAAAAGCAAAAATAAACAAGTATTACTATTGTTGTTTTGTTGTTGTTTTTAGTTACTATGTCATGTACAATTCTTTTGCAGCCCCCTGGAGTATTACTACAGCAAACTAAAAAGGCGATACAGTCAAAGAAATGAACAACAAAATAAAAAGATAACCTACTGAATGAGAAAAAATGTTTGCAAATCAAGTATCTGATAAGGAGTTAATATCTATGATCTATAAGGACTTACAACTCAGTAGCAAAAAATAAACAAATCAATTTTAAAATGAACAAATGACCTAAATAGTTTCCAAAGAATATATACAAATGTCCAAGAAATACATACATGAAGTTATCAACATCACTAATCACCACAAAAATGTTAGTCAAAACTACAATAAGAAATCTCTTCACACCGGTTAAGATGGCTATTACACAAAAGAGAAGAGTTTACAAGTGATGACAAGGATGATGGAGTAAAGGGAACCTTTACACGCTCTTGGTAGAAATGTAAATTGGTCCAGCTATTATGGTAAACACTAAGGAGATTCCTCCAAATATAGCACTACTATATGATCCAGCAATTCTACTTCCGGGTATATATTCAAAGGAAATGAAATCACTATCTTGAAGAGATATCTGGACCCTCATATTTGTTGCAATTATCTCAATAAAACTAAAATAAATAAATAAATAAAAGAAAGTTTAATACAATAGAGTATCACTCACAGTACAATACAGTCCTTTAAACTGAATAAATAACTTTATGAAAATCACTCCTGTCTTATTATATCTTTGACTATGAAGTGTTATCAAGAAACCACAAACTTAAATGTGAAGATATGGTACATGTTTTTGAAAAATTAATCAACTCAGCAAGACAAATGAAAGAGTAAAGAGTCAACTGAACAGGGTAGATGAGGCTTTTGTGAGCCAAAATGAGTGTTCAAGCACTGGAGGTTGAGGAAAGTATTTAGGTGCTCCAGGTTATATAATAGGTGCTCTCTGTTATTGCTGTTCAGTCGTTAAGTTGTGTCTGAGTCTTTGTGACCCCATAGACTATAGCCTGCCAGGTTCCTCTGTCCTTGGAATTCTCCAAGCAAGAATACTGGAGTGCATAGCTATGCCGTTCTCTAGAGGATCTTCTCGACCCAGGGATCAAATCCAAGTCTCCTGCATTA
The DNA here is from genome assembly GCA_006410635.1 of Cephalophus harveyi. Classification (NCBI taxonomy): domain Eukaryota; kingdom Metazoa; phylum Chordata; class Mammalia; order Artiodactyla; family Bovidae; genus Cephalophus; species Cephalophus harveyi. Next base: position 40,449 of record SJYT01070221.1, on the reverse strand, counting down.
CAGGTGGATTCTTTGCCATCTGAGTCATTTAAGTATTAGCTGACCTAAAATATATTGATTCCTGCTATACAACCTAGTGATTCCATATTTCTATACATTTCAAAATGATCACCACATAAGTAGAGTTTTGGTATGTCTGCATACAAAGGTATTACATAGTTATTGACTATATTCCCCATACTGTACCTGTTGTACCCATGACTCCTTTATTTTATAATGGAAGTTTATACCTCTTAATCACCCTCACTTATCTCTCTTCCTCTAAAGATTTATCTATTCAAGTCCTCTAATGCTTTTACAGTATTTTTTATTGATGAGTTATATGAGTTCCTTATATACATTGGATATTAACCCCTTATTAGATATATTGTTTGAAAATATCTTCACCCATTTGGTAGGCAGCATTTTCATCCTGTTGATAGTTTCTTTCACTATTCAAAAGTATTTTAGTTTGATGTAGTCCCATTTATTTATTTTCACTTTTGTTTCCCTTGCTTGGCTTCCCTGGTGGCTCAGAGGTTAACGCGTCTGCCTCCAGTGCGGGAAACCTGGGTTCGATCCCTGGGTCGGGAAGATCCCCTGGAGAAGGAAATGGCAACCCACTCCAGTGTTCTTGCCTGGAGAATCCTATGGACAGAGGAGCCTGGTAGGCTACAGTCCACAGGGTCGCAAAGAGTCGGACACGACTGAGCGACTTCACCCTCACCCTTCCCTTGCTTGGGATAAGGAGATATAGCTAAAAAAAAAATATTACTGAGACTGATGCAAAAGAGTAATGTTTCAGAGTTCCCTGCCTATATTTTCTTCTAGAAGGTTTATTTAGGATATTGTATTTAAACGTCTTCAATCCATTTTGAATTTATTTTTCCAACACTATTTATTGAAGAGGTGGTCTTTTCCCCAACATATATTCTTGTCTTCTTTGTGGTAGATTTGTTATTGCTGTTCAGTCACTAAGTCATTTTCTGGGCTTCCCTGGTGACTCAGTTCAGTTCAGTTCAGTTCAGTCGCTTAGTCGTGTCCGACTCTTTGCGACCCCATGAATCGCAGCACGCCAGGCCTCCCTGTTCATCACCATCTCTCAGAGTTCACTCAGACTCACATCCATTGAGTCAGTGATGCCATCCAGCCATCTCATCCTAGGTCGTCCCCTTCTCCTCCTGCCACCAATCCCTCCCAGCATCAGAGTCTTTTCCAATGAGTCAATTCTTCGCATGAGGTGGCCAAAGTACTGGAGTTTCAGCTTTAGCATCATTCCTTCCAAAGAAATCCCAGGGCTGATCTCCTTCAGAATGGACTGGTTGGATCTCCTTGCAGTCCAAGGGACTCTCAAGAGTCTCCAAAAAAATAAAGTCTGGCACTGTTTCCACTGTTTCCCCATCTATTTCCCATGAGGTGATGGGACCAGATGCCATGACTCAGACAGTAAAATATTTGCCTGCAATGTGGGAGACCTGATTTCAATCCTTGGATTGGGAAGATCTCCTGGAGGAGGGCATGGCTTCCCACTTCAGTATTCCTGCCTGGAAAATCCCCATGGACAGAGGAGCCTGGTGGGCTACAGTTCATGGGTTCACAGAGTCAGACAGAGCTGAGTGACTAAGCACAGTCCGACTCTTTGTGACCTCATGAACCGCAGCCCACCAGGCTCCTCTGTCTTTCATTATCTCCCAGAGTTTGCTCAGATACATGTGCTGGAGAAGACTCGAGAANGTTCATGGGTTCACAGAGTCAGACAGAGCTGAGTGACTAAGCACAGTCCGACTCTTTGTGACCTCATGAACCGCAGCCCACCAGGCTCCTCTGTCTTTCATTATCTCCCAGAGTTTGCTCAGATACATGTGCTGGAGAAGACTCGAGAATCCCTTGGACTGCAAGGAGATCAAACCAGTCAATCTTAAAGGAAATCAACCCTGAATATTCATTGGAAGGACTGATGCTACAGCTGAAGCTCCAATCATCTGGCCACCTGACATCAAGAGCCAACTCACTGGAAAAGACCCTGATGCTGGGAAAGATTGAAGGCAGGAGGAAAACGGGATGACAGAAGATGAGATGGTTGGATGGCATCACCAATTCAATGGACATGAATTTGAGCAAACTCTGAGAGATGGTGAAGGACAGGGAAGCCTGGCATGTTGCAGTCCATGGGGGTCACAAAGAGTCGGACATGACTAAACAAGTAAACAACAACATATATAAATACATGATACCAAATATATATATATATGTATATATATAAAGTCCATCTTATCCATTTAAGGCCAAGGTATCCTTATTAATTTTCTGTCTGGATGATCTGTCCGTTGATGTTAAGGAGGTGTTCAAGTCCTCTACTATTATTGTGTCACTGTCAGTTTCTCCCTGTACGGCTGTTAATAATTATTTTATATATTTAGGCACTCATGTTGGGTATATACATATTTATAAATGTTAAATCTCCTTCTTGGATTGATCCATTGATCATTATGCAATTCTCTTCTTTGCCTCTTGTGACAGTCTTTGTTTTGTCTATTTTGTCCTATTTTGTCTGACAGAAATATTGCTGCTGCTGCTGCTGCTGCTGCTGCTAAATCGCTTTAGTCGTGTCCGACTCTGTGCGACCCCATAGACGACAGCCCACCAGGCTGCCCCGTCCCTGGGATTCTCCAGGCAAGAACACTGGAGTGGGTTGCCATTTCCCTCTCCAATGCATGAAAGTGAAAAGTGAAAGTGAAGTCGCTCAGTCGTGCCTGACTCTTCTCGACCCCATGGACTGCAGCCCACCAGGCTCTTCCGTCCATGGGATTTTCCAGGAAAGAGTACTGGAGTGGGGTGCCATTGCCTGCTACCCTGGCTTTATTTTCATTTCTATTTGCCTGGGATACCCTTTTCCATTGCCTCACTTTCTATCTGTGTGAATATGAATATTTAGATTTGGAGTTTCTTCTATGCATTATTTATTTGGGTCTTGGCTTTGTATCTGTTCAGCCCCTCTATGTCTTTTTATTGTATCAATTAGTCCATTTACATTTAAAGCAATTATCCTATCCATGTACTTACTGCCATTTTGTTCATTGTTTGGGGTTGTTTTTGTAGTTCCTTTTTTTTTCTTTTTGTCTCTTTCTGGTGTTCTGATTATTTTTACTGTTATGTTTGAATTCCCTTCTTTTGTGTGTGTGTGTGTATCACATTACAGACCTTCAGTTTGTGATTATTATGAACAATCCATATATTTTATATATATATATATAATATCTTTTATCTGCAAAACTTTTGGTTTCTCCACCAAATTTGAATAAGAGCCTCACTGGGTAAAGGATTTTCCCTTGGTTACAGGTTTTTCCCTTTCATCACTCTAAATATATCATACCTGCAGACTTTCAGCTAAACTGTCAGTTGGTAACCTTATAAAGTTCCTTTGTATATAAATTTACTTTTCCCTTCCTGCTTTTAAAATTCTTTTTTATCTTTAATTTTTGTGATTTTAATTACAATGTGTCTTGATGTCACCCTCTTTGAGTTGATATTGCTTGAGACTTTAAGTTTCCTGGACCTGGGTGTCTATTGCCTTTCAGGTTAGTGATGTTTTAGCAATTAATTCTTCAGATATTTTCTCTGCTATTCCCTCGCATTCTTCTCCTTCTGGAACCTCTTTAATATGAATGTTAGAATGTTCATATACTTGATCTTTTCTCAGAGGTCTCATACTATCTGCATTTTTTATTCATATTTTTCTTTCTTCTTTTCAGCAATTTCTACCCTTCTATCTTCCAGCTCACTGATCTGTTCCTCCTTATCATCTAATTTACTTTTGATTCCTACTAGTGTATTTCTTATTTCAGTTATTGTATTCCTCACTTATTTCTAGTTCTTTATATTTTCCTCTTTGTTTATAACTTCTAACTTCTTGCTCTCTTTATCCAATCTTCTCCTGAGGTCTTTGAACCTCTTTACAGTCGTAATCTTGAATTCTTTATAGGGTGAATTCCTTATCTCCACTTCATTTAGTTGTTCTTCCGGGGTTTTATGGTTGTTCCTTTGGAATATATTCCACTGTTGCCTCATTTTGCCTAATTTGCTGGTTTTATTTATATGTATTTGGTAGATTAGTTATGATTTCTGACCTTGGAGAAGTGGCCTTTTGTAGGAGACATGTTATGCAACTCAGCAATGCACTCCTCTCCTTTCACCAGATAATATGCTCTAGGGGGTGCCCCCAATATGGGCTGCATGGGTCCTTCTTCTGTGGCAGGTTGACTACTACGGGTGGTATGGTAGGTGTGACTGGTCCCTAGCCAGGTAGGTTGCCAAGAACTGCCTTGTGCAGAGGCTGCTGGCCACAGTTAGGCAAGGTCAGGCCACGAGGAGGATGGCTGCAGGGCCACAAGGTTATGTGGGACTAGTGCTACCCTGCTGGTGTACAAAGCTGTGTTCTGAGTGAGTGGTTGTGGGGTCTGAGGTCACAAACCTAGTGCTACCCTGCTGGTAGGCAAGGCCAGTTCCTGACATGGCTGGCTGCATTTTATGCTGCTCTAAAGCTTATTCTGGCCAGCAGACATGTGGGGTTAAATCCTGGCATGGCTAGTGCAGGGGCCCAAGGTGTTCTGTCTCATGATTCTCTATTTATATATTTAGTTGTAGAAGCCTTTTTGTAGTCTTCTGGTCTTTCTTATCAGTAGTTGTTCTGTAATGGTTGTAGTTTTGGTGTTCCATGGGAGGAGGTGAGCTCAGGATTTTTGAACTGTGCCATCTTGGCCATTCTCCCTCTAAGATTAGCATACTCTTTTAAATGCACTCAATCTCCAAAATAAAACAATTGGTCACTCTTTGTCAGATTTTCAATTTAAAGAATATATATAGGCTATAAAATGTATGAGACCTTAAGATAGTGACATTATACCTCTTTTTATCCCAAACAGGTCTTATCAGAGTATCTCATACACTAAGGAGGCTTACCAAATAGATTAACTGATTTAATCATTTTCTTATCTGTGAATTTTTATCAGCAGAAATAAAATCTCTATTCTTCACTTTCTTTGTCCTATGGTCTAAAATTTTAGGAAGTGATCAAAGAGTATGCTAGGTGATACTATAGTTTGAGTCAGTGTATTTCTACCAAATGCACAAACTCAAATGCAGTCAAATTCAAGTACATGCACTCATAAAAGGGATGAGAGAGTAATAGAGACAGAGATAGAGAATTAAATAGTAAGAACAGTTCACTTGTCATTCTACTCACTTAGCATATGCCCCAGAGTGAGCATGAGATGGAAAATGGGATTCTGTCTTTTCCTCTGCTGAGTTCACTTCCCACGCGTCTCTTTTAGTGATCATCTTGCTGAAGTTCTGAGTATTCTAGTTTTTAAAGATGTGTATTGCATATAATACGCTTCCTAAATTCAATGCAATTACTTCATCTGGTGCTCAACCAAAAAAGAAAAATCAGTATCTGTTCCCAAGCTAGAAAGAAAAACTGGCTGTACTGGACTTATTGAGACACAGTATATTAGTTTCAAACTTGGCATTTTCCTAAGATATTTTCAAGGGCAAGTTTGCCTGTACTCAACTTTTGCTTTACCTGCTGACTCTAGACATTATGCCCACTTAAGATGCCACTCTACAGCATGGCAATCCATTGTACCCTGAAAAGACTTTGACTTTGACATTTAATGTATTTTATGCAAGGTATTCTTTATTCACAATTGATGATTTTTTAAAAATATCTAAATTGCTTGCCATGATTTATAAGCACTTTTATAAGCACTATTATAGATAACAAATATAAGGGGGGATCACGAAAAGGAAAAACTTTAGTACAGAGGTCACACACATGTGCCCAGAGAGGTCTTAAAGTTAAGGGAACAAGTGAAGAATCCTAGACTTCACAGGGTATGAGGTCTGGAGAGGCCTGGAGAGGCAGAACAGGAGGGGCTCCAGCCCACTGTTTCAACACTGGAATGGAGGTTCAGTGTTGCCATTTTTTTCAAGAGAAACTGAAAGTATGCATCTATATAGGAAAGGCATCCAAGGGCTTTTAACAGTAATAGCAACTCCTGTGGGTTAAGACCACAAGACCACAACAAACAAGATCCACCGGTCTAACTTAACACAATGACCATCTATTTGCAATCCTTTTACTACCATACCTTTATCACAAATAAGTGGCTTTTTATGTAAAAATATAACCATTTGAACACATGCAGTGCTTAATTAACATTCTGCGATTAAATAATGTATGGTTTTCTCTCTACTGGGCAATTATGACATTTTGCTGAATCAGGAAAAATGCAATTTTCAATTTTTTTGAGAAAAAGTATTTAATACCTCTCAGCATATAAGAACATTTTAGCATGATGCCAAGTTTGTGCCTAGAGTTCTTTCTTTCTTTTGATTAATGAGAAGTGTTTCCAGTTACCTATTTACCTATGAGTTAAGGAATAAATTAAATAGTTCCCTACACCTGTAAGACAAGTTAGATTTATTCTTTCTGGGATCATAATATTAGATTATCATCATACACACCTGCAAACAAAATGATGGCTTTTCTTTCTCAAAGAAAATCTGGTAACCTCAAAATTAGACCTTCCATATGAATCAGGAAATTATTACCATAGGATGCATTTCTAAGAGGGGAATACAGGACTCTAACAATATAGTTGCTGGCAGAAAATTGTCTGACTCTGGTATACACAACATCTAAAGCCACAGCTTGGAGGTTGAACCCTTACATTATTATTCCATACCTACCAAACCTATTTGCTCATTTATGTAATTGTTCTTGGAGCACAGAAACCATCAGAGGGGAATAAGTTCAGGAAGGAAAATTATACTTCTTATGGTTATAAGGCATGTGGCGCTCAATAGAGTGGAATTACTTCTCCAGTAAAATAAATCAGAGGGCTTCCCAAACTTGTTAAACCTCGAATCATGAATGATATTTACATTTCCTGTTGGTTTCTAGTTTTATATCCAACATATGGCGAGCAAATAATATCCAGACCCATTCCAGAAATGAAAGGCAAAATCTGTCTTACAATTTGATGGGCCCAGGTAGTTTGGTACCAGAGATTATAAATCTGCCTTTTCTTACATCAGTCTTTCTGATGAGCATGTTTTAAAACTGCATGCAAAATAGTTCAGTTAAAACTATTGCTTGTGTAACTATACTAGTAATGTAAAGGTCTATTACAGTATAACTGTGAAAACAAATGAGTTTAAATACAGGAAATTTCTCCTATAGATCTAGAATGAACTCTCATAAATGGAGATGCAGAATGCAGCATTAATCAAGTTGGAAAAGTACAATGGGTGGCAGCAAATATCCATCTATCACTTCTCTGTCAAATTGTGGAAACTGCCAATTTTTTCTTATAGGAAATATAGGAGTATTGATTGATATTGACTTATCTTGGTATTCAAAATGGTTGTTATTCTGTGTTTATGTCAATGTCAAGAGAAGAGTGTATACTTTCATGACCAGCAACAGGGAACATTCCCCTTCCCCAACATGTAGGAGTAGCCATCTCTAATAAAGGAATGCTTAATTACATCCCTATGTCACACCTATTTTTGAATTTTTTTCAAATGATTATTTATAGCTCACACACAAGAGCTTTTTGAGCAAATGCCTGCATTTTTATTTCACAAGTTCAGAGTTCTATGCTGCTTTTTTTTTTTTTTAATCTTCAGAGATACTCAGTGCTGGTGGGTTTCAAAGATACAAACTAATCTGCACAGTTGGGGTGCTATATGCTATCCAAAGATCATGAAATTAATGAGGTCAACTTTAAAGGAGCCAAATTTTCTTGAACTGGTTTGATTTGAGCAAAGGGACTCGTTTTCATGTAGTCTTAAAACATTTTTATTAGAGCTATTTAATTTTATGACATTGGTCCAAAGAGTTTGCTAAAAGTCAGGGGAAATCTCTGGTATTTCTTCTCTCCCTTTCTCTCTTTTGGCTATCCGTCTGTCTGTCTGTCTGCCTGCCTCTCTCTCTCTCTCTCTCTCTCTCTCTCTCTCTCTTATTCTCCTTATATTGAAATTTAGATTCTGATTTATTTATTTCCTACAGTCCCTTTTCACCTAGAGTACTCAGATTTAGGGGGCATTTAAAGATTTAAGGTAAGTTTTGAATCTTAAAACCATGAACACCACTGTAAACTTTGAGTACATCTCTACACATTCATCTGTTCCCGAAATTTATTTTAGAAGTTCTTACTAAGTATGTATAAAAATAACTATTATTTCTAACAGGTATCATAAGACATGGGCCTCCCTAGAGGCTCAGCAGGAAAGAATCCGCCTGCAACGCAGGAGACATGGGTTTGATCCTTGGGTCAGGAAGATCCCCTGGAGGAGGGCATGGCAACTACTCCAGTATTCCTTGCTGGAGAATCCCATGGAGAGAGGAGCCTGGCAGCCTATGGTCCATAGGGTTGCAAAGAGTCAAACACAACTGAAGCCACTGAGCACAGCACAGCACACAACATATCATAAGACGTGGGTTTTAAATTCATTTCCATAAATTGAAAGAGAAAAATGCTTCAGTTCTCTTATTATTAATGCTGAGCTAGTCTCTCATGGAGCTCTAATGAAATGACTAATAAGAAAGTCATTTGGAATAAAGATAATAAAAATACACCATCATAATCATGGCCTTTCAGTTGCCCAAACTCCTTGACTGCTGTTATTCTACTGGCAAAATCAATCAAAAGAGTTTAAGCACGTACTGTGATTGTGGGCACTGCGAAATAAAATAGGCAATATTATCCTTACCCTGAAATAATTTAAAATCTCATTAGCAAAATACAATACATACAAATACATACACACACACACATACACACTCGTTTGTGAAAAGTCACATATGTGTGCTTAAAACTCATAATTAATATATTGTGTGGGACCGACACTGAGTGTCATATAAGGGAGAGAATATTTTTAGCTGAGTAATTGGGGAAGAACTCACAGGAGGTAGTGCATGCCTGGCTTTGATGTTTGGGTAGAATTTCATTAAGTATGGAGTAGCATGTGCATATGTACTCTGGATTTGGTGGAAGAGAGGGGGTAGTTTCTTCCAGAAAGAGGAACCAAAGGTACTAGACTGTACTATCCATTTTAAGAGGACAGTGAGGCTGTAGCCTGGATGATCCAGGGTGCACTGAAATGTGAATTTTTAGTTATTAATTAATTTAAAATGTTAAAATACTTTTGGATGAGAGAATATTAGGTACAAAGTATAATTCTTTGATGTTTAATTCCCACAGTATTATACAGAATATATTAAAGGAATAGGGGTCAAATTTTGACTTGAAATATATTAAATACAAGATGATTAGGACCTAGATCAGAATGGTAGCAATATAAACAGGAAGAAAAAGTCTAAGAGAGGCATTTTATTTCAAAGACACTCATGTCCCTTGAGTCAGTGATGCTATCTAACCATCTGATCCTCTGCCGCTCCTACCTACTTTTGTCTTCAATCTTTCCCATCATCAGGGCCTTATAATAGCTGGATAGGAGGTTGAAGGAATAAATAAAGACCTCATGACTGTAAGGCTTAACACCAGAGAATACTCTACCACTTCTTAATTTACTTTAAAAAGTGTATTTTTTAACAAATATTTTTAACAATATACTATTTGTCACACACTGTGCAAGTCCATGGGCATTCAATGAGGTTTGCAAGCTTCAGAGGAAGATAGATAGATATGAAATAACCAATATATATCTATTAATTATAATTACTTATAGAAAAATATTCTAAATGTATGGACATATATACATATTGTTGTTTTTCAGTCAGTAAGTCTTGTCCAACTCTTGAGACCCCCAAAACTATAGCCCTCCATGCTCCTTTGTCCATGGGATTCTCTAGGCAAGAATACTGGAGTGGGTTGCCATTTCCTTCTCCAGTAGATCGTCCCAGACCAGAGATAGAATCCACATCTCCTGCACTGGCAATGGAATCTTTATCACTGAGCCATCAGGGAAGCTCCACATATGCATATTACATATGTATATTATACTATACATTAAATACACATACATGTAATATAAACATGTATTTTTTGTTTTTGTTGTTGTTCAGTCACTAGTTGTGTCTGACTCTTTGTGACCCCAGGGACGACAGCACCCTAGGCACCACTCTCCTTCACTATCTCCCAGAGATTGCTTAGATTCATGTTCCTTGAGTCAGTGATGCTATCTAACCATTTTATCCTCTGTAGCCCCTTTCTATTTCTGTCTTCAATCTTTCCCATTATCAGGATCTTTTTCAATGAGTTGATTGTTCCCATCAGGTGGCCAAAGTATTGGAGTTTCAGCAATAGTCCTTGCAATGAATATTCAGGGTTGATTTCTTTTAGGACTGACTGGTTTGATCTCATTGCAGTCCATGGGACTCTCAAGAGTCTTCTCCAGCACCACAGTTCAAAAGCATCAATTCTTCAGCTCAGACGTCATTATGGTTCAACTCTCTCATCTGTACACAACTACTGGGAAAACCACAGCTTAGACTATATGGACCTTTGTTGGCAAAGTAATGTCTCTACGCTGTCTAGGTTTGTCATAGCTTTTCTTCCAAGGAGCAAGCATCTTTTAATTTCATGGCTGAGGCTATCATCCATAGTGATTTTGGAGCCCAAGAAAATGAAATCTGTCACTGTTTCCACTTTTTCCACTTCTATTTGCAAGAAGTGATGGGACAGAATGCCACGATCTTAGTTTATTGAATGTCAAGTTTCAAGCCAGCTTTTCCACTCTCCTCTTTCACTCACATCAAAGGGCTTTTTAGTTCCTCTTCATTTTCTGCCTTCACAGTATTATTATCTGCATATCTACGGTTGTTGATATTTCCCCCAGCAATCTTGATTTAGGTTGTAATTCATCCAGCCTGGTATTTCACATTATGTACTCAGGATAGAAGTTAAATAAGCAGGGTGACAATATACAGCCTTGTCATACTCCTTTCCCAATTTTCAATCAGTCAGTTTTTCTATGTCTAGTTCTAACTGTTGCCTCTTGACCCACATACAGGTTTCTCAGGAGACAAGTAAGGTGGTGTGCTACTCCCATCTCTTCAAGAATTTTCCACAGTTCACTGTGATCCGTGCAGTAAAAGGCCCTAGGGTAGTCAATGAAACAGCAGTCTATGTTTTTCCAGAATTCCCTTGCTTCCTCTATGACCCAATGAATGTTGGCAATTTGATCTCTGGTTCCTCTGTCTATTCTAACCAGCCTGTACACCTGGAAGTTCTCAGTTCACATACTGCTAAAGCCTAGCTTGAAGGATTTTGAGAATAACCTTGATAGCATGTGAAATGAGTGCAATTGTATGATAGTTTCAACATTCTTTGGCATTGCCCTTCTTTGGCATTGGAATGAAGACTGACATTTTTCAGGTCCTGTGACCACTTCTGAGTTTTCAAAATTTGCTGACATATTGAGTGCAGCACTTTAAAAGCATCATTTTTAGAATTTTAAATATCTCAGCTGGAATTCCATCACCTCCACTAGTTTTGTTTGTAGTAATGCTTCCCTGGTGGCTCAGTAGGTAAAGAATTTGCCTACAATCTGGGAGACATAGGTTCAATCTCTGGATTAGGAAGATCCCCTGGAGGAGGGCACAGCAACCCACTCCAGTATTCTTGCCTGGAGAATCCCCATGGATAGAAGAGCCTAGTGGGCTGTAGTCCATGGGGTTGCAAAGAGTTGGACATGACAGAGCGACTAAACACAAGCACAATAATGCTTCCTAAGGCCAATATGACTTCACACTCCAAGATGTTTAGCCTTAAGTGAATGGCAACACCATTGTGGTTATCAGGGTCACTGAGAACTTTCTTGCGTAGTTCTTCGTGTACTCTTTCCACATCTTAATCTCTTCTGCTTCTGTTAGGTCCTTACTGTTTCTGTCCTTTATCATGCCCATCCTTATCTGAAATATTCCCTTGATATCTCCAATTTTCTTTTAAAGATTTCTAGCTTTTCCCATTCTATTGTTCTTCTCTATTTCTTTGCATTGTTCATTTAAGATGGGCTTCTTATTTCTCCTTGCTATTCTCTGGAAGTCTGCATTTAGTTGGGTATATCTTCCCCATCCTTCCTTGACTTCTGTTTCTCTTCTTTGCTCAGCTATTTATAAAGCTTCTTCGGACAACCATTTTGCCTTCTTGCATTACTTTTTTTTTTTTAGATGGTTTTGTTTACTGCCTCCTATATGATGTTACAAACTTCTGTCCACAGTTTTTCAGGCACTCTGCCTACCAGATCTAATCCCTTGAATCTATTCATAACCCCCACTGTATAATCATAGGAATTTGAGTTAGGTCATACCTGAATGGCCTAGTGGTTTTCCCTATTTTCTTAAATTTAAGCCTGAATTTTGCAATAAGGAGCTCATGATCTGAGCTACAGCCAGGTCCAGGTCTTCTTTTTACTGATTGCATAGAACTTCTCTATCTTTGGATGCAAAGAACATAATCAATCTGATTTTGGTACTGACCGTCTGGTGATATCCATGTTTAGAGTCATCTCTTGGGTTGTTGGAAAAGAGTGTTTGCTTGTGTATTCTCTTGACAAAACTCTGTTCACCTTTGCCCTACTCCATTTTGTACTCCAAGGTCAAACTTGCTGGTTATTCTGGGTATCTCTTGGCTTACTAGTTTTGCATTCCAATCCCCTATGATGGAAAAGGTTTCTTTTTTTGGTGTTAGTTCTAGAAAGTATTGTAGGTCTTCATAGAAATGGTCAATTTGAGTTTCTTTGGCATCAGTGTTTGGGGCATAGATTTGAATTACTGTGATGTTTAATGGTTTGCCTTGGAAAACAACCAAAATCATTTTGTCATTTTTGAGACTGCACCCAAATACTGCATTTCAGACTCTTTGATTGACTATGAGAGCTTCCCCATTTCTTCTAAGGGACTCTTGCCCACAGTAGTGGATACAATGGTCATCTGAATCAAATCCATCCATTCCCATCCATTGTAGTTTACTGATTCCTCAGATGTTGAAGCTCAGTCTTGCCATCTGCTTGACTCTGCTCAATTTACCTTGATTCTTGGACCTAACATTCCAAGTTCCTATGCAATATTGTTCTTTAGAGTGTCAGACTTTAATTTCACCACTAGACACATCCACAACCTAGCATCATTCGTGCTTTGGCCCAGCTGCTTCATTCTTTCTGGAGCTATTAGTAATTGCCCTCCAATCTTCCCCAGTAGCATATTAGACACCTTCCAACCTGGCGGGGGGCGGTGGGGGGAGGCACATCTTCCAGTGTCATATCTTTTTGCCTTTTCATACTGTCCATGGTGTCCTCCAAGAAAGAATACTGCAGTGGGCTGCCATTTCTTCCTCTAGTGGACCATGTTTTGTCTCCACTATGATCCATCTATCTTGGCTGGCCCTTCAGGGCATGGCTCATAGCTTCACTGAATTATCCAAGCCCCTTCACCATGGCAAGGCTATAGTCTATGATGATGGAAATATATGTATTTTATTATACATATAATCTTATTAATATTTATACATACACACCCACACTTATGAAGACTGATGTTAATCAAATAAATGATATATTAATTATAGTCAGATGATAAATATACAATTTTGAACTCTGATAGGCTTATAAAAGAAATGGAGGAAGCTATACATGCATGCAACAAGAAGACCTGTGTGAGATGGGATGGTTTGAGGAAGTTTCTCTGAGGAAGTGACTTTAACTAGGCAAATGATAAAAGAGTATTCCTAAGAACCAGAACAGTGTGGGTCCTGCTTTGGAAGGGGAAATTATTAGTTCATTTCTGAACAAGTTGAGTTTCATGCTTCTTTGAGACATCCAATTGGGAATGTTGAATCATTAGATAGAAATACAAGTTTGACACTCAGAGGAACAGTCTAGGCTGCAGATCTAAATGTGAAAGTCCCTAGCAAAGAGATGAGTCATAGATATGGATAAAAACCACTAGGAAGAAAATTTACAGTAAGAGGCTTACAGGACTTAGAGCAAGCCTGGAAATCTGCAATGTTCAGAACAGAAGCAAAGGAAGACATACTTGCCCAGAAGACTAAGAAGTTGATGGATGAGGGGGTGTGGGGGGGAATGTGGAGGATATGGTGTGAGAGAATTAAGAAAAGGATTGTTTCCTGCTAGAAGTGGTTAACATCTTTGAAAACTGCTTTGTGGACAAATGAGTTGAAGCCTAAAAAAGACCTCCCATTGGATTTAATTATATGAAGGGCATTGTTGGCCTTGATGAAAGTAGTTTTAGGAGGAGGAGAAGGAATAAAAGCCAAATTATTGTTGGATATGAACTGAGTGGGAGGTGAGAAATTAGACAGCTCAGTTTAAAACATTTGGCAGTTAACAGACTTAATAAAATCAACTTTCTGAAAGGAAGAATAAAGTTTTGTTGTTCTTGTTACTTTGTGTGTCTGTATATGTTTATGTTGTTAGTTTTTAAGGAAATAACAAGTCAGTTTTAACCAACTTGAATTTGGGAGGATGGCAGAAACTTTAAAGTTTCAAACATCTATAGAAGAACACCAAGGTTCAAGAAAGAAGACAGAGCTGGAAAAATGAGTTAGGTCATCATCTCAAGATAAGTTATGGCTCCAGGAAGGCTTTAGTGAAAAGAGAAAAGCATAGAGAAAAACTCTTAATGTAATTCTCCATTTAGGAAAAAAAAAAGCTAGAAATGAATCTGGAGTCTAGAAATGAAGAAATAGAAAAGCAGTCCAAGGAAAAGATAGAACAATAAGGTTGAAACCAAATGAGTGATAAGGTTTTAAAAGAACAAAGATTTCCAAAATATGTAGAAACTCTTAAATTCTGCTATTTGTAATTATCAACACTAAAGAACTATTTATTCAAGCCAAATAATTTTTTTTAATTTGAATGTTTTTTAAATGTGATGACACACACCCCTGCTTTTTTATCCAGTGTGGGTTTTTAAAAACAAAATTTAGGATAAAAATAAAAAGTCAAGTAGTGATGAGAGGATAAATAGAAAATAAAATATTATTCTGCATCTCCCCAACCAAAAAGAATCATTATTACCTTTAAGTAAGATTAATTTCTGGCATCTCAATGCTCTTAAATAGATGGAAGATAATAAATAAGGATATATGGAATTAGAGCTAGATGCTGGAGAACTTGTTACCTAAAGAAACCTACCTGGTTAGATTCTTAGGCAGCTAGATATAGATAGTTATAAGTGCTTTCAGCAATAATTTTGGAAGAATGGAATTACATCATATGAACTGTTTTAATACAAATATAAAATTATTCTAATTTGAATTTAAGAAAGAGAAACAAGTGGGAATAAAATGCTAGAATTTACCTAATTGTTTCTTCTACAGAGAGGTATTATTTCCTAAAAGAGCTTGCTTATTTTAATACAGAAAAATGTTTTAAAATTTGTAATATTCATATTTTAACTACAAATTTCAAATTTACACAAATCTATTTACTTTCCTTCATGATAGATGGATAAATTAGTATTAGACATTTTCTTATCTCCTTTCTTATATGTTCCATGATTCTTATTTTTCTCCCTTGCCTACTTGATAGCATTTAAATTCTGTCCTTTAGCTATAAATACTACTCTCTAGTCATAATTTTATATCTTAACCAATTCAGAACTTACTTCTCTTTCTTTTGACATGTTTCTCTATTTTTCAGTTTCATCTTGATTCATCTTCTGGCCAGAAAGATCCAGGCAGCAGTTTGGATATTTATTTATGTAAACAATGTTTTCCTTGTTGCATTCCCTAACTTCTTCTGAGTATAAAGTGGTCTGCTAATTGCCTTTTATACTAAGAGGTCAACTAGACTGAGTATAAAATCTTGGACCACACCATCTTTTTCTCAAAAGTTTTAAAGCATATGTATTGTCTTCTGGTCTTTAGTTCTCTTTCAAATAAGCTTGAGGATAGTCTGATTTTTAATCTGCTTTCTCCCATGTTGTTTATATAATTATTTCCTTGATACTGATGAAATTTAGCCATTTCACCAAATTTGTATCATCTTTTCTAAAGACACAAAATACCCTTTTTAGTTGTAAATTAAAGTCTTTTTTCAGGACTTTTTCTTATATTCGAATGCTTTTTTTCCTTTCTGATTTCTTCTTCAAGAACACAAAATATGCATCAGTAAGATATCTTCTGCATTCTGTCTTCTTCATTACTATTTTTGTATCTTTGCTATTTCACATTTAATTTTGTGTGTTTTTTCCCATTATACCCACTATATCTTTGTGCTTTAAGTCACTTCTATTATATTTTAAATTGCTTCATAATATGGCTTTGCTTCCAGTGTGTTATACTTGTTTCTTACATTTCTTTTCTGAGGACTAGCAGCTGGCCACGGCGACCCTATGGGCTGCAGTAGCCTTCCAGGCTCCTCTGTCCATGGGATTCCCCAGGCAAGAATACTGGAATGGGTTGCCATGCCCTCCTCCAGGGCATCTTCCCAACCCAGGGACTGAACCCGCGTCTCTTATGTCTCCTGCATTGACAGGCAGGGTCTTCACCACCACTTATATATAGTGTTGTGTGTGTGTGTGTATATATATATATGTATGTATGTATATATATATTTTTATATATGTATATATATATTATATATATATATGTATATATATTTTATATATACATATATATATAAAAAACACTTCTTTGAGAATAGGAGAAGTTATTTAAATTTGTCCTGTGTATTTTTAGGTAAGGATGTTTACTTTGCTACCATTTTTTTATATCTATTTTTTTTTATCCACTTTTTTCCTCACAGTTTATGTGTTGGTTTCTAAGTTTTACTCAAATTTGAACGAGGCTAGCTGCCTGCTGGATACTAATGTATAGGAGGGTTGGGGAGAAGGAGCTATAGGATAGGTAAGTCCAGAGTCTAAATGGAAATGTGTGCTCTCAAATACTTTCATATCAATCCAGTTATCTCCCTTTTCCTAAGTGCATGACTCCCCTCTGTGCGCAAGTAGTGATCGTGACTCACAGAAAATCCTTTTATGTAAAGTGTTCCCTGTGCAGCTGCCTCCTCTCCCTACGCCACCTCTGGCACTCACTAGGCTGCGGTCAATAGCAATAGGGAGTGTCTGTTCAGTTTCTCCTTCAGTGCCACCTCCTGCCATTCTGTGCTATTAAACAAATTCTACAGGGAGGTTCTGTGCTTTCCTGCAGTCACTACACCCCCTGGATCTTGTCATCTTGAATCAAAGAATCATCAGCTATGCCCTTCTGGAGTGTAACTTTTACTTTTGGAAAAAATCGATATCCATCAATGTTCAAGAAGGCATGCATTGGCTCTCAGATGCTGCTCTGTTTAGAACCAGATTTCACATCATTTGCTGGGTGTGTGAACAGTTAGTAGTTGGAGATTACAGTCATTTTGGGGGTTTCATTTTAACTAGTTTTTTTTTTTTCTTTTTAAAATTTCTAGTCATCGTTTTTGATGGATTTAAGAAAGGAAAAGAATAGCAACCCTGATGTCTTAAACTGAGGTTCATGTGGATTAATTTTAAAATTCTGGGACAATGCAGCTCTTTAATAGTTGTGCAAAGACAGGATATACTATTGTGATTCCTCAAAGAATTTAACAGGTTGCAAAAAACTGCAATTGCAGGAAAGGAAACTCTCCATTTTGAAATTGGGATCTTTAGGGTATATATAGAAAAATAAAGAAAAAGACTGGCCTAAGTGTAGAGGTAAAAGTTATTCTGGCATCATTAAATGTAAGAGAATTTCAGATGGATTATTTCTAACATGATATCTGTGAACCTCTATAGACGGGTACCCTTTCACCTACTATTAAGTGCTGGTCCTAACACTACCTATTTCATGCTACAAGGAGGAAAAAAGAAGCTTCTTTCTGAAAGACTTTAATCCTTTACAATGCATTTTCTCCCCCAACCTGACCCTGTGGTGAAGTCAAAATGACAAATTTGTGACATCATAATAATTTTTTTTTTTTTTCCTCCAGGAACAAACTGTGAAGCCATTAACACAGGATGGTGACTTCACTGCAGGATCAAACAGAGCAGCTGGCTAGAAAGGGAAAAGGGAGCATTCTTTTTCAAACACACATATATCTTCAATAACAACCAGGGAAATTCAGAAAATTACTGTCAAAGTAAATTGCATTTTGTATAAATGCCATCTCCTTTTAAGTTTGCCCCAGCATGCTCATGCTTCTTTATTTAGTAGAGTTGCCCTTTTCTCCTTAGAGACCTTTAACAGAATCTCCTTTTATATTTCATGTATCATTAAAATGACTTAAATGAGTTGGAATGGGATATGCCTGACATTTATTTTTAATTATTTACATAAATAAAGAGGTGTTCTTATTTTATACCTACTGCAGTTCTGAAAATACATTTTACTAAGTGGATTTAATGCTCAAGTGAGTATAAAGCACTCAACAGGCAATACCTATTCAGTTTTTAGTTCACTAGGCCCAAAGTGTGGGTTTTGACCCAAAAGAAATCCCACCAGGTGATCATGTTACTTCAGTATCATTGTTCTTATCTCTATTTGTATCTGTGAATGATGAGAGTGAAAGATAAAATCTCTTCACTTGAGAGATAAGGTTAATAGATATGAAAAATTAAACACACTACAAGGACATATGAATAATACCAAATTAGCAATACAGACCTCATATGTCAAGCATTCAGAGGAGGATGCAATGATTGTGAAAACCACGGGAACTTAGAGTCTAGGCTATGGAGCTGGACCACTCAAGCATCAAATCTCAACCCTTCAGTTTAACTGCTATGTGACTTCACTTCTCAGAGCTGCCAGGTCCTTAGTCATAAAATAGGAGAAAATGATACCAACTTCACAGGGCAAGGTGAGGTATATGGGAAAGGTAAATGGTAACCTATGGAAAGCACACAGCAAAGAGCAAGGCAGAGTGAAAGTCCTCAGTGAATGCAAAATTGAGTGGCAGTTTTCAGATGGGATTAACAAAGGAAGTCAGGCTTTAGATTTTTAAATAAAACAAGATTTATAAGGCAGAAGTAAGAAGTAGATTAGTCAACCTGAAATTTGGGATTCACAGAAAAGAGTAAAGAAAGATGGGTTTAAAGAAGCAGATTGGTGTCAAATGATAGAAAATATTGAATTGAGGCTACATTTAGAGTGAAATCTTTATTATTCAATCAGTAATTTTATTGAAAACATTATTTGCCAGCCACCTAATAACTGAGGATATACTAATACATAAAATGGATAAATTCCTATCTTCATGGAACTTACACTGAGCAAAGGAAAAATATTGATGGCTGTGAACAAGGATGTAATGTGATACAACTTATATTTTAGAAATATTTATTAAGTGGTCATAATCAGAAGAAATGAGAGCATGTTGGAACTAAACTTTTCTTCTGTAATGCTATTGCAATAACTCAAAATGATAGGAAGACATTCAGGGTTAGACCAGAGACAGGGAGAATGGAAAGATTTGACAAAGATTCCAAAGAAAAAAGCTCACAAGAATTAGAAACTCATTGAACGTGAAAACACAAAGAAATTCAAAGAAGATCCTGTTCTTATCTTACATGCATTCAAACATTCAAGTGAAAATTCAGCAGATAAATTCCATGGGAGACTTGTGACTGTCTTCTCTGTTTTCTTAACAATGACAGTTGGAGATACGAATGGATACAATCTTTGAAGGAGATGTAAAGAGATCAGAGAAAAGTTAGAGAAAACTATCAAATCCTTAGATCTTCTACAAAGGGAAGAAAATAAATCAGAATAGGAAACAGAAAAGGAGTAAAAATATAAACTTAATGCCAGAGGAACAGTGTTGTGATAAAGGAAGCAGTCAAATGTGTTCAGTGTGCCAAACCATCAAGAAAACTGAGGACCGAGAAAGTACTGTTGAAGTACAAATGAAGGGGCCATCTGAAGCCCTTTAAACAAGCAATCTCACTGGGGTGGTGAAAGAGATCATTAGTTGGTAGGAAACGGAGGCAATAATTAGACCCCACTCATTCAATAAGTTTGGCATTAAAAGACAAAAAGAAGTTGAAGTGTCTCTAGTATCAAGCAGGTGAGTTAGTCACTCCCTCTTTCCACTCCAGATGTTAATGATAATTCCAAATAGTCATTTCAGAAGTGCCTGCGTTTGATTACTAGGAAAACTGAATGAACAGGCGCAAGTGGCTGAATGCAGATTCACCAACACTGCAGGAGAAGAATGCATTTAGATGATGCCAAGTAATGCATTATCTTTGCAGTCACAGCAGGTAATCAATGTTTTAAATATTACACAAAATTCTGAAGCCCTGAAGCCCTTAGATAGGAACTCTAAGACAAAGAGAGAACTTCTGCCTGCTCTGTGCTGAAATGCTCCCATCTGTACAGAACTCTAACAGATTGTCTCCCAAATCATGTACAGATTTACGGATAAGTTCCTTTATTGCCAGGCATCTTTTCTTCTTGAAGGTGACAGAAACCTATAGCTGTCAATCGCTAATAAACATAGTTTCCTTGCATTACAATCCACACTACAATGTGTTTTCCTTGTAAAATCCCAAGGGTGAAAAAAAAAAAAGATATATATCTACAGCCAGCTGCAGTAAAGCTGTCAAATATCTAAGCTGATTTGTCTGTCTGTCTCATGTCTGAATTAGCACATAGTGCTGGGGCATTTATGTCTGCCAAGATGAAGTCATAAAAATATGCCACCCTTATCTTTTTCAACCCGTATTATCACAATGCCGGCACAAGCAGGCTGGTTTCTTCAAATTTGCATTTTTTGATTAGACACTACCTATATCATCACCTGTTCTGAAAAGCCCTTCACTCAGCACTAATGATGGAGGATTAGAGATCCTGAGAGATGATCCATCCATCAAGTCTCTGAATACTCATAATGCCAGACATTTTTTAAGGTATCAAGATTTATGTATATTCTGGGTCTCATGGAGAAAGACAAGCTGACTTTTCCTATTTTTAGAATTTTATATTGTGACAACAAAAAAACGTTAGAGTGCTTGTCTTTGTCCACTTTAATTTCTTCTCATATTATTAGCTATAATAGACGAATTCCTTCTAACTTATAGAAGGAACAAATTTCCATTTTACCAAATTATCAATTAGTCACAGATTCAAACTGGTTATACTGGAGCCAAAGGGAAATCATTGCCCACACTGGTTGTGAGTGTGTTCTCTGCCACTCAGTCACGTGTGACTCTTTGTAACCCCATGAATAGTTACCCTAAGTCTCCTTCCTCCATGGAATTTTCCAGGCAAGGACACTGGAGTGGGTTGCCGTTTCCCATTCCAGGGGATTTTCCCAACCCAGAGATCAAATCCTCGTCTCTTGCGTCTCTAGTATTGGTAGGTGGATTCTTTATCACACGCCACCTGGGGAGCCTGCCCACACTGGTTGATGGCCTTTTAAAAAGGGAATAGAAGCCATCCCAAGTGTCCATATTGCCATGAATATTTTAAAGGGAAATAGTAGAAATGTATCTATGATATTTTTCAAGGAAAATACTAAATAGTTCAAATTTAATTTTGAAAAACTAATGCCCTGTAGACAACATATGACAGAAAAGCAAAACACATCAGAGACATGGCTCTTCCTTCAAGGAGCTTACAGTTTTAAGAAAAGGACAACTTGCATAAGTGAGGCAGCTAGATAATGACAAAACAATATATACTGATAATTTGATGTTTTAATTTTCCTTGTTTAGGGAAAATGAAACACCTGAATGTGTCCAACATTATGGGAAGAACTTATTTTTGAGTCCCAATTCAGGAGGTAATAGGCATGAATATCTTAGAGATGTTTCGGATGTGGTAGAGACAGAAATCTTTCCAGAAATTAATGATGTATTATGATAATAATGCGAGTGCTTTGTAGAATTGGGCCCATTTTAGAAATGGGGACACAGAAAGAATCATCAGGAAGAAATTCTGGATAGAGAGACAATATGACAAAAAATCTAGAATACTGCATTTTAGAATTGATGTAATAAAGATGCTGAAAGGTTTTGAGAGAATTTACCACTTCAGAAGGCTTTTCTGATTTCTTTCAACAGAAGAATCATTTTTCCTAATCTTGGTTACACATTAGAATCACTTGTGGAGATTTAAATACTATCAATGTCTCAGGTACAGCTATTGGTACTTTTTAATTATTTTCCAGGTGTTCATTACCTGCAGCCAAAGTGGACTGCACTGTTTACTACTGAACACATGAGACAGGGATAACAAGAAGTACTTACTGTATCCATTTATATGAGAAAAATAAGGTTGAAAAGCCAAAATGACTTCAGTTAAAATAAGGCTGTATAGCTATATCATGACAGATGCTGACAGGGAACCTACCTCTGAGCTTTTAGAAGAGGTTTATACTGCTTTTTGACATTAGAAACATCTTGAGTATCAGACAACTTGTGAAAATGGGCTTTGAGGTGTATGAATTTATTCATGTGGGCATGCTGAGCAAGAGTGCCTGGGAATAGGAGCATAACTTAGAAAACTTCTATAACATTCTGGGATGCAGGGATGTTTGCAGATCTATATAAGCATGGTTAACTCATAAGTGAGAACATATATGACTTCATGAAAACATCTCCAAATTTGGAGCATTAGGGGAAAACATAAAAAGCCCACAATTACAGTCGTTTTGTAAATCTTCAGACTTCTTCTAATTAATGGCCAGCTTCTACTTGGTGGTGATGACTATACAAATCAAACCTGAAATCACTACCATAGGTCAATGGGTTGTAATTAAATTTGAAACATCTCTGGCCCATGATGAAAATGCAATACCTTCTGGTTGATTAGATACCTGGAAATGTCTGTTAGATAAAAATTCTGTCTCATAAATCATTAGGAAAAGAATGAGTCATACTTACATGCATAAATATTGCTTAATCTCAACACAGAACTCTGTTGCATTATTAATTAATAACATGTGTTGCTCATAAACTACTTTTAATGCTTGTTATCAACTATAATAGTTGACCTTGAATAGATCTCTCTTTTACAAAGCTTTAAAAATGGTGTGCTCTGAATGTAAATGAATTTAACAGATAAGGGGGCTGTATTTGTATATGTGCATAACCTTAAATTTCTGAAAAACACAGATTTATAGTTTCATGAAGAAACATTTATTCTGGTAAAGAATGAATTTTTTTAATATGAAAATTCCATACATGGTCAGATATTTAATCTGTTCAGCTCAGAATCTAGTCCCTGATTAAAAAAATATCAAAGAAATGTATTATGAAAGAGATATGGTTGACCAAGACCTTGTTATTCACTTGAAATCATCCATAGCTTCTTTTAGAAAATTATTATGGATCTATGAGCTATGATTTAAAATCTAAGATTTGAAACACATAATTTTATTTGCTGGTGTGCAGCTATTTTTTATTATTATTTTGAATATGTATAAATCTTCTAAGGAAATGAGTTTCATTATTTCACCGTAAGCTTGCTACCTGCTGTGTCAAGCAGTACTTCCATTTATTTGAAATGTTTGAAATGTTATGAGTGCTAATAGTTAATCACTTGATGTATAAGGACAGATACCCAATTGAAACACCCACAGTAAAGCAAGTTCAGAAAATGATATTGTGCAAAACACACAAGAATTACAACTTTCTAGAACCTTAAAGGAATTAGATATTCTGAGCAGCTGAGTTTTCCAGATAGTGAAAATGTACTTCTTTAAGAAAAATAATAAACAAAAATAAACTTTTTAAGAGTTGCAAATGTAATACCTGCAGGAGTCACGCAGGTAGAGCATGGCTAAAGGAGATGGCAGCTACTAAGCTCCAATTATTTGTTTGCTCTGGTTGTTTTTATGCTAATAGGATTTGTCAAACTTGAGGTATATACAATAAAATGCATATATCATAATTACATAGTTTAACATTAGCAAATGTATATAATCTAATAATGTTCAAAATAAATAATATTTCCATCCGCCCATAAATTTTTCTTTCAGTTAATTTCTCTGCCACTCTCCCCAAATACAATCTCTATTCTAATTTCTAGCATCATAAGCTAATTTTTTTTTATTATTTAATGACATTATATCTGGAATCATATAGAATGTGCTTTTTATGCCTGGCTTTTTTTGCTCCATGTAATGTATTTGAGATTCATCCATGTCATTAAACATCAATAATTTGTTTTTATTTTTGTAATTGTTGAGTAGATTCCATTGCATACCACAGTTTGTTACTACATCCTGTTGATGGGCATTTGAGTTGTTTCCAGATTGAAGCTATTATGGTTAAAGTTGCTATGACTATTACTAGATAACCCTTTTTCTGGGCATATATACTTAATCCTTTTGGTTCAATTAGGAGTGGAATTTCTGGACCACATTTTAGATTTATGATTAACTTTATAATAAAATTTCAGTTTTCTAAAGTAGAGATCATACTATTAATCCCATTGGCAATCCCATTATGAGTGTTTCCATAGAATTGACGGTTGAAAAGTGAGACTGTGGGTTCAGTATCACCACATTTTTTAATTCTTACAAGAAATTGAGAGATTCTGATTTTAAGTGCAAGTTTCTGATTTTTAAATATTGTCAGGTAATTCAATTGTTTCAAATAAATTTACATACCAAAATATTCAACAGCCAGATTGTCCCTGCAGGACACCAATTTGACATTTCTGATATATTACATACTTCCTTATATTCTTAAATAGAGTAACCTAAACAGATCCAATTATTATTTTATTAATGACTTAGACTACTTATAAATATCAATTATTCTTCTATATTATTAAATCTTGGATTTCACCAGAATCTATGGAGATACAAATTCTGTCTCAATACAAAGTAGTCCCCAAAGGTCTAAAATTTATTCTTTTACATCACTTCTGCTTTCTGTAATTTTTCTATCTTCAATGTTGTCATCAAGCCATTTGCTAAATTCTTTATGATATAGATACAATTATTCTTCCTATTCCTAATTTATTGCTTCCTAATCTCCTTAGCAGGAATGTAGACAATGACTTTTTCTTAAAGAACTATATATTGAAATAAGGACAAATAAACTTTGAGTAAAGGTCTGAAAGACACTTCTGTAAGTAAAGTGTAAGAACTGGGGACATAGATTTTGTGACATCAATTTTTCTGCTTAGAGTGGCCTGTTTATTTCCTGGTGTTAATCCATCTTCCAGAGAGAGGAGTTTGCCAAATCGCTGAATTTGTAGATAGCTTAAGTATCGTCTCATATCAATAATGGATTTCATCCAAAGACAAATACACAGAAACTGATAGGTAGAAGTATAAGATGTTCTCATAATATAAGTTTCTTCAGGAGAAAAAGCATCTCCATCCATTTAACTCCTTCATTATACAACAAAATAGGTGGCTCAGACAGTAAAGAATCATTTGCAATGAGGAGACCAGGCTTCGATCCCTGGGTTGAGAAGATGCCCTAGAGGAGGGCATGGCAACCCACTCCAGTATTCTTGCCTGGAGAATCCCATGGACAGAGGAGCCTGGCAGGTTACAGTCCATGGGGTCACAGAGTTGGACACGACTGAGCGACTAAGCATAGCACATTGTGAATATTTATAGGGGCTGACAGGAACCACTGGTTTTCAAATGACCATTAAATATTTTTTGGAAGTTCAGAAAATGCACCCAATTCCTGGCTTAATTTTGAAGCAATAATAACAAGGATAACTGAGTGTTTACTACATGCTTGGCACCATCTAAGCATTTTACATACATTATCATATCTGATCTTCATTCATACAATGAGTATAGTTATTATTATCCAATCTGTAGTCCAACGGAGGAAACTACAGCCCAGACACATTAGTAAATTGACCAACTCACCCAGTTATTAGATGACGGGAGCAGAAATTGAACGCAGGAAGTTTTCTTATACAACCTATATTGTCCACAATGTTAATTACACATTTCTGTGTCTACATTTTTTTTCTCATCTATGTTGAAATTTTAAGAAAATCATTAATTTAATTAATGCCACACTTGCAATTACTTTAATAACTTTCAATAAATCACTGTCACAATTCCCTGCATCCTACTATAAACTATCAGAAATCACTACTGAATGAGCAGCATATTCTGAATAGACTATATTTTAACAAGCCTCTTTATTAAAGGACAAAATTGTTAAGTCGAAGTGCTTGCCTGCATAATAGATGCCTTTGAGGTATTATAAAGAAGGCTGTGAATGATCCTTGCCATTTATTTCCACAGCCATATTTGCAATATATTCACAAGTAGGCACTGACTACATACTTAGAAAATCAAGTGATTTGTATCCTAGGTACGTAAAAAGAATTAACTTTATATTAGAAAGAAAAGAATCTGTGCAATTGTATGTAGACACAGTACAAGCTGCATAGTGTTTCCTTGTTCTAAATAATTAATCACACATCTTTCAAAATGCTCCACCTTATTGATTTACTAGGAAGGCTTTCCATGTTTATTTGCTAGTTCACAAAGCCCTGCTGCTCTGACAACTATAATTAGGAATGAGTAGGGTTTCTAAATTTGAAATATTATTTGCGTGACAATTAACTTTTAGTATAAATGAGTGAGTGGGTTTGAATATGCTCTTTAAAAAAACACTGCTACAAGAATAAAAAATATAGGATCTTTGAATGTAGATGTTCCCCACACAGAATCCAACTGAAACTCACCCCTCTTCCACTTTCTCTAGAATTGGAAAGATCAGCCCGAGGGCTGCTCCTTGTTTGGAAAGACAGCCTCTGCTGATGGGCTTTCAATGCTCATCTTCGGTTCAGCCAGGCCTTGACAGGAACCTGGTCATGGAGCAGCAGGGTTCCCATTACTCCTTCTGCTCTTCACTGCGAAGTGCTAGACACTGTACCAGCCTCCTTGAACACAAACATGAATAAAGAACATTTTCACATTTCCCTAATGGCCTAGCAATCTCCTCTCCCCACAGGAATCACACTGTTCTCAAGATTGCTAAAAATACCTCAAATTTCATTTTTTTTTCCTTAAAATACAGACAACAATGCATTCAGGAGACTTTGGGTTTAGATATAAGTTTAAAGCACTCATTTAACAGAATGCATATTAAAACTTGCTCTGATATCTTGACCTAACAGTCATTTTTATTTGTTTGTCAGTATAAGCTTTCAAATTGTTGTTATGGGGCAAAAGATTAAATAGGAATAGAAGATTCTGGTAAATCATGGCATTATCACTTAAGAGAGAAGTAAGGTTTACAGATAAAATATTTAAGGTAAGTAGATATCAGGTTAAGAGTCTCAGTGATTTACAAAATCCAAAATTCGTTTTCTGAAGACCTCTGTTTGTACCAGTACAGACATGTATAGGAATACAGAAGGCATGACAGTTTTAGCTCATTCATTAGCTAAAGCAATTGCCATTAATAGAAACAGTCTTTGAGGTTGTTCACTATATGACAGTATGTTTTGACTAAGCACTCAATGTTAGTGATAATTAAGCAAATTTAAGCACATCAAAAACTTTCAGATCTACCAGGAGTTCCTTTAGAGGTTTAAAGATACTCTACTGAAAGAAGACAAGTCCCTGTCTTCCTTTCTTAAACAGGGACCCATCAGATCCCCTCAGCAAAAATCCTGAGAAAATTAATTGTATGTGAGTGATATAAGAATGTTTTGGTACCATTTCACTGAGAGATTAATAAATTCTCTGCTCAAGTTTTAAATGCATTTCAATTTTATGCAGAAAATGAATGATACCTTTCTTCTCTTCAAATACAAAAGAAAATGGGATATGAATTAACACATAATGGTTTTATAACATCTGAAAGGAATAACTTCCTTAGAGAAACAACTGATAATTATTGGAATGGATTATGGAAATTTGTTTTACTCGAGGTGGCAAACTTGTGGCCTGTGGACTGAATCTGCCCATCAGACACATTCCTCTTTGCTTGCACCATATTTTAAAACATTAAGAGATGCCACGTGAAAATTCAGATTTCACGCTTCTATTGAATGATCCGGCAACACTATGCACAGATAGCTCCCTCACTGCAGTCAGCTGGAGCTGAACAGTGGTTGTCCTTATAAATTGGACAGGCTCTCTCCAGTTTACCCTGATCCCTTCCATTTCCTATTACCTGCTTCATACATTTATTTTATCTGCTTGCCCTTCCTAGGTAGCTGTTTTTAATCCCTATTTCATTCATTCATCCTAATTAGTCATAATGTACTATATTTCTCCTTCTGAAGTTCCAAAAATATATTCATTCCCTCTCCTCCTTAACCTTGACTAAATGTAGAGAATGCAGCAGAAATGCATTCAAAGGTTTCAGTCTCCAAGAAATTAGAAAACAGACAGCTCAAGACAAATAGCCCCCTTATAGTTCAAAAACTCTGGAAAACCATACATGTTAACATATGCAGCTTAGGAGAATTCAGTAAGTGTCCTCTGAGAAGAGAATATGGGTAAGAAGGTATTTTTTCCATTCCCACCCT
This sequence comes from Cephalophus harveyi, assembly GCA_006410635.1. Classification (NCBI taxonomy): domain Eukaryota; kingdom Metazoa; phylum Chordata; class Mammalia; order Artiodactyla; family Bovidae; genus Cephalophus; species Cephalophus harveyi. The sequence goes on along the minus strand of SJYT01070221.1, from coordinate 11,983 downwards.
CATATCCAAAGCTGGATACAAATGACCACAAGGTGAAATCTAAGAATCTCTCAAGGCCAAATCTTCTCAAGTCCCATGTCACTCTTTAGCTGGAGTCACATAATTCTTATTTGAAAAAGCAAAGAAATGAAATACTTCCCACAAAGAATCCTTTCCAGGAAAAATCATAGCTCTGCACTATGATGCAGAATCTGATGCTGGGTAAAACTTATATCATTTTAACATTCAAGTTCAGGAAGTCAAAAGGAACAGAAATGCTAGCACAGAACTAAAGCTACTTCTGGCATAGATGGCTCCAGGTAGCAGTATACCTAGTGTATTTGACATCAGAAGTGAATCATTTTTAACACCTCCTCCTCTACAATACAAAAATATACCGGTTATAGTCATCAAATGAAAGGAATACTTATGATAGTCAATGGAGAAATACAGATGAGAACTTTGTCTCATCACTTCATGGCAAGTAGATGCAGAAACAATGGAAACAGTGACAGACTTTATTTTCCTGGGCTCCAAAATCACTATGGACAGTGACTGCAGCCATGAAATTAAAAGATGCTTGCTCCTTGGAAGAAAAGCTATGACCAACATAGACAGCATGTTAAAAAGCAGAGACATCAACTTTGCTGACAAATGTCCGTAGAGACAAAGCTATGGTTTTTCCAGTAATCGTGTATGGATGTGAGAGTTGGACCATAAAGAAAGCTGAGCACCAAAGAATTGATGCTTTCAAACTGTGTTGCTGGAGAAGACTCTTGAGAGTCCCTTGCACTGCAAGGAAATCAAACCAGTCAATCCTAAAGGAAATCAGCCCTAAATATTCATTGGAAGGACTGATGCTGAAGCTGAAACTCCAGTACTTTGGCCACCTGATGCAAATAACTGACTCATTAGAAAAGAACCTGATGCTGGAAAAGATTGTGGGCAGGAGAAGAAGGGGGCAACAGAGGATAAGATGGTTGGATGGCATCACTGACTCGATGGACATGAGTTTGGGCAAACTCTAGGATATAATGAAGGACAGGGAAATCTGGCAGGCTGGAGTCCTTGGAGTTGCAAGAGTCCGACACAACTGAACAACTAAACAACAACAACAATATGTAAAATTATGTCAGTTAAAATAATTTCAAAATTAAAATAAAATAAATATTACAGTGCAAATAAGTAATGGATTAACACTTTCAATTACTCTAATTTTTTTAAAAGGTGAAAAAACATATACTTAACGTTAGTCTGTAGCAGTAGCAGATACTAATACTATAGTGTCCATTAAGTAGATTTTAATAAAATCAAAACACTTGTTCATAATTTACCACTGACATAGCATTTTATTTTCTTGATTCATTTTTTTAGCTTGAAAACAAATGGCTAATTAAAAAGAACACAGTTGAATGAGTTCTAATGAGATGGATGAAACTGGAGCTGATTATACAGAGTGAAGTAAGCCAGAAAGAAAAACACCAATACAGTATACTAGCGCATATATATGGAATTTAGAAAGATGGTAATGATAACCCTGTACGTGAGACAGCAAAAGAGACACAGATGTATAGAACAGTATTTTGGACTCTGAGAGAGAGGGAGAGGGTGGGATGATGTGGGAGAATGGCATTGAATCATGTATACTATCATGTAAGAAACTAATTGCCAGTCTATCTTTTGATGCAGGATACAGGATGCTTGGGGCTGGTGCATGGGGATGATCCAGAGAGATGATATGGGGTGGGAGGTGGGAGGGGGGTTCAGGATTGGGAACTCATGTACACCCGTGGCGGATTCATGTCAATGTATGGCAAAACCAATACAGTATTGTAAAGTAAAATAAAGTAAAAATTAAAAATTTAAAAAAATAAATGAAACAAATGGCTAATAATTTTAAAATAATAAGCAATTTTAAAATGCATTATCTGCATTCCATAAAATATTTCATAATATGGACTAAAATTGCACTTTCCAAACAAAAAATATCACACCTTACAGATAGTTTTCTCTTTCACTGTATTATGTCTTTAAACAAATAAAATCACAATAAGATATTACCTCACACTGGTCAGAATGGCTATCATCAAAAGGAATGCAAATAACAAATGTTGTTAGGGATATGGAGAAAAGGGAAACTTCATACACTGTTGGTGGAATGTAAATTACCCTAATCCCTGTGGAAAACAATACAGAGACTTCTCAAAAAACTAAGAAATGAACTACTCTATGATCCAGGAATTCTACTCCACGGTATATGGATGAAAAAAAAAAAAACACTTTGAAAAGATATAAGCACCTCAATGTTCATAGCAGCATTATTTACAATTGCCAAGGTATGAAAGCAACCTAAGTGTCCATCTTCAAATGAATGGATAAAGGAGACGTGAGATACACACACACACACACACACACACTCACACTCAGACACTAGAATACTACTTGGTCATAATGAAAAGTAAAATTTTGACATTTGCAGCAACATGAACATACTTGGAAGATATTATGCTAAGTGAAATAAGTCAGACAGACAAATACTGTATGATATCATTTATATGTGGAAACTTAAAAATACAACAAACTCATGAATGAAACAAAAAATAATCAGATTCACAGATACAGAGAACACACTAGTGGTTATTTATGTGAAGAGGGAAGAGGGAGGGGCAATATGATGGCAAGAGAAGAAAATAGGTTTTTATGGGATTTTATGAAACAATGCTTGTGAAACTTTTGAAAATTATAAAACATTATAGAATTTAAAGGATCTTTCATTCAATTAAAAATAAAGTACTTTGGAAAAAAATTTCTAACACAAAATTCCAAATGGTCATGCAGGATAACAGAACTAAGTTAGCTCAGGTTATTTTTCTTTGCCATAAGAGATTATGTACCTCCTTATTGCCTGTACCTCAACAATTCTCACTGTCCCTCACAAGCCTCAACTTTCTACCTCTGTCCTGCCAGGAATGCACCAGTAAGCCAGTAAGAACTGGAGCAGCATTCCAGTTAAGGATTTGCTAAAGTTAACTGAGGCATATTAAAAATTTTGAGTTTGATCAAAAATTTACTTGAATGGGGCAGCACCAAAATGGAAGTGGTTAGAAGAATTCTATCCACAGGAGCTAGGAAGAGATTTGTATGGAGAAGAGATGCAAGCAAAATAAGAAAATTACTTGATTGGCTATTGCTTAAACATTTGCCTTATTTGGAGAAACCTAGTGAGCTGTTGGAGACAAGAGGAGCAATCCCATGTCCAAGGAGTGGTGGCTGCATGGACGCAGGAGGGCCGAGAGGAGCTACTCCACATTCAAGGTCAGGAGGGGCAGCCCTGAGGAGATAACCCTTGTCCAAGGTAAAATACAGCAGCTGCACTTTGCTGGAGCAGCCGTATCATCAGCACTTTGCTGAAGAGATACCCCATCATCCATCACTTTGCTGGAGAAGCCGTATCTTCAGCACTTTGCAGAAGAGATACCCCATGTCCAAGGTAAGAGAAACCCAAGTAAGATGGTAGGTGCTGTGAGAGGGCATCAGAGGGCAGACACACTGAAACCATAATCACAGAAAACAAGCCAATCTGGTCACACAGACCACAGCCTTGTCTAACTCAATGAAACTAATTATGCCCTGTGGGGCCGCCCAAGACAGGGGGGTCATGGTGGAGAGGTCTGACAGAATGTGGTCCACTGGAGAAGAGAATGGCAAACCACTTCAGTATTCTTGACTTGAGAACCCCCTGAACAGTATGAAAAGGCAAAATGATAGGATACTGAAAGGGGAACTCCCCAGGTCAATAAGTGCCCAATATGCTACTGGAGATGAGTAGAGAAGTAATTCCTGAAAGAATGAAGGATGGAGCCAAAGCAAAAACAATACCCAGTTGAGGATATGACTGGTGATAGAAGCAAGGTCCAATGCTGTAAGAGCAATATTGCATAAGAACCTGAAATGTTAGGTCCATGAATTAAAGCAAATTGGAAGCAGTCAAACAGGAGATGGCAAGAGTGAACGTTGACATTCTAGGAATCAGTGAACTAAAATGGACTGGAATGGGTGAATTGAACTCAGATGACCATTATATCTACTACTGTGGGCAGGAATCCCTTAGAAGGAATGGAGTAGCCAGCATGGTCAACAAAAGAGTCCGAAATGCAGTACTTGGATGCAATCTCAAAAATGACAGAATGATCTCTGTTCATTTCCAAGGCAAGCCATTCAATATCACGGTAATCCAAGCCTATGCCACAACCAGTAACGCTGAAGAAGCTGAAGTTGAAAGGTTTTATGAAGACCTACAAGACCATTTAGAACTAACACCCCAAAAAAGATGTCCTTTTCATTATAGGGGACTGGAATGCAAAAGTAGGAAATCAAGAAACACCTGGAGTAACAGGTAAATTTGGCCTTGGAGTGCGGAATGAAGCAGGGCAAAGGCTAATAGAGTTTTTCCAAGAGAACACACTCATCATAGCAAACACCCTCTTCCAACAACACAAGAGAAGACTCTACACATGGACATCATCAGATGGTCAACACCAAAATCAGATTGATTATACAGATCATGAACTCCTTATTGCCAAATTTAGACTTAAATTGAAGAAAGTATGGAAAACCACTAAACTATACAGGTATGACCTAAATCAAATCCCTTATGACTATACAGTGGAAGTGAGAATAGATTTAAAAGACTAGATCTGATAGATAGAGTGCCTGATGAACTACAGACAGAGGTTCTTGACATTGTACAGGAGACAGAATCAAGACCATTCCCAAGAAAAAGAAATGTAAAAAAGCAAAATGGCTGTCTGAGGAGGCCTTACAAATAGCTGTGAAAAGAAGTTGGAAGGAAAGTTATGACCAACCTAGACAGCATATTAAAAAGCAGAGTCATTATTTTGCCAACAAAGATCCATCAGGTCAAGGTTATGTTTTTTCCAGTAGTCATGTATGGATGTGAGAGTTGGACTGTGAAGAAAGCTGAGTGCCGAAGAATTGATGCTTTTGAACTGTGGTGTTGGAAAAGACTCTTGAGAGTCCCTTTTACTGCAAGGAGATCTAACCAGTTCATTCTAAAGGAAATCAGTCCTGGGTGTTCTTTGGAAGGACTGATGCTGAAGCTGAAACTCCAATACTTTGGCCACCTCATGCGAAGAGTTGACTCATTGGAAATGACCCTGATGTTGGGAGGGATTGCGGGCAGGAGGAGAAGGGGATGACAGAGGATGAGATGGCTGGATGGCATCACCGACTCGATGGACATGAGTTTGAGTGAACTCTGGGTGTTGGTGATGGACAGGGAGGCGTGGCGTGCTGAGATTCATGGGGTCGCAAAGAGTCGGACATGTCTGCGCAACTGAACTGAAGGGAGCCGTTGTGTGATTGGTTGTCCTTAGATTTTGATTTCTTAATCCTGAGATGCTTATGAGATTTGGTCTTGGTTTGCTAAGCTTAGGCTGCTATCTTATAGCTAATTATTTTGCCAGTAAAGTGGGAATAGCAGAGAAATGCAATTCAGAACAAGCCTGCTACAGCAAAAACCAGAGGCATTCAGGCATTCTTTTCTAAAGGAAAGGATCATACTTTTACAGAGGAAAAGGGAAGGTTGGGAGGGATTGTAGTACACAAAGAGTCCTTTGCAGAAAACTGAGAGTTTGAGGTAGAGTGGCTTTTCACTGGCTGAATTGTGACAATCCTTCTTTGGCTGGGCTGTTAACAGGCAAAAAGAAAATCTTCCTACCTCTTGTTGGGATAGTAAAGTTGCAAGTTTCTTTCTAAGGGAGATGCAAGGTACATCTCTTCCTTTTGGGGTCTGCAGATGGGCATCAGAGCTCCTGCTTCCAGCTTTCCCAAATCCAATTTAAATGAGGTTTTCTTTATTCATTTTCACAGCTGCTAAGGCCTTAGAATCACTTCAGTCTAATAGCTCCCTTCTTTAATTAACAGCTTTGAGATAATGATTAACTCAAACTTGTCTGATCTCTCGCCTAAACGGATTTTGGGAGAAGGGGCAAAGTTACATGGCTGAGCCCTTCCTTCTAGCCACTAGGAGACTAAATGAGCAACAGGACTGAAAACATTCTCCTATGTAATAGGACCAGACATTCTAGTCCCCATCCCAAAGAACTTCTACCTCAAAATGACCACGCTATAGTCAGGAATGGAAAGGTATCTGAACCAATTTTGCTCCTGCAGTATTCATGGTACCTCACAGCACAGTGCTTTTCAATTTTCATCTTGAATATAAATTACCTGGGAATTCCAACTCAATAGGTTGAGGATGGGGCCTAGGATTTACATTTCTAACAAACTCTCAGATGATGGTGCTATTTCTGGTCCCAGGACACATGTTGAGTAGTGATAGTCTAGAACAACCATGTCTAACCTCCTAACTTTTCCATGATTCTTTCAGTTGGTCCCAAAAGGCTTGGACTATGTACTGTCTTAGTCTGTTGGGGCTGCTATAACAAAATGCTGCACAATGGGTGGCTTATAAACAACAGAAATTTATTGCTCATAGCTATGGAGACTGAGAAGTCCGAGATCAGAATGCCAACACAATAGGATTCTGGTGAAGACACTCTTCCTGGCTGCAAATTTCCAACTTCTTCCTATGTCCACACATGGAGAGGGAGCTCCAAGTAAGATTATAAGAACATTAATCTCATTCTCAAAGGGATCCACCCTCAAGATCAAGCACCTCCCAAAGGCCAAGCTTCATAATATCACTACATTGGGCATTAGAATTAAAATATATAAGTTTTGAGGGGATACAACCATTCAGACCATAGCATGTTTAAAATTTGAAAGCAGCACTTAAAGGGACATAATGGAGGCATGGGGGGAAGGAGATGGATGGTGGAATAAGCATATGTCTAAGAAGCCATCTACATAGCAGTTATAAATCGTTTATAATGAAGCTTCAGATATAGTTCATCAGCAAATATGGGTATAAATATCTGATAAAAATATTATAGTTTCAAATTTATTTTTGATTAAAGATTATTTGGTTTAATTTCTAGTGATAAATAATCACTATATTATTTTATTTTCATTAATAAAAATCAAATTATGGTAAAAATTTCAGTCTATTTTGTGATATTCTCAGTTAATACTAATAATCATTATAAGTGATCGTTAGCAAATGATATTTAGGCAATTGCTAGTTTTAGATCACTCCAAATCCTATAAAAGTCCAAATTAGTTTGTAGTTTATTAATATTTATAATAAAATTACTAACATTTCAAAAAATTTTGACATAGCTCTTAAATGGATTCTTGGTACTCCTCTGAGTATATACAGGTTGAAACAACTGAGCAGTTCTAGATTTTCTGTGATAAACTCCATCTGGCTAATGCAATGGAGAGATTTCAAAGTCATTTCTTTGGTCCAGATTTCAGAATCAATCCGTTAGTATTCTTATGTCTTCCTTCCCTGCGAGGTAACCAATTTAAGTGAAATAAAGCGATTTTTAATGGAATAGACTGTTCAAATGACCCTATTTCCTGAAGAGGGCATTTTCATGAATATTTATTTAATCTCTTTTACTTTTCTCAGGTTTTATTTTAAATTATGTTCACCACTATAACCTCGGGAGTTGAAAAATCTATTTTTTCATGAAGGCACTGAATAATAAACATATACCTGTTGCATAAGTTTCTAAGACATTTCTATAACTTGCTTTTAAAATATTCATCTGATGCCATCCTGCCATAAATGACAGATACACCTCTTCTTCCTTTAGATTTTTTAAAAATAGGGTAAAAATAATAAGGCACATAGAAGCAATATAATTGAAGGATAAAACAAATAATTATTTTAAAAGTTATCACAAGTAGGAAATATTGATATGTTCATGATGAAAAGGAGAAACATGTATATATATATATTCAGTATGTCCATATACTAAATGCAAAGTTTTATCTCTCTGAAACACATAAAAAACATAAATAGTTTCATAAAACTCTGAAGACTGCTCATCCTATGGAGTCTGTTAAATTTTTACACTAGCTTGAGCAAGAATAACTCACAGATAAGTTTTCCCTATACCTGTTTTAATCAGAATCATGAAATGCTTTGTTTAAATTCAAGTTTGTAAGTATTTTAAATAACTGAAAATAATTGATGGGTAAATTTTATAGCTCAGTTGGTAAAGAATCTGCCTGCAGTGCAGGAGACCCGGGTTCGATCCCTGGGTTGGGAAGATCCTCTGGAGAAGGAAATGGCAACCCACTCCAGTATCCTTGCCTGGAAAATCTCATGGACAGAGGAGCCTGGAGGGCTGCAGTCCATGGGGTCGCAAAGAGTCGGGCACGACTGAGCGAATAACACTAAATTTGATCCACAATATTCTGTTCCCAGAAAATTCTCATTATTTGAGTCAATGAGAGGAAAAGTATACATTTTTTCCAAGAGAATTCTGATCCCTCCAAGTCCCAACAAAAATGATAGAAAACATGAAACCCTAGACGCTTTGATACTTTTTTTTTTAAATTAACATTGTTATTACAAATGGCTCTGGTTGAAGCCATCCTATCTTGCTCATACCACTATCGCCAGGAAAATCCCTCCCCCTGCATTCTATGTTTAAAATCATAATTAGCTCACCCTCTGTAGAGCCAAGGATAAAAATGGCACTTAACAACAAGCTTTGTGAGAACTTTGCCTGAGAACTTTGAACCACTTTTGATTACTGTTAACCAACACTTTGAACACTTTTAACACTGGAAGCGTTATCAGCTGTAAACAAACCTAAAAAAATTAAGACACAGCCTGTACATAGTTTGGGATGTGCAAATTACTTATTCTTTACTCAGTTTCTGTACTCTAGGGTCATAGGAAATGGCTAATGAATAATGTCTAGCAACATGATTGGTAAATAGAAATCCATCCATAGAGTAAAATACTTTCCTTTTTTCCTCTCATTGATCTGTCAGTAACTATACCGTGTGATTGCATGAATGAATGACACAACCGGCGTGAAGCAAGTGAGGAGCCCTGCTCTGCATTTCCACAGTGACCTCACATGGCTTACGGCAGAAACCTGTGGGGGGTTTATACTGACCTGCCAATGGACTGTCCTGGTGGCTCAGACAGCAAAGCGTCTGCTTACAATGTGGGAGACCCGGGTTCAGTCCCTGGGTCATGAAGATCTCCTAGAAAAGGAAACGGCACCCCACTCCAGTATTCTTGCCTGGAAAATCCCATGGACGGAGCAGCCTGGTGGGCTACAGTCCGTGGGGTCACAAAGAGTCAGACATGACTGAGCAACTTCACTTTTCTTTCTTTCATTTTTTCTGTCAATCTGATTCTAAGAATCCCTTAGACTCTTATCATTTTACTAAAAATCTTAGATTTTAGAATAAGAAAACTCAAATGTAAATTTTTGAGCTGACATTATATGTGTGAGTCAAAAATATACTCAGTTTCCTCATGGGTAAAAGGTAATAATGATCCCTAATTCACAGGGCTATTGTGAAAAAATCAAATGAGGTATATCATACATGAAAGTTTTGTGAGCCAGTGATGGTAACAATTATTATGAAAGCAAGCAAAAAGCTAATTTTATATCTTGGCTATTGTGAATAATGCTACAATAAACATGGATACGCATGTATCTCATCAAAATTCTGTTTTCATTTACATTGAGTATATACCCAGAAGTCTAATTACTGGATCATACAGTTGATCTATTTTCAACTTTTAGAGGAAACTCTATATTGTTTTCCATGGTGGTTGAATCAATTTACATTCCCAATCAGCAGTGCACAAGGGTTTCCTTTTTTACCAAATCCATACCAGCACTTGCCTCATGCCTTGATGATAGCCCTTCTAACAGGTGTGAGGTGATAATCTCCTTGTGGCTTTTATTTGCATCTCCCTGATGATTCGTGATGTTGAAAATCTATTCATGTGTCTGTTGGCAATTTTGATGCCTGCTTTGAAAAAAATGTCTATTCAATTGTCCATTTTTAATCATATTTTTTATTATTGTGTTAGAACTTCAGATATTTTGGATATGTGAATATATATAAACCCTAGATATATATGGCTCCATATTCAAAATATGGTTTATAAAATTTTCTCCCATTCTGTAGACTGCCATTTCATTTTGTTAATATATGATAGAATATTATTCAGCCATAAAAAAGAGGGCTATCCTGCCATGTGTGTGACAAAACAGATTGATTTTGAGCACAGTATGCTAAGCAATGCTAGTCAGACAGAGAAAGAACAAGTGCTGTACGATATTACCTATATGTAGAATCTAAAATCTCTATAAAAAATAGAAAATCTGTTTTTAAAAAAAGAGAGAGTACAGTAGTAGTAACCAAGGGATGGGGGCTGGAGGGATAATATTTACGGTGCTTAAGGGTAGAAACTTGTAACAAGTTGTAAATAAGTTGTAGAGATCTAATGTACAATATCATGAATATAGATAATAGTATTGTTGTATAATGATACACTGCAATAGATATCATTTCAATGGCAGTCATATTACAACAGATAAATGTATCAAAGTGACACCATATGCCTTACATTTATAAAATGTAATGTCAAATTTATTAAATAAAAAATAATTTAAGAACCAAACAAAAGAAAGTTAATGCTAGATTTGAAGATGGATAGCTTTGAAAGCCCCACTGAAACATGCAGTAGTAAAAAAATAAAAATTAAAAACTAGTCCCTGAGCAAATTTTTGTCTTCACACATTTCTTTCTCTAAAAACCAAATGCTGAATGGACAGGAAACTCCAGCACCACATAAAAAGCAGCACAGTGCCAGATCCATTTCAATGCAAAACCTAGAATCAAATTGCTGTTTTACTTCACCTTGATATTCTTTTCTCAGTGCTGTGTATAAAGGCCACAAGCATTAAGTCTAGTTTACCTTGGAATTTCCTATCAGTCTTCAAAAGGAACCAAAGAACAGCAAGGTCTGAGCTTATTTCCATCATAGGTTTAAGAAACATCTGAAAACAATACTAATAATAGAATAACAATAATAATAATAGTCTATGTTTACTGAGCACTTACAATATGCCAGGCATTGTGCAAAGACCTTCTTATGCACTAACTTATTTAATTTTCCTAATATTATCATTATCCTCATTTTCTAGATAAGCAGCTGACAGGAACAGCTACCACTGATGACAAGCTTATTTTACAAAGTAACCTAGATGCATTATAAACCTTATTTCATTAAATTTTTAACATAATTGCATGGCCAAAGAAGAGATAAGAAAGCCTTTTTCAGCGATCAATGCAAAGAAATAGAGGGAAACAACAGAATGGGAAAGACTAGAGATCTCTTCAAGAAAATTAGAGACACCAAGGGAACATTTCATGCAAAGATGGGCTCGATAAAGGATAGAAATGGTATGGACCTAACAGAAGCAGAAGATATTAAGTAGAGGTGGCAAGAATACACGGAAGAACTGTACAAAAAAGATCTTCACGACCCAGATAATCATGATGATGTGATCACTAATCTAGAGCCAGACATCCTGGAATGTGAAGTCAAGTGGGCCTTAGAAAGCATCACTATGAACAAAGCTAGTGGAGGTGATGGAATTCCAGTTGAGGTATTTCAAATCCTGAAAGATGATGCTGTGAAAGTGCTGCACTCAACAAGCCAGCAAATCTGGAAAACTCAGCAGTGGCCACAGGACTGGAAAAGGTCAGTTTTCATTCCAATTCCAAAGAAAGGCAATGCCAAAGAATGCTCAAACTACCGCACAATTGCACTCATCTCACATGTTAGTAATGCTCAAAATTCTCCAAGCCAGGCTTCAGCAATACATGAACCGTGAACTCCCTGATGTTCAAGCCGGATTTAGAAAAGGCAGAGGAACCACAGATCAAATTGCCAACATCTGCTGGATCATGGAAAAAGCAAGAGAGTTCCTGAAAAACATCTATTTCTGCTTTATTGACTATGCCAAAGCCTTTGACTGTGTGGATCACAATAAACTGTGGAAAATTCTGAAAGAGATGGGAATAC